>CM076575.1:944600879-944991943 GCA_034641835.2 Pinus albicaulis
ATCCTGTCCAGATGGCAATAAATGTCTAATGACACGACAATCCACGGGCTGGCCTGGCATACTTTAAGGCGAGCCTTATTTTAGCTGCTATTGACCTATTAATGCTAGCTCCCGGCCATGAATTCGTTCGTCGGGCATTAATTAATGAGTCGTTCAGATGTATACAAACGGCGGCATACAGCAGGCCGCAGGCAACCGTGCCAGTCAGCATTATATTATTCTTTATTGCCCAAGCCAATTTTTATCCATTTATTCGATGCGAAATTTTTTGGAATTAGATAATTAAAGTTAAAGTTGACTGATTTATTCTGAGTTGGGTATTTTGATTTAATCATACGTGAAAAATGCCATCAGTGTTTTTTATTTGAATTTCGATTAAAAATGTTCACATAATAGACTCTACAAAGGTTTAAAAAAAATTTAAAAATTAGAATGTTGAATTGTTTCAATAGTTTAATATCATGAAAAAAAATTTGGAACATCAAAAAATCTAAAAGTTTAATAATTGTAATCTAAATTTTCAAAAAAAAAATTATTATTTTTTTATTATTTTGTGATTTTTTTTACACTAGACTAACATAATTAATTCTAAATTGATAAAAGTTTTTAAAATAAAACCCTATTTCTCTGCCAATCCACTTTTACTTTATTTTTATTCTATCTCTGAGTTAATTTTTTATTTCAGAATGGTGAGATAAAGAATTGAAGAGTGTGTAGCCAAGTATATATGAAGGAATGATTATGATACTTAAAGTTAAATATAACATTTGAAGGAATGATTATGATACTTAAAGTTGTGTATAAATAGCGTATGATGGTCTTAAAGGTTATTTTTTATAACCTAGAATATCTTATGAGGATATTAAAAGCATTTTTTTTAAGAAAATACTTGGTAACATTTGAGAAATATTTTAATATTTGAATGACAACTTTTCCCTCCGGATTCAAAATCTTAGTGTAATATGATGTTTTATTGAGAATTACTTAGGTTGATTTTTTCTTAATTTTTGTAAATACTAATAATTATGATAACATATTTTAGAAAAATAATAATAATTTCATGATATATTTTTAAAAATAATAAATTAAAATATTTAAAAATCTATTTTTTAAACATTTAAATCCGGAGTTAGGTTTTAGAGGAGTTTTCAATTTATTTTCGGGTTTAATTTGTTTAGAATTTAATAGGATTGGTTGGAATTTTTTTTTTTTTTTTAAGTTGTAAATTCTTTATAATTTAGAAAAATTAGAAAAAGTTTAAGGATTAAATCTATATATTTAATCAAAAACTCATTTTAGAAAAACAAAGATTATGATTTTGAAAAAAAACAAATAAAAAACCAAAAAAATCAAGTTAATTTTCTAGAACAAATTAATATCTGAATTTTCAATCTAACTATTAAAACTTTCAATGAAAAATGTAATATTCACAAAAATGTAACATAATTTTATAATTAAATATTCGTGTTATGTGTAAATATTTCATCATTAAAATTTACACAATTAGAATTTAAATAAACACTAATTTGTGTCTATGATTTTTTTGATTGGTGATTTTTTTTCACAAAAACATTACACAACTTTATATAGAAGGTATTTTAAGGATATGGCAATTGTTTGTTAATGGTTCTTCTAACTTGTTATCCCTAATTTTTTTTAAAAGTGAAGTTTTTATTCATTTGATGATTGCAACAACATTTTCTTCGTAATATATAATGTGAGTAAAGTTGACAATAATTTTTGTAATAATTTTTTTAATTGAGTAAATTTTATTTTTATTTATATCTAATATTTTAATATTTTATTAATTTAATTATTAATATAATATTTTTCTACACAATTGACTTTATATTTATTTTTAATTACATTTTAATTAAATAAATTTTATTTTTATTTTAAATTTTAAAATTAGATTAATTTGAGGATTAATATAATATTTTATTTTATTTATAATGTATATTTGTGTTGAGAGATGCTTTCTATTGGAATATGGTAATAATGTTATAATGTAATATTTAACATTTTGACTGAGTCAAATTAGATAAAATTAAAAATTAAATTAAATTATAAAAATAAAATTAAATAAAAAAATTAATATAATGGAATTTAAATATTTTAACTTGGTCAAAATAAAATAAAAATAAAAAATAAAAATAACCCTATAAAAATAACATAATAATAACCCAATGGGGAAGGATATATTTAAATATTTTATTTATTTTTCATTTTATTATTATTGAAATTAAATTTTAATATAAAAAGAATAAAATGATAAAATTTTAATATTTAAATTGTATATATATATTTAAATTTTAAGTAAAATTAAATGAAAATATATAATGAGAATGGAAATTAAATCATGCTCTCGGATGGCATTTGCCAACGCAGAATATAAAGACCACTGGTTTATCCCATGCTCTTTGAAAAGCATATATTTAAACATTTTATTTATTTTTCATTATTTTATATAGATATTTTTTTTAAAATTTTAATTAAATTATATAATTATATATATATATATATATATATATATATATATATATATATATATATATATATATATATATATATATAATATTTCTAATGTAAAATAATATTTCCAATTAACTTTAATTATAAAAAAAAATAAAAAATATAAAAATCTCTTCAATGAACATAAGCCATGAGATTCATAACATTATAAAGTGATTTAACCACATGGATTTAGCTACATAGTTTTCATACAAGGTTTTATGATTATCTTTTCATTTGAGGTTGTGGTGTTTCTTTATCCATAAAGTTAATTATCAATGGTTTTGGTTGATGGATTTCTTTAAAAATAAAATATAAAATAACTTTGTGAAGTGATTTAGTAATAGTGTCTTGTCCCTTCATTTAATAAATCCTTTGGATGGTTTTAATTTGAGGTTGTGGTGTTTCTTTATCCATAAAGTTAATTATCAATGGTTTTGGTTGAAGGATTTCTATAAAAATAAAATATAAAATAACTTTGTGAAGTGATTTAGTAATAGTGCCTTTCCACTTCATTTAATAAATCCTTTTAAGAGGGGATTGTCATTGTGTTGCCGGCAAGTCGTTGTAGGTTACACTCAAGACAAAAGTGGTTTATTAGTTGGCATGTTGTATGCTTTAAAGTCATTAAAAAGAAATAGAAAAGAAAATTTGATTTTTTTTTTTTTTTTGGGCATAATATCTATGTTGGTGAAGCCAGTGGATTATAAGCCTTTTATTTATGAATAGTTGAATTTCTTTGGAAGTAGTTGCATGAACATTCCATGTCTCAGCACGGGTAAAGGAAATAGAAAGAGGTTGGAAAGCTTCAAGGTCACTAATGCTTAACTCTAAGAAGAGAACAATTGCTTGAAAGAGAAGGATTGGATGTATGACCAACAAGATAGACAATAGGCTAATGGTAAGGGAAACTACAATGCAATTTTTGTTTCGATATTTCATCTGAAGAACCTATTTTTGAAAATATGTCTAAGATTGATGCAAAAACATCAATGACCTTAACAAAGAGTTTTTGAGAACTCCATGATGTGCTTGCAGGCATGTATAGACACCAAAGAGTTGTTTGTTGAGAAATACAATAGGTTGGCAGGTTAATTGATTTCTCATATTATGACATTATCTTGTGATGTTTCATTATTATTGTTCTTTCTTTCAATTTATCTTTTCCTTATCATCAAGACTAATGCCAAACAAGAAATAGAAGAGGACACGAGATGTAGGTACACAGCCAAGGGAAAACTTCACTCTAGGGGATGTTATCACCCTAGTAATTTCTAAAGATTGTGGGCTCTTTGAATTTTTTCAGTTTTAAGAAAACTAGGGGTAACCACAAACCTTCTTTGGAAATTTAGGATCTAGCCTTCCTAAATTTCAGAGAGGGTTGTCTCTTTTAGATTTAACTTTTTTTTTTGTTTAATATTTTAGGCTAGGTATGATTGGGCACTTGGTTTTTTATTTGAAAGTTTGGAGATGGAATTCAACAAGGCTTTTCCCACCAAAATTAATTTGATGATTCAAAATTATGTTTGACTCCAAAAGCTCGACTATGAAAATGTTTCATTCCAGTGTAGAGCATGCTAGGAAACATGGTATGTAATTAAAAACTGCCCAAAATGTTCACAGAACAACAAATATTAGAAAAAAAATTGAAGGCCCAAATGGTGGAAAGGAGCTCAGGGTGATCTCAGGGTGTTATGTTAAGGCACTTCATGGCGTAAAAGTTACCTGCTCGAAAATACAAATTCAAAAAATATATTATTATGTTTGTCATATATTATTATTTTTTATAATTAATAATGATAATAATAAATTTTTTTAAAGTTTTAATTTAGTTAACTTTTAGAGTAGATGGTGATAGGGTGTTATTTTAAGGAAATTCTTGGTGTAAAAGTTACTTGTTCGAAAATATGTGGGAAAAAACCCATCCACACTAAGGTGAATCCACATCTCAAAAAAATCTTACACACTTCTTTGTATTCATACCACAAATATTGTTTGTGCCCTATTTATAGATAAATAAAGGAATTGTTAAAATATATATAAAACCGAAAAAAAACTTAAATAATACTACACCACTTATCAATAAAGTTTTCATCTTTAAATGTTAGTATTGAACTGGTAAAGGCTCAAAACTTTATCAATTTTTGCAGATTTTATTAGAAGGCATGTATGTTGTACTTTAAAACTTTAGTTTTCCATTTCATAAAATTCAAAATTAAAATAAATTTGAATCCATATATATATGCTCTCTTCATGTACATGATACATCTATTATTATAACTAAGCAAAGTTTCATGGTATGATATGGTTTTACATGCATGCAACATTGAATAAGATATAAATTTAAGTAATTTAACTTGCAAACTTTATAATTTGTAAATGAAACAAAATAAATCCATTCTAAGTACATTCATCAACAGTAATGTAACATTGATAGAATATAACATTAAATCCACATCATGAATTTAAAAGTCAATGAAGGCATTGTCATATACACAAGTTCACATTCTTGTACTTGTATTCCAAATTGATCTAGTTATACATTTTTCTCTTTTACAAAATGGGCCCATGGCCCATGGTATTCCCAACATAGATAATGGAAGGTCGCGCCCATAAATGAAATAATGGAAAAATGACATCATGACTGATTTATAGATTGGGTCTATACGTCACCCTCGTCGCGCTTTGCACTCCCAAGTGCATTTCAAAATTGATATTGTTGCAAAAATTAAATAACTAATTAGTTGTAAAATCCAAAATGCATAGAATCAATTGCTGCTAATTCATGATAAGATTTTGATCAACTACTCATTCTCACCATGAAGATCTAAGGCAATGGAGAAGATTGTCCTTCCTCGGCAGATGGTGGAGATGTTGTTGATGGATATAGGCATGGTTCATGGGTGATGGATAAAGGCATAGTGGAAGTGAAATCGGAAAAAGGTAGTGGGTGTGGGCAGTGATACACCCCCACCGGTTGTACGATAGTGGGAATCACCCTAGGGCGAGGGATCACCCTAGGGGGGGAAATTGTAATTTCAAAGGTGGATGATTGAAACAATGAGAAGGGTGGATGAATAAATGGTAGGGGTGGGGATTGGGAAGAGTTTGGGGAGGTGATTATAGGCATGGGATAATTTATGATGGAGAAAGGTGGTCGGTGTGGGTGACAATAAATCCCCACTGGTTGTACAAGAGGAGGAAGCACCCTCGGGGAGGAAATTGGGGTTTATCTTTCGAGTCGACATGTCCCATGGGGTCCATCTGCATGTGCTTTGATTAGTTCCACAAAGAAACCTATCTGTATTCTGGGGGAGAGAATGTTGTAGGAAGAGGTGTCATGATTGCAGGGGGAGTACTTGTGTTGCCATCAATGCCAAATGGGGAGATTGTTGATTAGTGGTTGTCATTGATGTCAATCCAATTAGCACCAGGGGCTACCCCAATCTTGCATGGTAATTTTGACCTACAAAATTACTATATTCTGGGTCAAGAATATTTTTTATGGTTTCTACTTGTCGAGATTGTTGATATATGGCACGCCATGTAATTCTTCACGGCTTGAGAGATATTCATGTTTGAAGTTTGTAATCCCAGTTAGTGGGCTAAAATGCCATGGGGTTGTGGCATGGGTCGTTGAAAAGTCAATAATTAATCATTTTTAAGGTCCTAAAATCCCTTCCATGTTCACTTGTTAAAGCCCCTCTCAACCTAAGATTTTATATAAACTGTGATCCTCATATGCTCCTTATGTAAGGATTTCGCTACCTGAAACAGGTTATCGTGGAATTTGCACTATAACGTTTTTTCTACAAAGGGCCAGAAGCTGAAATTTTTATGAGGCGAAACTGAAATCTTGAGGAAGCTCCTGTAAAAATTTTAGATCAAGGTGCACAATATTTTCGGAGATATGATCTGTGGAAGTTAGTGTTTTTGCAGGCTCCTGAACTTCATCTCAAAGAAGTGACATTAGGGAAATCGTCATAACTCTCTCTCTGAGTATCAGATTGGAATTCTATAAAAAGTGATGGATAGTGCACAAGAATTTCACCACATGAAGTCTTCAAGTGGGCAGCACTGCATACATTCATTGTAAAGTTATCATTGTACTAAGTCATTGTAAAAATTGTACAAGTGTCTATCTGCCAAGAGTTGAAGAGGCAGTGTCGGGAGGTCTAGAATCATCATTAGGTGGTTGTGTCATAGTTGGGGTTATGGTCTAGTGTGTCTTCTTCTTCTACATCATTCTATATCATTGTAAAGTGGACCATTTTCCTTGGTACTGGAGTCATTCTTGTTTTATTATTCTATAGGGTAGTAGGGTGGTGCTAGGCTGGTGCATGGAGTCACCAATAGGTTCAAGCTTGTGAAAAATTTAGGGTTGTAAGGTGGTGCTAGGGTGAGTTGTAGCTCAGTGGGTGTTGGGGCATCTGTTCAGTTGACTACTGAAGAATCTCGGGCGTTGGGGCGTACATCCAGCGGGAGCTAGAGAAGAATGCTTTTCTAGATTCTAGGAAGTTGGAACTTCATTTTCAATTGGAGTTGAATATTAAAGAATTATTAGAAAATCATTCAGGGCTTTTTTGTCCCGGAGTGGGTTTCCACCTAAAAAACTGTGTGCATTTTTGTTCCTTTTGTTTACTACTATCATTGTATAAACACTGATAATAATTGAAGATTAACTAATGCTCTGAAAGACTAATAATAATACTAATTGAAAGGAATATTGATCCCCCCCCCCCCTCTCTTAGTATTTCCAACAGTATATAGAGTTGAATCTCAAGATAATTTAACTTGAGTAAAACCATTCTCGCTAGCCCAGGCGACCTCCCATGGAAGAAGAAAATATAAAAGATATAGAAGGAGATACAACGAATTTTTTGCTCGAGGAATAAGATGATGGAGAATTTTTCCTAGATCCTTTGATGAATGCCAACAATGGTTAATGCACCTTCAATAAGGAGGTGCGTCACCCTTCAAGGTATAAGTTAGCTTTGATATCCATTTATTCAAATGCCAAATATATGTAAATGGTTTGGATAAATGGTTAAATATGTTAGAGGGCTATTACTTTTTCCATTTTTTTTCCAACAATGAGAAAATCACTTTCAAACTCTTGAAAGCCATTCCCCATGTTAAATATTGGTAGGAAGGTTACTGGGAGAGACATAATGAAGACACACATGTGATGTTCAATGCATGACCCACTTGGGATGTTTTTATTAATTCCCTCAAGGAATAATTATACCCTATAGGGAACTATGCTAACCAATACATGAGATGAAAAACTTTGCGATAGGAGAGAGACCATATAGTACTAGAGTACACCAATAATTTTCATACCTTGCACTCAAAGTTGGGTATAAAATATTCTAACTGGCACCTGGATTTGAATTTCCATCATGGCTTACATAGGCGAATCCAGATGGGGATGGATTTCTTGGACATATCCTCACTAGGAATTGCTTATCAATATGCTATCAAACTAGAGTAGAAATTGAATCAAAGGAATAAGTGGATTTTTGGATCTACAAATCCACTGCAAAAAGAGATTGGGAATAGAGGCCCTAAATCATATAAAAGGGGGAAAAACAAGGAGATCCAACTGAAATTGCAAGCAAAGAAGGGCAATGGGAAGTTGAAAAGGGACACTAGAAAGTAGTGTGAGTTCCACAAAATCCCTTGGCACAACATTGATGAATGCCACTTGAAACAATCATTGTTAGATGAGCTTGAAGAGAAAATAACATACTTTGGATTAGATATTGATTCAAAATATGATAAGTGAAACATGACCATTGATGTAGAACCCAATGCTACCGTTGCAACTACAAAGATCTAACCAGAAGAGTAAGAGGATCTTAAGGATTGGGAAGGATATTCCATTCACATATGTGGGTGAAGGGGACCCAGCTACATTTCATTGTTAATAGTGAAATCCAGAAGGAAGTAATCTTTTTTTATTTCATCAAGAGATTGAAGCTGTCAACAGTGCCACACCCCCAACCATACCCATATAGTTGGTTGATCTATGGATGAGACATCCATGTCAACTAGTAATGTCATTTTTCCTACAACATGAATCCATTCAAACATGAGGCATTGTGTGATATTTCCCAACTCGAGGCAGCGATTCAGAGTATTATGAAAAGATAAAAAACACATGGGGAAAAGTGCAACCCTTTGCCATTGATGTCAAAGGGGGAGGAAAAGCGAGCAAAATAAGATACTAGGCTCTTTTGTAAAGTAGACAGAGGAAGAAAGACAAGATACTTCTTAGAATGAAAGGGGGAGGAAGTCCTCAAGGAAGTATGGGAGTATTGGTGGATGTGTTGCCATCAATGCCAAAGGGGGAGACTATTGGAAATATTGTCATTGATGGAAAAGGAGCACCAACAGAACTATCATTAAGAAAAAGGAGCTCAGGAGAGATCAGCGCGTGCAAAAAGTGCAATAAGAAGCATAGGCAGCCTAGGAGAGATACACAGAGGCAGCATAGACAACGAAAGCAAAGGCGTGCAGCAGAGGTAGCGAAGGCAGCAGAGGCAGCAGAGGGAGCGAAGGCAGTTAAAACCTCGTGCAAGAGGCATGCAGCAGAGGCAGCGAAGGCAGCAGAGCAAGTATGGGCAGCTAAAGGAAGGACATGATGATTTTATTAGTAGAATAATCAAAGGCTATTAATAATATTTCCTTGTTACCTGGCTTTTCTTTGAGAAATTGAGAGTAAATTTCTCTTTTGATCTCCTCATTTTTCTCCTTAATTTGCTTATATCTTTGTTTTATATCAGAATCTTTTCCCTTTGCTATTTTGGAAGAAGAGGGAATTTCTAAAGATCAACCTGTTTTTCAATCATTTTCTTGCCCTTCTTATCTGTTGCAACCTGTTCTTCTCTGATTCCTGTCAAAACTTCATCAACTATTACTGAGGCCTCTTGATTTGCTTGTTGATCATCATTCATTTCCTGATCATTGGTATCATCTATTTCCATGGTCTTTTCCTTTTCAGCATTAGTAATTTTGGCTCTTTTATTGTAAATTAATTTAAACTTATTCTCAGTAATAGTTTGAGCTGAATAACCTTCATCATCCCTTGATCTTTTGTTTGAAACCTCTGCTTGCTTGGTAATATCATATTTTGTGAATTGTCTGCTCTTTTTACCATCTCTGTATTGGCAGTAGGATCTACCAATGTGTTTTCCACCCATTCTATTTGATTGGAAAATTTCTCAATATTAGGCTTTGAATCATGTATAAAAGGTTGAAGCTTGCATTTGACCCTTATAGCACTGAGGATACCCTAGGGGTCATAATTCCACTGAAAAATTTCTTGAAATTGATATTTTGATAATTTCCTGGATATTTCATTCTTAGCCTCCCTACTGTTTACTATGAAAGGGCCAATACGGTTCTTCAACTTAAACTGAGTCTTTTTCTTTGAAGCCATGAAGCTTATAGCATCTGCATTTAAAACTTGCCTTAAGTATTCCAACGAAAAAACCCTGATGGTTAAAAATTTAGGTAACTTATAAGGGGACAAATTGGTTCCAAATATTCTTATTTCTGTGTGTCCTCATATAAGTACTAGTCTCCTACTTTTCATTGTTCAGAAAACTGTAATATTCTTTTCATTTCATCACTGACTCTTGACTGTTCTGTTTTATACAGAAAATTCATAGCTGGTCTAACAAATAAGTCTGTGAAATCCTTATAATTGAATTCATCTCCTTTTTTCTTGAGTAAGGATGTCCAGAATATTACTGAGAGAGGTTGGCCCTCAACATTCATCTTTTGTAAAGCCAATGGAAATTTTTCTTCTTGAAAAAATAGAAAAATATGGAATAGATATGATGAATATCTAAACACTCCCTTAGTAGGCAATTTGGCCAGTTGGTAATGTATGCTATCAACAATGAATCTAGCAAAATCAAAGATCATGGCAGGAGGCTGCCCAGGGGATAATGTAGAAAGGAAACCAAGTATAGATGCATCAATAAATTCATCATTAAAATATCCTAGAATGAAGGATAGCATTGAGATCATTTGTCTAGACGCTTTAGGAAAATCAGAAGAAAAATATGGTGGATTCACCTTAGGAAGGTCTACACGGGCAGGCATAAAATTTTGAAATATCATAAACCTTTTAGGGAAATCCAACTCTAAGTACAACTAGGTTAACTCTTTAACTAACAAGGGCACTACTCTGGGATCAGGCTTCAACTGAATTATCTCATTTATGGATTCTGTTGTGATGGAAAACATGATTTCTCTATATTTGTTTACTGTGGCTCTCTGATCAGGAACATAATACATTTGACATATTCTGACCAAGGCCTGGGCTGGATGAGTAATAGAAACAACATACTTGGGAAAATTAGACTCCCAAATAGGTATATCATCTTGATTTTTATTCAAAAACTTATCATAACACCAGTTATGAATCTCTAGTAAATTGAATTCCAATACAGGGTCAGCAATCTTGTAATCTAAATCAGTCAAAAAAGTGTTTTCTTCAAAAGTTGTTAATAATATTTCCTTGTTACCTGGATTTTCTTTCAGAAATTGAGAGTAAATTTTTCTTTTGATCTCCTGATTTTTTGCTCAATGTCGCTTTGGATGAGGAAGCTTTCAATTGTGAAAAATATTTTGTGGAGCAAGGTTTGATATTCAAGTTTAATAGGTTTGGCCATGGCTGACAGATCTGTACAAATGGATCTCTGAGACTTGGAAACCTCTTTTGAAAGATGAACTAAACACTTTCTATATGGCACGAGGTTTTTTTGTTGTGGTTTTTGACAATATCGAGGACAAGAAGGTCATTTGTGAAGATGGGTCGTGGTTTTGGGGTAGTATTGGTCTCTTCATGCAACCCTAGACTGGCACTTTTGAGTCGATAACGGATTTAATATCCAAAACTCTAGTTTGGGTAAGGCTTCTGAATCTTCCTCTACATCTTTGGAATTTTCGTCACTATTCTTTATTAGGAATGCTTTAGGAAAGTTTTATTGTAGTAGCGTGAAATTGAATTTTTTTTAAGACTACTTATTCTAAAATATGTGTGGAGATGGAATTCAACAAGGCTTTTCCCACCAAAATTAATTTGACGATTCAAAATTATGTTTGACTCCAAAAGCTCGACTATGAAAATGTTTCATTCCAGTGTAGAGCATGCTATGAAACATGGTATGTAATTTAAAACTGCCCAAAATGTTCACAAAACAACAAATATTAGAAAAAAATTTGAAGGCCCAAATGGTGGAAAGGAGCTCAGGGTGATCTCAGGGTGTTATGTTAAGGCACTTCAAGGCGTAAAAGTTTCCTGCTCGAAAATACAAATTCAAAAAATATATTATTATGTTTGTCATATATTAATTTTTTTTTATAATTAATAATGATAATAATAAAAATTTTTAAAGTTTTGATTTAGTTAACTTTTAGAGTAGATGGTGATAGGGTGTTATTTTAAGGCACTTCTTGGTGTAAAAGTTACTTGTTCGAAAATATGTGGGAAAAAACCCATCCACACTAAGGTGAATCCACATCTCAAAAAAATCTTACACACTTCTTTGTATTCATACCACAAATATTGTTTGTGCCCTATTTATAGATAAATAAAGGAATTGTTAAAATATATATAAAACCAAAAAAAACTTAAATAATACTACACCACTTATCAATAAAGTTTTCATCTTTAAATGTTAGTATTGAACTAGTAAAGGCTCAAAACTTTATCAATTTTTGCAGATTTTATTAGAAGGCATGTATGTTGTACTTTAAAACTTTAGTTTTCCTTTTCATAAATTCAAAATTAAAATAAATTTGAATCCATATATATGCTCTCTTCATGTACATGATACATCTATTATTATAACTAAGCAAAGTTTCATGGTATGATATGGTTTTACATGCATGCAACATTGAATAAGATATAAATTTAAGTAATTTAACTTGCAAACTTTATAATTTGTAAATGAAACAAAATAAATCCATTCTAACTACATTCATCAACAGTAATGTAACATTGATAGAATATAACATTAAATCCACATCATGAATTTAAAAGTCAATGAAGGCATTGTCATATACACAATTTCACATTCTTGTACTTGTATTCCAAATTGGTCTAGTTATACATTTTTCTCTTTTACAAAATGGGCCCATGGCCTATGGTATTCCCAACATAGATAATGGAAGGTCGCGCCCATAAATGAAATAATGGAAAAATGACATCATGACTGATTTATAAATTGGGTCTATACGTCACCCTCATCGCGCTTCGTACTCCCAAGTGCATTTCAAAATTGATATTGCTGCAAAAATTAAATAACTAATTAGTTGTAAAATCCAAAATGCATAGAATCAATTGCCATTAATTCATGATAAGATTTTGATCAACTACTCATTCTCACCATGAAGATCTAAGGCAATGGAGAAGATTGTCCTTCCTCGGCAGATGGTGGAGCTGTTGTTGATGGATATGAGCATGGTTCATGGGTGATGGATAAAGGCATAGTGGAAGTGAAATCGGAAAAAGGTAGTGGGTGTGGGCGGTGATCGGAAAAAGGTAGTGGGTGTGGGCGGTGATACACCTCCACTGGTTGTACGATAGTGGGAATCACCCTAGGGCGAGGGATCACCCTAGGGGGGGAAATTGGAATGTCAAAGGTGGATGATTGAAACAATGAGAAGGGTGGATGAATAAATGGTAGGGGTGGGGATTGGGAAGAGTTTGGGGAGGTGGTTATAGGCATGGGAGAATTTATGATGGAGAAAGGTGGTTGGTGTGGGTGACAATAAATCCCCACTGGTTGTACAAGAGGAGGAAGCACCCTCGGGGAGGAAATTGGGATGTTAATGAGTGGAGCAGAGAGGACAGCAGCAAGGAAAAAGACTTTAGAGTTTCCTCAACTTCCTTCTTTGAAACTGGAGCATTTAGACGCTGAATATCCTCCTCATCAAACATCTGTGGCATGAAATGAAGGATCCATTCCTGACATTCAGGTGATATATTCTGGTCAGCCTTATAAAAAGTCAAGAAATGCCTGAAAGCTTTCTCCATAATCTCTTCTTTTGTATGAGCAAAGGTACCATCTTGTTTCAGGATATTCCAAATTGCATTATGATTCCTCCTCACATTTGCGGTTTTGTGAAAGAACTTAGTATTTCGATCTCCCTCTTTTAGCCACGAAATCTTGCTTTTGAGCTTCCAAGTAATTTCCTCAATCTTCAGGATCTCCTCCCTTCTTTGTTGTAAAATGACCATGGAAGAATAGGTCATTCCATCCGGGGCACAGTTGACAAAATTTGAGTAGATATTGCTCAGCTCCTTATTTATATCATCAAGCTCCTCTCTAAGCTTTTGCTTTTTGTGAATTTCCCAAGATTTTGTAATACTCTTTATATGCTAAAACTTCGCTTGGAAATGCACCCATCCCACTGAATTGGAAAAGGAAGAAATGTCCTCCCACTGTGTCTGAATCATATTGTATTCTTCATCTTGCAGCCAGGCACAATTGAATTTAAATGGAACTCCCTTTTGTCTGCACTCATAACGCCAGGACAGGACAACGGTCATATGAACTGAAATATCAGACATGTGAGTAAAACTACGCATGTTACCCATCTATGCCACCATATGCTCCTTAACCATAGCTTTGTCAATCCTTTTGCCGATAAACTCCACACCAGTTCTCCTATTTGTCCACGTGGGGATAATAGGATTTGGACGAATATCAACCATATTTGTCCTCTGCAAAATCCCGCCAATGTATGTCGCCATCGGATCAGCCCGAGCTCAATGTCCCCATGATTCATCGACCCAGAGGGTCGAATTGAAGCCCCCCATAGCAATCAAGTTCTTAATGGTAAAAATACTTGAACTGTCCATTCGCTTCCAAAATTCAAGTCGATTTCGACATGAGGCATATAGGTTGAGAATATTTAGAGTATTTCTGATCCCACAGATCTTACCAGATAATAGAATGCCACCAAAAAACCTATAAGCCGTAAAATTTGCATATGACGGATTCCATAAAGCCAGTATGCCACCCGCATGACCCACAGCATCCATAGCCGCAACGTACTAGCCAAGCCTGATGGATATGATACCTTTGATAGCTTTGTCTCTATCGCATAGAGTTCCCTGAATAAGAACAAATTCCCTTTATAAGATTCAAATTCTCCTACATCGACCAAACTACAAATCCCCATGTGGCATGCTCCAACATACGTTAGGGAAGATCACCAATTAAGATGTATTTCAAAGAGGATAATGGGGGGAGATAATTCTCTGATTTCGTCTAACCCCAAACACCACCTTTGGATGTGTGGCATCACTACATTCAATTTGGAGGGGTAAACTAACTCAAAGAGCTCAAAACCACTCACTTGGACCCTGAAACCATTAGCTTTGGCCAAATGGTTTAACCCAATATACTCTCGTGATATCTAGAATTTACATAGCTCCTATATTCGACCATATAGAGGGTTTACACTTTGGATTTAATGGCACATCGAGATGGAATTTAGGGCACCCCTCGATGTGCTCTCATCCCTCAAGAGCTTTAAGTGCAGACTTACATTACACGATATGAGGCTTTCATGGCCCTAGACTTTCTCTGCAGTTAACTGGTGAAGGGGCTGGATTGGTGCCTTCGTTCCTATTACACGAGTCAATATGCTTAAAAAGGGCATAGGTATATGTCTCGAGTGGTGGACACATATGTCTATACGCTCCCATCTCCATGACATAGAAGGGGTTCATTCTCCTACTATAAAGAGATAACCACAAATGCTAGAAGCTTTTCCCAGCTCTATTAGTAAATTCTAGGTGTAGTTTGTGATTTCATATAGTGAATGCAAATATGATGACACATAACAAGTCCTTTATAGTGAAATTTTTTCAAGTCTAATAGACTTCAAAGTCAAGTATGATAACACATAACAATTCCCCTTAATGCCCAAGGGTTACCATTTTTTTAATTACAAATCTTGTCATTAAGACATTATTCAGTATTCATACTCACATAATTATAACATCATAAAAAGAATATCATTGATATCTTTGCATTGTGGTTAACATTTCCAATATGAAATATACTTGTCAACTTGATCTTCACGCTTAATAAGTCCAATTTCTTGAAACAACCATCAACATATGTTTTTTCATAAAATGAGAAAAGTACTCATATGCTTTGCAATGTTGTGAGATTTAAAGTTAAGAAAGTCTTTTCAGCCATCTTAACATCACAAAACTTCAAAATTCCATAAAACCCAAATTTGAGTGGGTTTTATTTATTGAACAATATAACTTATTCCAATAGAGATGCTATGGATAATCATTAGTTATAAAGACTTTAAAAGGTCCAAGTCAAAGCTTTAAACAAATTTTATTAACGAATAAGTTTATAAGTAAACATTTTTATAAATGAATTTATATGTGCAGTACATATTTCTTTTACTTGTTCTACATTGTAAAATTATAATTTTACTTTGAAGAGCTCAACTTCAATCATTTATTAAGACAACTTGCCCTTGAGCACCTTATTAAAAGATTTATGCAAATGTTCATAAGTTGGCATTTCTCTTTTTTCTTTATATTAATTAACACAAAATTTTTGAAATTTTAGGTTGATCACATTCTTTATAGTATCTAATTTCTCTTTTTCTCTTTAATTCTTAATTACTCCACAAATTCTCCTTAAATTTTGACTCCATAATAATTTTAATATTATATCTTTATTTTGCAAAATGATCACCTCCTTTATACCCTAATGCTTTAACCAAGATTAGAAATTCTCATGCCCTGGTAGCTAGTGGAAAAGGTGATGGTTTGAGTTGGGATTTAAATCAAAATTTTAAGAAGCCTATGATCTTCTACATTGTTGAATAACTTCTTGTGCATACAATATCTAGCCATAGTCATGCTTTCAATGAAGGAACTATTTGTTTTGAAGAACATGTTAAGACAGATTGTATATATTTTAATGTTGATAATGTCTAGAAATAAATATCTGAAAATCTACATCCTTAAACCTCACATCCACATAAAATAATATAGGTGACAAGATTCTCAATTATCCCTACACAAAGATCTCCTCACTTGTAATTATTTTCATATTCATAGTAAGCTTTCCATCATTTATCATTTTCTCCCTACTATAATTTGAATTATAATTTGAATGAAACTTGTGGTAGATATCAATTCCAAAATATTTAAGGAAATTTCTTTTAAGTAGTTGTTATCATATATATGAAAATATTATTTGTGAATTTTTCTTTTTCATTTAATTATTATGATTTTTGTTTTATTAATATTAACAATCATACCCATCTTTGAATGATAATATTCAAATATATTTAGTTGCTTTCCAAAATTATAAAAACTTTTCATAAAACAAATTAAAAAACATCACACAAAAAATTCAAAAGAGTGATCCTCATACCAATTGGCAAAGATACAACATCAAATATCTTTTTGCTTGTTTCAAACACACTCTTCTAACTAATTAACATGTATATGAAAATAAAAAAGAAAACAAAAAAAAACTATTTTTTAACCACAACATCACAATGCATTCTCAGTGAACAATTTTTAATATTCCTACATCATAATTTCTAAAATTTATAAATAAAAAACATATAATCTATAAAACATTAATCTAAAGAATACTTACAAATCAATAATGTATTAATACTTATAAATAATACATAAAAACAAATTTAAATAATTCAGAATACAAATATGCTGACTGTGGGTGAGAGCATTAATTTTAAAAATTAAATTAATTTTGTCAGATTAAAATTAGAATCGACTAAAACATAAATATGTAAGTTAAAATAACTATATTTTTGGACACTTTTGACTAAAATATAAATACATACACAAGTTAAAATATAACCACATTTTTGGTCACATCAAACTGCATAAACACGTGTATTTAAAAATGTAATTCTTATTATCCTAGTAGCAATTACAAAAATTTTTCCTCCAAGAAAATATAACCAGTTATCAACGCAACAAATTATGTCTGTATTAATATGAAAAATATTACTCAAATATAAATGAATAATAAAAAATACAATTAGATTAAAATTAATATAAAACAAACTATCTTTGATATATTTTGTAAAAAAAAATATTTTATTAGCACATTTTCTCCAATTCTCCTTGAGGACCATCATTAGAAAATGTGACTAGTAACCTTGTATCTTGCATAAAAATAATTTTTTTTATTAGCACATTTTCTCTGCTTCTTCTAAGACTGCAGATGCAAGACATGAGTATATGACCCCAACAATCCATAACCTATTCGCCAAATATTTAAACTCAAACTGAAATTTAATATTTAAACTCTAACTCAACTTTAAATGTAGGAAACTACCAGACAAAAAAATTAGTAAAAGATGATTTAAAAAATTAAAGCGTAATACAGATCATTTGAAGCCAATAGACGGGAAAATTTGGAAAAAACAATCTCAAAAGATCAGTGTAAAACATATCGTAGAATATGGAGATTATATTAATAAAACCGTGTACCAGAGAACTTTTGAATTTACAAAGCCTCTCGGAAGTACTCTCTGCTCAACAAAAAGGGACACATTACAATAGAGTTTCGTTAATCTCAAACAACACACACCACCGCCAAATGCCAAAAGAGCACTGTAAAGAGAACTGGAATGTAGTTTTCATATACATCATCTTCAAATGCCAGAAGAGTGATAATCAAAATTTGCATTGAGTTGGCGCGAAAAAAGCAACACAAACTTTGGATAACACGAAGCTCGTTCCCTGGGATTTTCTCCACAGTAAATTCCAGGGACCTCCAATTTGTCAAGTTTCCAGTGTATTCAAAATATCCATTTTTTGCGTTTGCCACGCCATTGCCATTTCTCTTTATATATTTTTTCGGAGGTTTATCCTCACTTTCACTTGGATCTTGGACCATACCCGTGTACTCCCATTTACATTTATGAAAGCTACAAGTGCTCAAGACTTTCAGAGGCTTTTCACAACAGGGGCAGACACAATCATAACTGTCCTTTGCGTAGTCAAACTTTCCATACCCTCCTTTAGCAAGTTCGCAACTGACATTCTTCTGGTATTGGCTGCAGGTGCGTGTGCCACATATGCCAGAGAAGGTGATACCACGATAGAAAACATCCCACATATCTGCAGGTGAGTTACTGAACTTGTAAAATTTGATGTCAGTCATGCTGAAAAATCGAACTGGATTGTAACCACCTAAATCTGTATAGTCACAATCACAGAGTTAGAGATGTAAAATATGAGTAGCAAACCTCAGACAAGAAAGCCACCACCAAATATCTTACATGGAGCAGCAGTCCATGACTGACATGAACCAAACTATCGGACAGCCAGGCATTGTGACAAGTTGTAACCAACAGCGTTTCACTCTTTGCTTCTTGAAGACCTGTGTCAATTTAAGTCCGACGGTCTCCGCAGAACCCATAAGAACTTTACTCCACTCGCTTCCAAACCCATGGCCAGCTCCTCTGTCTGAGCGATAGAGATGGAATTCTGGCTGCCGAAAGAAATGTAAAGCACGGACGCCTCCGCCTGCGCGTGAAGCCACTGCAAAACTGAAATTTACGCGTTGCAAAACTAAAATTTGAAATTTGAAATTGAAGGGCGCTCAAATTTGAAATTTGAAATGATAAATGATTCGGGTATCTGACAGGATGGCTGGTCATATTCGTTGTCAGACCTGGGGAACGACACCGTGTATCGCAGGGTCCATGCCCATGGTATGCCCATTAGTATTCTTAAGGGCATTAATGGGCGAATAGCAGCTAAAATATTGGTGGCCGTATGAAAAGACCAACCCTTTCCTGAAACTTGATGGTACCATTGAACAAAGAACCAGATGTATGAAAAGTCCAACCCTGTCCTAAAAATTGATCGTACCTAATTGTATTGTCAAAATGGCGAGTTTTGGTAAGCGCGAGGCACTTTACCCAATGCAATATTAATCACGATATAAATGGGATAGCCGTAGGATAAAAAACCTACAGAAATTTGAGTAAGGTTATTAAAAAAATTAATTTTTTTTTTTAAAATTTGGTTATAGTTGTTAAACTTTATTTTGGGTGTATTAATAGTTTTTGATGATGTTGAATCCATTTCCATCATAACAAATCCAATTCAAAACTCCAACTTTTTTAATTTTTTGAAAAAAAATAAACCCATTCCCCCAAAAAAACTACTACTCTATTGTTATAAACAACTATAAATAAGATATCTATATATATGACACAAATTTGGTAAGGACTAGGGAGTAGCTTTCTTTTTCAATACAATATTAATGACAATATAAATGACAATATAAATAGATATGTATAGACATCACATTTTAGTAAGTATTAAAGTATTATCTTTGCTTCAAATTAATGATGCTATCAATTGGATAATGAAGTAAAGTTTAAAATAAAAAAATATTAATAAGAATTTCTGAAAGTTTTAAATGATAATATTTTTTAATTAATTTTATAAATAAAGAGAAAAATAAATTAATGATTTAATTTGGTTTATTTTGATATTCAATGTACTATCTATTTTATTAAATTTATCTATTTTAATATCAATGAACATA
Organism: Pinus albicaulis; assembly: GCA_034641835.2. Taxonomy (NCBI): domain Eukaryota; kingdom Viridiplantae; phylum Streptophyta; class Pinopsida; order Pinales; family Pinaceae; genus Pinus; species Pinus albicaulis. The sequence goes on from CM076575.1 coordinate 944,621,000, forward strand.
TATATAAGAGTTAATATATTAATTTTTACAATTTTGTAATGAAAAATAATGAAGGATTGAGCTTTGTTTAAAAGCAATTTATAACCTATAATTAAAGGAAATATTTCATGTTATATTTTCTTGATTGAAGGTAGCCTTTCTCCATTGGAAGCATGGGTATGGCTAGGTATTTCATGTATAATAATAAACTATAGAACATGGAAGTCAAGAAGATCTTAAAATTGCTTCCAACTCTAGTTGCCTCCAAGTCAAGTGAGAATTGCATAAGGATGACTGTCGGATGTCCAGTGTGAGCTAGACTATTTGGGGTAAAGAAGGAGTTCATCTTGAAGAATAAGGATAATATTAAAAATTTTACTACTTCCAAATTCAAGGATAATTTCTTGGACAGTAAGGAGTTAGAAGGAGAAAAGAAGCTAAGAGGGTTGAAGATAAGAAACACTTTCTCTTATATTACAAAACTCTTTTTCAAGTTCTAATTTTCAAAATATTTACCACACTACCAACTTTCTTGACTTGTTAAGTGAAAAAAATTATGGTTTCTCTCCTTTCTTTTCGATCATAAAAATGAAATGTTAAAAAATATCAATTAAACTCTTATATAAGATTCATTAGAACATGTTTCTCTTAATAGATGTTAATCATTATCATCATCATCATATATTAAATAGATATATACATTATATTAAAATAATATATTACATTAAAATATTATACGTGATATTTACAAAACTAACACAAAAAAACGAATTGTACGAATTATAATTACAATTGCAATTTAGTTATAATTGGTTTTTGAAAATTAGAATGACTAAGCTCTTGAAATTTCAATGTTAAAAATTAATCTTAAAGCCCATTATATTTTAATTACAATTGCAATTTAGTTATAATTGGTTTTTGAAAATTAGAATGACTAAGCTCTTGAAATTTCAATGTTAAAAATTAATCTTAAAGCCCATTATATTTTGCAAAGAAATTGTATTGGAAAAAACTAGCGATTTAATGATAAATTGTAATGTACCTCTTTTCTCCACCTTACAATTTTTATTTTCAGTAACCTTAATTCACTATTCTAAAGTATTTTTATCATTAGTGATATGAGAGATTTACAATTTCACCCATTTCTTAACTCTCATATTTTAAATTTTGTCTTTTTCTTCTTTTAAAACAATCATATACTTATTCCATATACCTATGCTGACTTTGCCACAATAATTCAATCTTTTATATTAATTATAGAAATTCCAAATTTAATATCTATATCTCTCATTTATTTATAACTTACTCCACGGTTGTTATATAACCTTTGCTATTGTGATACCCTACACATAATTATGTTGGACATTCGAATTATATACTACAACGTAAAATTATATACTCCTCCCTACATTGGAAATGATTTTATGTTAATATAGTTTGCATTGGATATTCATTTCCCTTTTGGTATGCTTATTATTCGAATCTCAGGGTACCATATCATATTGATAACCTTATGGTTTCGTTTTAAATTAGTTATGGTAGATATGTCAACTGACATGTATTAATTTTAGATTTCTGGGAACTTGATGCAAGTAAATTGATATTAAACCTCTTTACCCGTTCGAATTCTCAAGTAAAAAAATGTTATATATTTTATTGTTTTTGTGTTATGGTTCTGAACTGGTATTAACACTCCTCTCTTGTCATGGTACGCATAACGTTTAATGAGAAAGGCTTTATGTCATATCCTTTGGATGATCATCGATCCATGAGAGAACCGATAGATTTGTGCCACTTGGATGGTCGGATTTGATTAGGGTTATGAAACTAAATTCCTATAAATTTCTCAGTTTTAACCCTTTTTTATTTCTTTGTTCACCATTCTCTTTATGAGTTTTCTGTGGTTCTCTCCCACTGTAAGTATTAGGCGCATTCTATGAAACTATGGTGAGCTACTGCTCCAAGCCGACGCCTCTCCTTTACTCACAGAGGTATCTTACATCTCAGACAACCTATCTATTGAATATATTTGAGTTTCAAATTGTATTATGACTCTGGATTCGTATTATATTTTTATAAATTACAATGTTTTCTCTTATCATTCTTATTCATTCTCGTTATTTATCTGAATGAAATCAAAATGAGAAGTTTGTGAATACGTCTTGCAATATATCATTATACGTGTATTCACCTATGGTTGCCGTGACTTCTATTTGGGGATTTCTTTTTAAACCCCCAGTTCGATTCTAGTTGTGTTATTCAGACTTGAAGGTTTTACTCTGATATAAAATGTGTATTTCAGCTAGTATATTTACCTTCATGACTTTTGAGAAGTTATTCGACTGATATTTATCAGTAATACTTCGTTTTTAATTCAAGTTATCGTAAATGTATGTATATGTCTTTACTGAAATGAGTGAGATGACTTTCATCCTCATTCTTAGTCATTTCCACTTACTTTGACAAAGTCATGGAGCGCTGAAATGCTACCTTCCTCTCATAGTTTGTTAATGCGTCGTTCACAATTCGTCGAGGAGTAAGTATACATCAATGTGTATAATAATTTTATAAACCAATTTTTTTTATGTTTTAATTATTTTTATTACTCTAGATTTCTTATATCATTTCGTTTGAATTTATTTCAGGATTTTCGACGTGTTTTCCTTCGTTTTGTAAGGTAATAGATGTACTCTATAAAAAAAAATATTTTCTCTAATTCGTGTTCAAGCCCGATTTATAATTCGGCTTTTTAACATCAACCCTATGTGTCTATACACAGGTTGAGTCTACATTGGTTTTCCACATTGCCGACTATGATGGATATCCTATCCGAGATTGTTTTGGTGTTTTGCATTTATTAATTTAGGTTTTTTTTACCCCTAAAATTTTTTAGATATACTCTGTAGAATTGATACCATATGTATAACTTTATTTTAAAATAGATGCTACAGTCAACATTTAATTTATGTAACTGTAGCTCTTCATCTCTTTAAAGTTTATTTCACTGTTTAAAATCGACAATTTCATTTCTATAGTTATGAGACATAACAATAGTTTATCCTCATGATTATATCTGAAATTTTTTTTTTTTTATAAATTATCGGAATCTGCTTGTACAAGTTAAAATTTCCATTTATAATTTGCTTCTGTTTTACATGCCATCTAGAAGGAGGCATTTCTATACATATTCTAATGATTTCTCTTTTCTGCATAGTTACAAAATATAATTTTATATACATATGTCGAGTAATAGTTAATTATCCAAATATTTATTATAGAAAAAAATATTTTGTTTCTTTGATATATATATATATATATATATATATATATATATATATAACTAACTAACTTCATAAATGCTTCATATGTTATTTGGTTATATATATATATAATGTTTAGACTGTTACTCTTTCACTACTATTTCCAGAGTAGGAGATTAGCAAGTAGGATTAGACTTGATGTTTATACATATTTTCACATGCATATCATTTATGAGAAATTTATTATTTTCTCTAATATGTAGAATATTTTCATCATGCAGAAACATAATAATCTCTATTATGTTATTAGTATACTAACTAGTATAATTTCATGAGTTTTGTTCATAAGAAAATTTGTATACTTATTGCATTAAAATTTATTAGAAATACATGTACTCTTGAAACATACGTATTTCTGTAAAATTGTTTCTGCAGAGTAGATATTCCAGTCTCCCTTAATTTATTTTAAATTATACAGTGATGTAGGTTATTCTCTTTATTGGGCTGAATCTACATTAAACTTGCAATAGAAATTTCTGTTCTATTATTGTTATAATTATTTAGGTTACTTGTATTTCTAGTTTATCTTTATTTGCAATAGAAAATATAGATTATTTTTCAGATATCAATTATTTTCTTCTTACAATTAATGAAGCAAACTTTTAGATTCTCTAATCTGTTAACTATAAGTACTAGTTACTCAACTAGAATCTAAGATTCTAAAATTTCATTCCCTGCATATATAACTTAGTATGACAGAAGCAGATTAAAGCTACAATTAATATAGTGTATTTCGGAATAATAGATATATCTTCAAATTTAAACTCATAGTAGTTTAGAGATTCTGATTGATATTTCCCAATAATTATTCCTACTACTATACAGACTTTAGAGGAATTTTTCTTCTAATAATTCTGTTAAAAGTAAAGAATTTTATAATTACAACAATAAAACTGAATACCTTCAATCTCTCACTATCACTTTTACTCTTTTACAATAAAACTAGTATTAGAAAATCATAGATTAGGTGTGCATACCACAATTATTCTATGAACACGCCTCCCAACCATAGAATTCCTTTCTCTCCAAAATTCACCCTCGAGCTGAGATCCTCTCCAAGAACAGACCAACCTCAATCTGTTCTAGAGAATCTTACTTAAGCTATGCTCTCCCCAAAGCCTATTTCTAATTCTGCGTCCAAAATTTCAGGATGCTTTTATTCCTGTTTGCCTAGGCTTCCTTTAATTAGGGACTTTAAAGCTCTGCTTTCTGCTTTTCCAGCTTTTCACCTCTTCCCAACTACTTTCCTCATCATTGGGGAAATTTAGATTTTTCCTCAAAAATCTAAATTAGAAATAAATTCTTTTAGGGATTTTTGAAAGATTTTGGGAAAGGTCTTAACCTCTTTCCATAACCTCATGGATTAGGCAAGTGATCTCAAAAAAATCATTTGGTCATAGTGCACACAAAACATTTTATTTATTTTTCATAAATAAATAATTAACTACATCCACACAATAATTATCCGTTGGGGTCCACTTCCCTTTGGACTTAAGTTCAAATGTCTAACTTGAAAAAAATAAAACTAGGGATGTTATATATTCCCCCTTTGAAAACAAACACCATCCTCGGTGTTAACAGCTAACTACTAGAGTTCATTTTAAAAACGAATATGGATATTTTTCAATCATCTTAGCCTCTCTTTCCCATGTAGCCTCTTCCGCAGTAAAGTGTTTCCACTGCACCTTTACTCTGGCTACTATTGGATTTCTCAATTCAATTTCTTCCCGCTCCAATATTTGAAGCAAATCTAGAAGGAACTCCCCTTCTGGTTCCACCTGTATCACATTCCAATCAACAATATGAGAAGCATCATGTACATATTATTTTAATAACAAAACATGAAACACATCATGAACTTTAACATGGGGAGGTAAGGCCAGTTTATAAGCCACCGGTCCCACCCTTTCTAACACCTCCAAAGGCCCACAGTATCTAGAAGCCAATTTTGCACAGCTTCCAGCATAAAGTGTGCTCTTTTTGGGTTTAATACGCAGATACACATGATCACCCACTTTGAACTCTTGGTGCACTCTCTTCTTATCGACATAGATTTTCTGTCAATCTTGTGCTGTCTTGATGTTTCTCTGTATTTGTTTGACAATCCTTTCCATTTCCTGTAGTGTATCTGGCCCAAGTACTAGCTTATCTTCAGGCTGGCTCCAGCTTAAAGGAGTATGACACTTTCTTCCATAGAGTGCTTCAAATGGACTCATTTTGATGGAGGATTGGCAGTTGTTATTATAAGCAAATTCCACTAAATGTAAGTAGTCTTCCCATTGAGTTGGCCTGTTCATCATATACAATCTGAGCATATCCTCCAGAATTTGATTTGTTCTCTCTGTTTGACCATCCGTCTGAGGGTGATAAGTAGTGCTAAAATTCAATTTAGTGCCCATGCCCCCAAATAGACCTTTCCAGAAGGCTGCTATGAACTTAGCATCTCTATCTGAAATAATCATCTTTGGGACCCCGTGTAGCCTTACTATTTCTTTTAGGAACACAATTGCTACTTGGGCTGTCCCAAAAGTAGATTTTACAGGTATGAAATGTGCAGCCTTTGTTAAGGTATCTATCACTACCATCACTGAGTCATGATGGTACTTTGTTCTGGGTAACTCGGTTATAAAATATATAGAAACAGTGTCCCATTTCCATTCTGCAATTGGTAAGGGGTTTAAAAGACTAGCTGGATGCTGATGTTCAACTTTGACTAGTTGACATTCCATGCATCTAGCTAAATAGATTGCTACATCCTTTTTCATTCCTGGCAAAAACAATTTCTTTTTCAAGGCTGTAAGCATTTTCTGATATCCAGGATGTCCTGAATATGGTTGTTTATGATATTCATCTAGTATTTCTTTTTTCAAAGAATCCACATTAGGGATGTACAATCTATTTCTATAGCAGATCAGCCCTTTCTGGTTTTTTCTGTATTCAACCATTTCCTTTTTCAGCATTTTCACTTGTAGATTCTCATAGTTGGGATCTTGATCTGCTATCTTTTTAACTAATTCTTCTAAGTCAAAGCTAGCAATACTCCCAATGCTGCTTATGTTTTGGCAAGCATTTCTGCTTAGAGCATCAGCAATTTTGTTTTCTTTCGCTTTGATATGTTTTATGTCCATATCAAATTCACTCAGAAGAGACAACCATCTGGCTTGTCGAGAATTCAAATCTATTTGAGAAAAGAAATACTTGAGACTGATATGATTTGTCATTAATGTAAATTTTTTTCCAAGAAGATAGTGTTGTCACATCTTCAAGGCATGAATTACAGCAGCTAATTCCAGATCATATACACTGTAATTCTGTTCATGTTTCTTAAGTTTTCTAGATTCATATGCAATAGCAAAATTCTCTTGCAATAGAACTCCTCTCAATCCCTCTCTACATGCATCGATACACATGAAAAACTCTTTGTCAGGATTTGCAATCTTCAGTATAGGGGCTGTAGTAAGTTTTAATTTTAGTTGTTCAAAGCTGTTTTGGCATTTTTCAGTCCGCTCAAATTTGGTGCCTTTTCTCTGCAATAAAGTTATGGGATATGCTATTGCATAAAATATTTCTACAAACCGTTGATAATATCCTGCAATCCCCATAAATGATCTCACTGCTGAAACGTCAGTCGGTACCAACCACTCTCTAATAGCCTTTATTTTCTCAGGGTCAACAGCCAATCCTTGTTCAGAAATGATATGGCCCAGATATTGAATTTTATCCTTATAAAATTCAAATTTTCTAAAATTGGCATATAACTGATTCTCCTTAAGATTCTGTAGCATAATTCTAAGCTGTTCTTTATGTTCTGCCTCACTTTTTGAATATACTAGAATATCATCTATGAACACTAGTACGAATTTATCTAAGTACTTGTTCAAAACACTATTCATTAAGCACATAAAAGTGGCAGGGGCGTTTATCAAACCAAAAGGTAGGATTACAAACTCGTAGTGACCATACCTAGGTCGAAAAGTTGTTTTACTGATATCTTCCTCCTTAATTCTGAGTTGGTGACAACCAGTCCTCAAGTCAATCTTAGAGAATATTGAATCTCCTCTCACTTGATCAAAAAGGTCATCTATTTTGGGCAATGGATACCTGTTTTTGATTGTTAACTTATTCAGTTGACGGTAGTCAATGCACATTCGGAATGTTCCATCCCTATTTTTCACGAACAACACCGGTGCTCCCCAAGGAGATACAGTCGGTCTGATGTAACCTTTATCCAACAATTCTTGTAATTGCATTTTTAACTCCATGAGTTTAGGGGGGCTCATTCGGTAAGGGGCTCTGGAAACTGGTGTTGCTTTTGGCACCAAATCGATTAAAAAATCAATCTCTCTTTTGGGGGGAGATGAGGAATCTCATCTGCAAAAACTTCCTTAAATTCTCTTACCACTGGTAAAGTGTCTAACAGGTTTTCTTCAGGTTTCTATCCTAATTCTTCATCATGTACAACATATACTTGATATCCTTTTCTAGCTGTTCTTTTTAGCTGAAGGGCAGAGATTTGCCTTATAGAAATAGGTTTCGGTTTCCTTTTTAGTATGAATGGTTTTCCTTCATCATCTATGCAGTGCAGAGTTTTGTCCCAACAATTTAGCATAGTATTTTTCTTTTCTAGTGATCCATTCCTATCAATAAATCATAAGAACCTAATGGCAGAATGTTTAAATCAACTTTTGTTTGATATTCATTCAATTTAATAGCCGTTTTAGGTAGCTTATGAGTTACTTTGCGTTTAGTTCCAGTAGCTAATTGTACCAACCAAGGCTGTTGAAAATTTTCTATTCTGAGTTTACATCTTTCTACAATTTGTGGACTAATATAACTCAAATAAGCACCCAGATCAATTAATATAGTAACATATTGATCAAAGATTTTACCTTCCATCTCGACCATCATAGATTGATGTTCTAATTGTTGGTTCTCCAAGGCTGCACTGATAGTGGGGATGTTCCTTGCTATATCATTCACTGTGGTAGCTTCTCTATCTCTCAGAACCATCTGAATATTTCTGTGTGGACAGTCCCTCAACAAATGAGGTTCTCCGCAACCCCAACATTTCAAAGGCTCCTGCATTTTAACAGTTCCTTCCTTCTTATTATCCCCATCTATTTGCTTTGAACCAACTTGGGATTGAGCAGTTTGACTTTCCTTTCATTTGTTAAATTTCTTCCGCTGATGATCCCTACCAAAGTTCTTCAAGTAAGTTGGTTTCTGTTTCTTTCCTTTGAATTCACCCTTGTTTATCCAACTTTTCCCAAGTTCATTTTTTCCTTTAAACTGCTAGTAGCATAATCTAGCTTTCCTCACCACTTCGTCCATAGTTTTTGGATTATCGAACTCTATTTTCTTCTTGTACACAGTAGGCAAATAGTTCAAAAACCTTTGCACCTTTTCTTTCTCTTCTCGAATATAAGGAACATATCTTAATAGATTTGTAAAATTGGTGAAAAACTTATCTATGGTGAGTTGTCCCAATCTGAGTTCGTGAAACTCCTTTGCTTTATCATCATCATAGCGTTTGTTCAAATAACAGTTTTTAAACTTGACCTGGAAATCTTCCCAAGTCACTATTTTTTCATCAATGGCATGAACCATTTTTGTCTCCTCCCACCACAAGGTAGCCTTACCTTACAACTGGTAGATAGCTAATCCGGTCCTCAGATTGCTTTCATATTCGTAGACTTGAAAATAATTAATTATATTTAATAGCCATGCCTCAGCATCTTCCTCCTCTCCATCATAGGAGGGAGGTTTAATTTTTCAGAATTCACCTGTAATTCCTTCTTCTATTTAGATTGATGTCTAATAGTGTCATCTTCCTCAGAATCATCTGAGAACCTACCTTTTCTCCTCCTTATGGAACCTTCACCTTCTTGGTTGTTCTGCTAAGTCAGTTCTCTTATCAGTTTTTCCTGCTCCTCACTGGCTAATGATAGCCTGTCATTCTGGCTTCTTAGCTCGGCCATATCCCATTTCAACCTGTGCAACATAGCCATTAAAGGAGCATTAGGATCTGGTGTATTATCTCTACCACCCAGATCGACATAGAGTTCATCTTCTTCAACGATTAACTTTTCAGTTTAGTACCTTTTTACACTAAAACATAATAACATCAGTAATTTTTTTTTTTTCTTCCAATAATAATAATAATAATAATTTCATAATAGTGAGCACAGGAAAACAACCCAGTTTTGCAACCTTGTTCTGATACCATTTGTAATGTACCTCTTTTCTCCACCCTACAAATTTTTTTTCAATAACCTTAATTCATTGTTCTTAAGTATTTTTATCATTAGTGATATGAGAGATTTACAATTTCACCCATTTCTTAACTCTCGTATTTTAAGTTTTGTCTTCTTCTTATTTTAAAACAATCATATACTTATTCCACATACCTATGCTGACTTTGCCACAATAATTCAATCTTTTATATTAACTATTGAAATTCCAAACTTAATATCTATATCTCTCATTTATTTATAACTTACTCCACGTTGTTATATAACCTTTGCTATTGTGATACCCTACACATAATTATGTTTGACATTTGAATTATATACTACAATGTAGAATTATATACTCCTCCCTACATTGGAAATGATTTTATGTTAATATAGTTTGCATTGGATATTCATTTCCCTTTTGGTATGTTTATTATTTGAATCTCAGGGTACCATATCATATTGATAACCTTATGGTTTTGTTTTAAATTAGTTACAGTAGATATGTCAACTGACATGTATTAATTCTACATTTCTCGAAACTCGATGCAAGTACTTTGATATTAAAGCTCTTTACCAGTTCGAATTCTCGAGTCAAGAAATGTTATATATTTTATTGTTTTTGTGTTATGGTTCTGAACTGTTATTAACACTCCTCTCTTGTCATGGTACGCATAATGTTTAATGAGAAAGGCTTTATGTCATATCATTTGGATGATTATCGATCCATGAGAGAACCGATAGATTTGTGCCACTTGGATGGTTAGATTTGATTCAGGTTATGAAACTAAATTTCTATAAATTTCTCAGTTTTAACTCTTTTTCATTTCTTTGTTCACCATTCTCTTCATGATTTTTCTTTGGTTCTCTCCCACTGTAAGTATTAGGCGCGTTCTATGAAACTATGGTGAGCTACTTCTCCAAGTTGACGCCTCCCCTTTACTCACAGAGGTATTTTACATCTCAGAGAACCTATCTATTGAATATATTTGAGTTTCACATTGTATTATGACTGTGGGTTCGTATTATATTTTTATAAATTACAATGCTTTCTCTCATCATTTTTATTCATTCTCGTTATTTATCTGAATGAAATCAAAATGAGAAGTTTGTGAATACGTCTTGCAATATATCATTATACGTGTATTCCCCTATGGTTGCCGTGACTTCTATTTGGGGATTTCTTTATAAACCCCCAGTTCGATTCTAGTTGTGTTATTCAGACTTGAAGGTTTTGCTTTGATATAAAATGTGTATTTCAGCTAGTATATTTAATTTCCTGACTTTTGAGAGGTTATTTGACTGATATTTATCAGTAATACTTCGTTTTTAATTCAAGTTATAGTAAATGTCTGTATATGTCTTTACTGAAATGAGTGAGATGAATTTCATCCTCATTCTCAGTCATTTACACTTACTTTGCCAAATTCATTGAGCACTGAAACGCTACCTTCCTCTCAGAGTTTGTTAATGCGTCATTCACAATTCGCCGAGGAGTAAGTATACATCAATGTGTATAATAATTTTATAAACCATTTTTTTTATGATTTAATTATTTTTATTACTCCAGATTTCTTATATCATTTCATTTGAATTTATTTCAGGATTTTTGACATGTTTTCCTTCGTTCTGTAAGGTAAGAGATGTACTCTATAAAAAAAAAAATCTTTTCTCTAATTCGTGTTCAAGCCCGATTTATAATTCGACTTTTTAACATCAACCCTATGTGTCTATACACAGGTTGAGTCTACACTGGTTTTCCACATTGCCGACTATGATGGAAATCCTATCCCAGATTGTTTTGGGGTTTTGCATTTATTAATTTAGGTTTTTTTTACCCCTAAAGATTTTCAGATATACTCTGTAGAATTTATACGATATGTATAACTTTATTTTAAAATAGATGCTACAGTCAACATTTAATTTATGTAACTGTATCTCTTCATCTCTTTCAAGTTTATTTCACTGTTTAAAATCGACAATTTCATTTCTGTAGTTATGAGACATAACAATAGTTTATCCTCATGATTATATCTAAATTTAAAATTTTTTATAAATTGTTGGAATCTGCTTGTACATGTTAAAATTTCCGTTTATAATTTGCTTCTGTTTTACATGCCATCTAGAAGGAGGCATTTCTATACATATTCAAATGATTTCTCTTTTCTGCATAGTTACAGAATATCATTATATATATATATATATATATGTCGAGTAATAGTTACTTACCCAAATATTTATTATAGACAAAAGTATTTTGTTTCTTTGACACACACACACACACACACACATAACTTCATAAATGCTTCATATGCTCTTTGGTTATATATATATATATATATATATATATATATATATAATGTTTAGACTATTACTCTTTCACTACTGTTTCCAGAGTAGGAGATTATCAAGTAGGATTAGACTTGATGTTTATATATATTTTCACATGCATATCATTTATCAGAAATTTATTATTTTATCTAATATGTAGAATATTTTCATCATGCAGAAACATAATAATCTCTATTATGTTATTATTATACTAACTAGTATAATTTCATGAGTTCTGTTCATAAGAAAATTTGTATACTTCTTGCATTAAAATTTATTAGAAATACATGTACTCCTGAAACATATGTATTTCTGTAAGATTGTTTCTGGAGAGTAGATATTCCAGTTTCCTTTAATTTATTTTAAATTATACATAGATGTAGGTTATTCCAGTTTCCATTCTATTATTGTTATAATTATTTAGGTTATTTGTATTTCTGGTTTATCTTCATTTGCAATGGAAAATATAGATTATTTTTCAGATATCAATTATTTTCTTCTTACAATTATTGAAGAATACTTTTAGATTCTCTAATCTGTTAATTATAAGTACTAGTTACTCAACTAAAATCTAAGATTCTAAACTTTCATTCTCTGCATATATAACTTAGTATGATAGAAGCAGATTAAAGCTACAATTTATACAATGTATTCCGGAATAATATATATATCTTCAGATTTAAATTCCTAGTAGTTTAAAGATTCTTATTGATATTTCCCAATAATTATTCCTACTACTATACAGATTTTAGAGGACTTTTTCTTCTAATATTTCTGTTAAAAGTAAGGAATTTTACAATTACAACAATAAAAATGAATACCTTCAATCTCTCACTATCACTTTTACTCTTTCACAATAAAACCAGTATTAGAAAATCATAGATTAGGTGTGCATACCACAATTATTCTATGAACAAGCCTCTCAACCGTAGAATTCCTTTCTCTCCAGAATTCACCCCCGAGCTGAGATCCTGTCCAAGAACAGACCAACCTCAATCTGTTCTGGAGCAGCTTACTTAAGCTATGCTCTCCCCAAAGCTTGTTTCTAATTCTGCGTCTAGAATTTTAGGATGCTTTTATTCCTGTTTGCTTAGGCTTCCCTTAATTAGAGACTTTAAAGCTGCTTTCTGCTTTTCTAGATTTTTACCTCTTTTCAACTACTTTTCTCATCATTGGGGAAATTTAGATTTTTCCTCAAAAATCTAAATTAGAAATAAATTCTTTCAAGTCTTTTTGAAAGATTTTGGGGAAGGTCTTAACCTTTTTCCATAACCTCATGGATTAGGCAAGTGATCTCAAAAATCTCATTTGGTCATAGTGCGCACAAAACATTTTATTTATTTTTCATAAATAAATAATTAACTACATCCACACAATAATTATCCATTGGGGTCCACTCCCCTTTGGACTTAAGTTCAAATTTCTAACTTGAAAAACATAAAACTAGGGGTGTTACATAAATGATCTTGTACTCATTGTTCAAAAAAGTGTACCAAAACCCTTATTAGATATGTCTTCTTAGCATAGTTACTTTTTAGTGTATTTGTAATTTCACTAAGTATAATGATATATTTAATGAAGTCCTATGTTAAAAAAAGGTTTGGAACTTGATCTTAAATGACTATTTTGAAAATATTTAAAGGATTTATAAATTAGGGCATTAGTATCATTGATTATGGATATTTATAATTGAGCATATTTTACTATTTTTTATTATATCTATTTATTTTTGTTAGGGATTGACACATTATAGTTTGTTGGTTGATCAATGCTTAAGGAGATTGTGAGTTAGTGGGTTAGTGGTGAGAGAACTAGTAAATTAGTGGTTGAGGTTATTTTGGATTAGTGATTTAAATGATAATAGACCATATACTAAAATAATTATATAAATTAAATAGTCTTTAAATTTGAATAGACATGGAAACATTTATCTCTTGATACATACATACTAACATAATTATATAAATTAAATAAGTTTTAAATTTGGATAGACATGAAAACATTTACTTTATGATACATCTAATATCACCAAGATTAAAAAAACATAAAAATAAATTAGATTATAACTTTATTTTAAATTTATTATTACTACTATTAATTATAAAAGAATAAATCACTTGAATAAACTGATATAAAAAAAGGTCGTGGGTATTAGATGATGTAATGAAAATATTACATTAAAAAAAACTATCTAACTATATTTAGTATCCAAAATTTTTGACAACAAAAAAATCCATTCCTACCACGATTGAGTATTGGTTTGATGTAGGTCTAAATTAGACCCTTATTAGGTTGGTTTCGTTGAATAATCTCTGGAACAAAAGGTCAATTTTCATTCTATAAATGCTAAGATACAAACTAAATTAGGTACAATGTATGACGTATATTATCATTTACAAAAAGAAAATATACAAAATATTGCGTGTGTAAAAATACTTTGAGAAATATAACACTCGGAGGGGTGGGGGATGGGGATTCGTCCAAACTTAATTATTGGAAAAATAATGTGGATGTTTGAGCCTAACTGAAATGTGGCTCCAGTGAGCTACCCAAAAGGAATTTTCGGCTATTTTTTAAAGAGATTACGAACAATTTTATTTTATTTTTATAATTATTTTTACTGCATGTAATCTTATTGAATTTAAATTGTAGAAAATAAATATATTTAGTAAAAATAAAAAAATAATTTATACAATACAGTTGGAATATTATAAATTAATGTCAATGAATAAATAATAAATATAAAATAATAAGAAATTTTAATAATAAAATAAGTTAAATTGTTTCAAGAGAAATAATCACAAACATATCTTAATATTCTAAAAAATTGATATGTAAATGAGTAAAGAAGAAAAATAATGAAAACGCCTATTAAATCATTAAATAGATCACGAAATAACAAAATCATAATTCTAAAAACACATCACATCTGAAATAATCTTCAAAAACTTGAATATCAAAATACTGAATACAAAATCAGAGTCTTAAGTTTCAACGGTTTGAAACCCCTACACCAATGTAAAGGGTTGTATGAAGAAGAAAAAATAAGTAAGACAATATCATTTTTTTGGGTAAATCTTTAGATATTTTCATCAATAAAGATATTACTAAAAATATAAATCTTATCCAATCATATCATCTTCTAACTGGGTGGGTTGTTTTAATTTTCTTCGTCAATTTGAGAGGCCGAAGTTGATTTACTTGACAGGATGTATGCACCCATTAGAAATATTTTTCAGAATACTGTTGAATATGAAGTGGTTGAAATTATCAATATGACACATGGATAAAAGATTCTCAATATACCTCAAATATTTTTCAGAATAATGTTGAATATGAAGTGGTACGAAATTATAAATATTGTATTGACACATGATAAAAGATTCTCAATACACCTCTTTTCGCACTTATGTTTTGTTGAAAACTTGGATATCAATTTCAGTTGTTGAAGAGGAATTTGGAGAAGGTTCTGAAAATAATATTCACCCCATCTGCTAATCTCTTTAATTATGTTTTCGTCTGATGATCTTTTATCTTCAACTTCTTCATGATAAAGTCTCAATGGCACTTCGTCCCTAAGGGCTTTGTTTGAGGCTTCTCAAACTCTTCTGTAATACCCAATTCTGAATGCCAAACTGAATCACAAATCTTAAGTGTATCTTCAATCCGTTCTTTAATTTCCTTGCAATTTGAATTTCTATGATTTAACAAGGAAATCATAAGATTTTTATCTTGTTTAAAAAATTTTACAATACTTTTAGGATTTAATTGATTTTCCCAATTAGAAATATAACTAAATTATTATTTATCATTTTCCCCTCTCCCACTATTAGTTTATTTCTATGAGTAAGCCACAATGGCTCTAGGAAAAAATGTATATTTTATCCATATGCTTCTAAAGTTTAAACTAAACCATCTTTAACATCTCGGGCACTTATTTGAGGAAATTGATACTTGCAACGATTTCATGGTATTGATTTGTTAGTCAAATTGGCCATTTTTATTTGCCACAACTATTTCACATTTGAATTATCATTATTATTATGTTTATCTATATGTTAAATAATTAAATAAAAGCCTTCTTTAAGCACTAAGGAATATTTCTTCCATTATCCTTTATTGAAACATTTATGTTTTTCTAGTTGTGCTTCAAGTTCTTTGATCTTATTCAAATTGTTTTCTTATACATGAGAGAGATTATGAACTGTATACTGAGTATAATTCATGAAAGCTCCAATGACATGATTTGAATCCTTAGATTTTTCTTTGTGATCACATGAGGCCTTCCAACCTAGTTCTATAATAGTTTAAGTTGAATCAAGCTTCCTATTTTTGGTCCTATTAACCACTAACTTGGTTTGAGATTTGAAATAGTAATCACTTAAAGAAGCAACTATTTCACTAACTAGTTCAACTTTAGGTAATGGTCTGAAAATAAAAAAGAAAATTGGAATATTCATTGAAATAAGCGTTAATGAAATTCCCGAAGACCAACATTCCGAATTTTGATAAGATGACCAAGGCAAATGATTTCTAGATTGGAGACAAAGTGCTGAAGTGGGATTCAAGAAGAGAGAACAAAGGCAAGCATGGGAAATTTGACAATCTATGGAAGGGTTCCTACATCATCCATTCTATTAGAGGTAACAATGTATTCTTCCTACAAGAAATGGATGGAATAGAATTATATGGAGGTCCTGTCAATGGTAGGATGCTGAAACATTATTTTTGTTGAAGATTCTTAGTTTGAATCTTTATTCATTGTACATAACACTACTTGAATAAAATATCCGAAAAATGAAACACAAAAACAAAGAAAAGAAGAAAAGAGGGCAGATAAAAAGCATAGGTAAAGCCCCATGCCAAAAAAAGAATATGTTTGAAAGTGTGCAAGTCCAAATGCCACTAATTTTGAGAAAGAAAAGTCTTGCTCAGTCATACAGCCTAATCATGATTGAACGTGTTTTCAATTTCTTCTGATAAGATATAAAATGAACATTTTCCAAACTATTTAAACTTGCCTTATTACTAGACTATGTTAGGAAAAAATATTGGTTCCCTAAGATCAAATATGAACCAAAGAGAAAAGAGAGGGATGAATGACAAGTTCCAAGTTATAGCTCTCAAGTTTCTAGTTTTACTTTGTGCAAAAATAAAATTTGTGTGCAGCTTGTCCAAAATGCCACAGCTCATGACAAACCAAACTGTTTAACCTTGATTTGGTCATGTTTTAATTTTATGTTGATAGATTAGAGAATGAAAATATTTCAAACTGTTTAATCTTGATGGATAAATAGATTAGGTAGAGAATAAAGAGCTCATCAGTCTAATTTGAGCCTTTGGATGATATAAGGGTATAAGTAGATAGTTTGTGTTTCCAAAAGAAAAAATGATGTCAAGGGCTTGCCAGTCCAAATGCACCCAAATGAAGAAAAAATGTTAGGAAAAGTATGATGGGTAGGTAGAGTTGATGTTGGAGCAATCATGTTTTATCAGATTTTAAAGATCACAACTTCAAGGAATAGCAACAAATTAGCAATTGAAGAAGGAGGAAATTTTCCAAGCACAATCAAGGCATTGATTTACAAATTCCAGAGATTTGAACTCTGAGGTTCTCGACATCTCATGAAGAAGCTGCCCTCCCCAAGTGGAGCCACTATTAGTCATCAATATTTTTCACTATCTTTGGATGACAATAGAATGGTTATAGTTTTCTGAAAACAATATTCCTTGAATATCTTGAGTTTCAGAAATCTCACTCTCTTCATTATCTTCATAATTTTTTTTTCCCTATCTATCAGTTTGTCATCTCAAAGTCACCCTGTTTCTTTTAAAAGACTCATTCTGAGTTTATACCTCTCATTTTCATTCTTCTTTCCTACCTAAAACCTCATTTCCCCATTTTCCCTTGTCAATAAGCTCCATCCTCCCTATAGTATTTCTTGTTGCTAACTCATTTCCATGTCCCTTTGGGCATAATAGCATATAACAATGCTCTGTTTTCACTTGAAAATATCTAAGTCAAATCTCATTCAAAAATGGGTCAAAAAGCACTCCCATTAGGTCATTAGTGTTTTTCAATTTGTCAAGGTCATCCTTTCATTCCAATGAGGTCAACACACAGATGAGAAAGATTGATTATGACAAGCATTCTTCTAGCTCCGCAAAATCCTTGGATGTTTCAGGCACTTCTTTTTCTTTGCTAGAATCTGGCTCATATGTAATAGAATGTCTAGACATGGTTATTCAAGAAAGATCTAAAATTTCCAAGAAAGATTATCTTCTCAATTCAGAACCTGCAAGTGAGAAAAATGGAAAAAGTTTAACACTTCTGCAGAAGTGTTGGAAGATTTATCAACATAAAGTACTGATGATGTATATTGTCTACTTCTGAATGAAAACAACTTACAGCAAAGGAAAGAGGAAAAACCTAGTCTTGTGGATGACAAGGGCTATAAACTTGATAGTCCATTTGAGTGCTAGAGTAGTGATTACTTGTAGGGAAATAACATGGAGGAAGCACACAAGGCCAAACATGAAGAAAGTCTATCAGAAAATATTGATGGAATATGGAAAAAGGTAAGGTGAACGGGACATAAAGGAATGAACTTAAAAGGGCTATAGAGAACTTAGAAGACAACACTGATGATTGTTGTAAAGAACTACAAACACTTAGGGTTTTGAAAAAGGTGGCTAGAGAAGGTGGAAAAGATGAGTTGAGAGTTATGGTGGAAAATACAGAATATTTTGAAGATGATACTATGTGTAATCATCCTAAAGTTGTCAAAATAAACATGTCAAGTCTCAATGATCAAAAGAAAAGCCAACTCAATGATTTTAGCAACCTGCAGGCACAAAAGTGTCAAAGAGTATTAGTGAGAAAAGGAAAAAGACTTCAAACATTAGAAGGTAGGATTTTCAAAATTAAATCAAATTCCACTTGCTTATAAAATCTCATCAAACACTTCAAAGGAGTCATTGTTTCCTTTCAAAGAGTAAGAAGCAATCAACAAGGAAGAATTTCTAAGTTTTTGAGTGAATTTTTGGCTAGGTTTCCTGGCGTTGCACATTTTACCTTAGCGTTGCATGCTTGGGAGTTGGCACTACGCCCTTGCCCAATTTTCTTAGAATAATTTCTAAAGGCACTGCGCGCCTGGAGTTTGACGTTGCGCGCTTGCAAGTTGCGCTGCGCGCTTGGCCAGAGAAGGTTGTGAGCTTATCTAACTACCCAAGCAAGTCTAAAACTTCTTCGAATTTCCTCCAAGGTCCTCTAAAGCACTCTTGAGTGGTAAGTACATGACATGAACCTTTATTTGAAGCTATTTGATCGCTCCTAATTGAATGGAAGTATAAACCTAGGAAAACCCTAACATTAAGCTTGAAATCACTATTTTACCATTACTTCATCCTCCTATATAGAAAATCAGTCATAAAGAAGGGTAATTGTATTGGCTGAGGATTTTACATTCATCTATTTTTCCCCTTCATTCACTCCCTTCATTTGTTCAAATTTCCATTTCATTCCCTTCCCCTCATTAATTCTACCTACATCCTAAGGTTTCACAAAATAGAGTTTAAGATGTCAGAGGAAGAAGAAAGTGACAGTGGTGTTGAGGCAAAAATACCAAGGTGACATGATCATAAGGGAGGGAAGATAAATAGGCTTGAACCCATCAATACAAAGGAACTCATGGCCTCTCCCCTTATTGTTTCTTGCTTTAAGCATGTGGGTTGTTTTGACTTTTGTGAGAGAGTGTAGCAAGTCCAAAATCACCCGGAGTTGACAAGACTATTCATCATCAATATACATGACAAGCATGTCAATATTGTCGGGTTACATTTGAAATGTCCACCGATGCCATTGCAGCTGCTACAGGGATACCTACTACGGGAGAGAAGTGGTTCAAACAAGCAAACCTAGACATGATTTATTTTGAACCATACCTCAAACCTAGGTATAAAGATCACCACAACTCCATCTTCCATTTTTTTCATCTTCTTGATAGATATGAACCCCTTATGAGGATAATAATGAAGTATTTCACTTGTGAGGGAAGGTTTTCCTGCCTCTACTCATACCATATCCGTATTCTTATGCATTTCACTAGAGTTATGATGTTGCATATACCATATTATCTTTTCCGTAGCATTGAAAAAATGACCCACATTGTGCAAAAGAGAGATTATAACCAGTAAATGCAAAGCCTATTTCATCATTCACTCATCAAGATGGTGGTCATGCATCAGCTCCAACAGAAAAACATTTCATGGGATACCTTCATTTCCAATGAGGTTTTCACTACCCCACCTATTCATCATGAGAAAAATGTACCTTCATCTTCTCATCCTCCCATATCCACTTCTCCATCACATCCCATTGTTCATACATCACCATCCCCTCACATCCATTCACCTTAAGTTGATCCTTCCTCATCACCTTTCCGCAACCCTCCACCCTTATATCATGATATCAGAGCATAAAGAAAGGAAAGGAACATTGAGACAATTGTCACTAAAATGATTTACATTGGGCCATTTCCTTTGACCTATCAAAGAGGCCACAGGCATGTGTTTGCTTCAATTGATGTGAAAGGGGCCATTCCTTCTTCATTAGCAAACCAGGTTGATAAGGGCAAGTAAAAAGTTACAGAGCATATAACTATTAAGGACGAGGATAAATATGAAAATGAGCAAGAGTTTCAGTTGATTGACCTTGATGATGAATATGAGTTCAGAATCACCAATATGTTGATCAAAAGAAAGGATGCCAAGATTAGTGAGCTTCAAGCTAATCTTGGTAAGGAAAAAAATGTGATTAACTATTTTGAGTTAGAGAATCAGCAATTAGAGACAAAGAAGACCATCAGTGAGGTTAGCGCAATCAGAGCTCAAAGAGAGGCAGGAAAGGCCTAGGCTTTGCTAGATGAGACGTTTGGCAGTTTTGATGACAATGAGGATGAGGAAGATCAACTTCCTATACAGAGGCTAAATACCATTGGGCTGAAGAGGGCTTTAGCCTAGGAAAGGCAAAAAGAGGCAGAATTGGCACAACAACTCACTCCAAGTGAGTTGCTTTCCATAGAGATTAGCAAGGATAGAGAGTCTTGGCTACAGAGAGCCAATTTTCACCCGGAGGTTCAACTAGAGAAGGCCAAGAGAGACACTAACATTCAGAGGAAGATGGCTAGACATTATTCCATGAGAAACAAGATTGCAAGGGCTAAGCTCAAACGTGCCCATGCAAAGATTCGGGCTTTGATTGAGGAAAAGGAGAAATAGAAGCTCAATATCCTTGCTAATGTGTCTCTCCAAGCCTCTAAATCTTAATCAGCAACCTAAATTCCAATTTTGGCACCTTTTTGCACATTTTGAATTTTTGACAGTTCTACTTCCAGAAATTGTGCCAAACACGTAGTGCCACTCACGCTGCGCTCTTTTTCGGGGCACTCAAATGAAAAATAGTCAACATATTCATGTTCCTAATGGAAATTACATCAACCGCAAAAAATTTCAGAGGGTTTGGAACAAAACGGGTCCCTCAAAAATGCCAAAACTACTAAAAAATTCACCTTTCTGCCCTCTTTTTGGCACTGGCGCTACGCGTTTAAAAGTCTTGGGAGAAGTGATTTTTGACACGGAAAATTGCCACCATTATGGAAAGTGAAAGAATATTTGGAAAATAGACTGAGATACTTCTCCAATGAGCCATCATGGAGCTCATTTGGACACTGGGAAGGCCTCCAAAAGTTAGCTGCAAAACAAGCCATTTTCTTAGTCTTGGTGTTGTGCGTTTACACTGGCATTACACCCTTGTACCTTGGAGCTAGGCCCTTACTAGGAGTTATTGCAAAAGATATTTTGAAGCCTTAAAGTCAAACTTATTCCAAAATTATCTCAGTAGTTATGTTAGAAGTTATTATTGCCATGAATGAGTTTTAGATATTTTTCTTCAGGCCTTGCATAGTCTCAAAGGTCAAAATGAATTAACTATGTAATAAATGACATTTGAAACCCTAGCTAGGGTTCACATCCTCATTTTGTAGATAAATAATGGGTATATACTTCATATTTGTTGTTGGCTGATTGTTGAAATGAATATTACAAAGACTTTGAGTTGTAAAGAAATTGGCTTTGGAGCATTGTAACTATTTTGGATTGAATATCAATGGAAAAGCACATTCACAGGATTCATGGACTTTGATAAATGGTGAAGTTATTCCAATTTTGTAATTGTTTTCTTATATTTTCATATTGTTCATCCTTTTCTCTTATAACATAGCAGAAAATTTAAGTTAAGTTATGTTGTTAGAGGAACCTTAATTTTGTCTGCTTTTTGTTGTTTAAAAGTTTTCCTCTACTAGGTCTGAATGGAGAATTCTTAATTGATTTTTGATTCCACCTAGTTTTTTGTCTTGAAAATGATTTAATAAGAGTCAAACATAAGAAGTTTATGGTATGCCTTGTCCTTTGGTGTAGCTTGAAACATTGTTTTTAATGCCTTTCTTTGAAGTTTACTTATTAGGGTTTGGCTAAAGAAGTTTATGGTTTTCCCTGTCCTTTGGTCCATCTTGAATAGTCTCTTTGAAGGTCTTTTAAAGTCTGATTGAAGAATTTAGGAGTTCCCTACTCTTTAATCATCACTTATTTGTTATCTTAAATGTTTTCTTTGTCTAAAAGTTAATAGCTAGAGAATTTAGGAGTTCCCTACTCTCTAGGGTTTGCTAGATTGTTGTCTCAAAGTTTACTTGATAAAGCTAGGCCAAAGAAGTTTATGGTGTGCCCTGTCCTTTGGTTATTTCTTAAGCACAGTGATCATAAAGACTCTTCTTGTTCTAGTATATGTTAAAGGATTCCTAATTTCCCTTTAAACCTACTAAACTCATAACTTAATGTTCATTTCGAACCCACATAAGCTATTAGGATTCATTTGGCTCTGTTAACTTGCCCTATGAAGCACCCTTGATTTGTTGTTGTACTCTTCAAACCTTTCACACACTCCATATCCCAATGGTTTGAATTTCTCTTACTCTAGATGTTCTTCTTAACAATCAACCCAACCAAACCAAACAAAAAAAACAATCCCTATCATTTTAACTAGCCTAAAAGAAGCATCCTAAATAAATCAAGTTATATCTTTTATACAAATCTAGAGAGAGCCCTCTCTGAGTCCAGGAAGGCTAGGTCCTAGGACTCCAAAGTTGGTTTGATGTTACCCTTGTTTATTTGGTCTTACCAATTTAACAAATTACATAGACCTAACACCTAGAGACCAATATTACGAATTTTTCATTAGTGACTTAGGAGTATGTAAAACATCTTGAAATGATTCCTTATGAATTATTTTTGTTAAACTATTTTGTTGATATTTTGGAAAAATGTTTGAATGGTTTGTTGGGCTTCAAATGACTTTTGAAAAATTTATGCCTTTGAAAAAAACATGCTTATGGAAATCTTAGGTTGATCTGGTTGGTCGAGTGGGTTAACATAAATTATCATCTTTTTTCTCCATAGAAAAATATTTCCCTTGACTTGTTTCCTTCTATGTTCTTTGATACTTTTCAACTTGTTTATGTATAGTTATTTATTTCTCTGATATATATGGATACTTAGGTTCTACATGAATATCAAAAAGTAAAAAAGTCAATTTTTAGATAATTTTAACTTTCAATAGAGGATAAAGTATAGAGACTCCTCTATTTAAGATAAAATTCATAAGTATCCTCCCTTAACTGTTTGATGCAGGAGCATCTCGCTCTTAATAAAAAATCTAAAGGTTGCATATGCTTAGGGTCTTATTATTAGCCCAAAGAGGGGTTTGATCGAAAGATCATTGTAAAACTATCTAAATGTTATTAGTACAACTATTTTAGAATATTCTATTTTGATGAGATGTTAGTGAGTATGTGAGTCACTAGTTAGAAAGGGGATCATTGTAACCGAATCTCCCCAGGTAGCAGAATTCGGTAGAGTCTTAATACATCCGTTTATTGAGTCGAATGTTTATTTTAGGATTTCTTTGACAAGAATTTAAGAAGTTGGTTAGGGTTTGAGGATTGGAAGAATGGACTTCCTGTTGTACATGAGACTACAAGCCTATGGGCATGAAAGTAAAAAAAACAAAGATGGCCACACAAGGTATATCACGACCATGATAGATTAAATGGACTGTATGTAAAAGGTTTATTGTTTGAAAGTAATGGAAGCATTTGTTATGGAATGTCAGGGATCTTCTGTGTGATATGATCTATATGTAGTACTGTACTCTTCCGTGTAATAGGGGCATGGTAATAATTGACATTGGAAATTAAGAATTGTTTATCTTCCTTGTTTTTATTGAAAAGTTGAGCATTGCAGTCATTTTACTGTAAACAAGATATGTACAATCATTGTGGTCTATTGAAGGATTGATTGGGTAGAATTTCAGTGCGAGATTCCAATCACTAATGTTTTAATAATGATAAATGCAGGGATCCAATGAAAGGAAACCGAATTCTTACGTATTTATTTCTAGTGTGGAATCAATGCTGGAGGTCGATTGAAAAACCTGAGTGATTTCAATATTTGACAGAAGTTTATGATGACCTAGATAATGCTCCTTGAACATAGTATTTGCACATTTCATGGCTATTGTATGTGAATGTTTCTAAAACACAAAAGAATTGCATTTGTATAACTGTGGTAAATCAATGGTCACCTATAGATCGACGAGATGAAAGTTTTAAACCAGTGAGGATGTAGGAGTGATGGAGTAACTTGTAGGTCAAAGGTGAGAACAAAGCAGGACTCTCAGTCTTCAGAAGTGGTAGGCAAAATGTTACTAACTTGCACGCAAAGAATCATAATCTTCAGGAATATTGGGAGAATGATAGAGGTTTACAAAAGCTTCACATTCAATTGAAAATCGAATTTGAATACTTATGTGTAGAGATAGATGAAGGATCTAGGAAGAGGAAATGGGCACTTCATATGCGTTCTTGAATGAATCGAATGGTGGAAAGAAAGACAGAAATCAATGAAGGGACGATCAATGTTGATGTGGAAGTCAAGGCTGATGAACAAAAGGGTTGAGAGCCGAGGGATATGTGTTGAAGTCACATTGTGTGTGGAGGCGCCGAGATGAATGGGGATAAGCTCCTTTTCCATATTGCGATATGATCTTAATCATGTGTCAAAGTTCTGTGTTGTGTGTAGCAGTACGAAAAGACATGAGTTTAAGATCTTATATGATGTTTTGATGAGAGCCTGGTCTAAAGCCAAGGTTCTGTGTTGTATGAGAAAGCGTTGAAGAACTAAAAGCCTATGAACTATCATGTTTATGGTAGGCTTTAAGCCTTAGGGAAAGAAGTAATGATAGTGCATGGTTTGAAAGGAAATCTTCATATGTTGGAGAGTGCCGAGAGTTAAGTGCATGAAAGGCAATGTTTAGAGTCGAGCCAACATTGGTGGAAGAGTAAGGTTTAGAGAAGGTCAATAGTGTCTTCTTCCTACTTTGGTAGAGGTTTCGTAACCTAGAAGAGTGTGCCAATAATCTAGCACACTAAGTTTATCCTCGGGAATATGCAGGTTTGGCGAGGACCCTGCATCACCATTTTACTTTAGCCTTCTCCTCGTCATCCCTCAAATTATCTCTTTGAGCTGTTTGATGAAAATTATTAGCATGAATAAATTTGGGGAAAGGAATGTAGCAAAATTAGCGATAATTTTTCTCTGCTTCGACTACAACATGTCTATCTTTAAGCACCATTTGGAAAACTTTAATATGAAAACTAGGCCATACTTTCTTTTACATTTTTTGTAACATTTTAGCATGCACATGAAGTGCAGTCTCATTGGTTATTTCTCTCACAACTAGTCTATCAAGTATATATTGGAAAAACATGAGGTGCTACCTCACTTCCATAAATCTTAATAAAATAGAACTCTTCTTCTACAAACAAAACACCAATTTTAGACAGGGCTTCCTAAACATATTGATGATATTATTGCATATATCATAAAATTATTTTTAGATCAACTTTCCCATAAGATAGTAGTATAATCCTAAATATTCCATTCATGAATAAAAAACAAACTTATCATATTGTATTAAGGAAAAGTGTTGGGCGTGGCTAAAATTTTATGTAGCTTAGTTTTCCTAATTTCTTCATAATTTCAGGAACATTTATGACTGTGGTAAATCAATGGTCACCTTTCGATAGACGAGCTGAAGGTTTTGAACCAGTGAGGATGTAGGAGAGATGGAGTAATTTGTAGGTCGAAGGTGAGAACAGAGCAGGACTCTAGGTCTTGAGAAGTGGTAGGCACAATGTTACTACCTTGCACGCAGAGAATCGTAATCTTCAGGAAGATGGGGAGATTGATAGAGGTCTACAAAAGGTTCATATGCACTTGCAAATCGAATCTGAATACCTATTTGCAGAGATAGATGAAGGGTCTAGGAACAAGAAATGGACGCTTCATGTGCGTTCTTGAATTGATCGAATGGTGGAAAGAAAGACTAAAAGCGATGAAGGGATGATCAATGTTGATGTGGAATTCAAGGCTGATGAACGCAAGAGTTGAGAGCCGAGGCATATGCGTTGAAGTCACATGGTGTGTGGAGGTGCCGAGATGAATGGGGATAAGCTCCTTTTCCATATTGCGATATGATCTTGATCATGTGTCAAAGTTTCGTGTTGTGTGTAGGAGAACCGAAAGACATGAGTTTAAGCTCTTATATGATGTTTTGATGAGAGCCTGGCTAAAGCCAAGGTTCTATGTTGTATGAGAAAGTCCTGAAGAAATAAAAGCTTCTGAACTATCATGTTTATGGTAGGCTTTAAGCCTTAGGGAAAGAAGTAATGATAGACCATGGTTTGAAACGAAATATTCATATATTGGAGAGTGCCGAGAGTTAAGTGCATGAAAGGCTAACTTTAGAGTCAAGTCAACATTGGCGGAAGAGTAAGGTTTAGAGAAGGTCAATAGTGTCTTCTTCTTACTTTGGTAGAGTTTTCGTAAACTAGAAGAGTGTGCCAATAATCTAGCACACTAAGTTTATCCTCGGGAATATGCAGGTTTGGTGAGGACCCTGCATCACCGTTTTACTTTAGCCTTCTCCTCATCATCCCTCGAATTATCTCTTTGCGCTATTTGATCAAAATTATCAGCATGAATAAATGTAGGGCAAGGAATGTAGCCAAATTATCTGTAATTTCTGTGCTTCGACTACAACATGGCTATCTTTAAGTACCATTTGGAAAACTTTAATATGAAAACTAGGCCATACTTTCTTTTAGGTATTAGTAAATATTTTAGCATGCACATTGTTGGAGATCGATACAACAAATCTAATTAATCATACTCGTAAAATCAATCATGCACATAAAGACACAACAATTAACGTGGTTCACCCAACCAATCTGGGCTACGTCCACACAACATAGGCATCGGCAATTCTTTATTAATCAAACAGGAGATTAAAAACTCTCACACACTCCAAATAATCCGTATGGATACCTGTTATATAGCAAAGAGAATCTAACTACCTCATAAATCCTCTCATATCAAATTTAGGATGCATTAACTCCCTCCCAACAAACTGGAGCTAATCTAGGAACTAATTCCTATTGTTGTCATCTACTGAGATTTTGCCTATTTTATTGAAAACAGAAAATCTCAACAATCTCCACCTCGACAACAATTAGCCTGATGCCCTGTTATTATTATTTTATCTCTTCTGCAAGCCAAGAGAAGCCAAACACCAGCGTAGCTTCTCTAACAAAACTGGTTTCGTGAACATGTCTGCACAATTCTCCTTTGTATGCACCTTTTCAAGAGAGACTCCCCTTTCAGTGATAACATGTCTTACAAAATGGTACTTGATCGGTATATGCTTTGATTTACTATGATAGGCCGGATTCTTAGCCAAATGTATTGCACTTTGACTGTCACAAAATAACTTGATGTTGTCCTGCAACCTACCAAATTCACCAAACAAACCTTTCAACCAAATCACTTCTTTGCAAGCATGAGAAGCAGCAATGTATTCTGCTTCAGTAGTGGATAAAGCAACAATGTTCTGTAGCTTTGACATCCAGCTGATAGCTCCACCTGCAAGAGTA
This sequence comes from Pinus albicaulis, assembly GCA_034641835.2. Taxonomy (NCBI): domain Eukaryota; kingdom Viridiplantae; phylum Streptophyta; class Pinopsida; order Pinales; family Pinaceae; genus Pinus; species Pinus albicaulis. Next base: position 944,648,966 of record CM076575.1, read on the forward strand.
AAGACGTACCCTGAAGTTGACCTTCTCTTATCCAAATCACCCGCAAAATCGGAATCAACATATCCGCAAACAAATTCACTACTCTTATTGTAAGTGATACAATAACTAATTGTGCCTCTCAAATACCGAAGCACCCATTTCACTGCTGACCAGTGTTCTTTACCCGGATTTTCCATGTACCTGCTGACAACCCCAACTGCATGTGAAATATCTGGTCGAGTACAAACCATCGCATACATCAAACACCCTACTACATTGGCATATGGAATTCGAGACATATAATCCTTTTCTTCATCTGTATTAGGACATAAACTGGAAGAAAGCTTAAAATGGGAAGCAAAAGGGACTGACACAGGCTTCACATTATTCATACCAAACCTCAAAAGTATCTTCTCAATATACTTCTGTTGTGATAGCCACAACTTACCATTGCTCCTGTCTCTGAAAATCTCCATGCCCAAAATCTGTCTTGCTGCTCCTAGATCTTTCATATCAAATGTCCTTGCCATCTGAGTCTTCAACCTGTTGATTTCTTCAATGCTTTTTCTTGCTAAAAGCATATCGTCAACATACAACACTAAGATAATGAACATGCCATTACTTAACTTCTTAAAATAGACACAATGATCATATTCACTTCTTAAATATTTCTGACTCAACATGAAAGAATCAAACTTCTTGTACCACTGTCGAGGCGACTGCTTCAGACCATACAATGACTTCTTGAGCCTGCAGACAAATTTCTTATTGCGATGCTAAACAAACCCTTCCGGTTGTTCCATATAAATTTCCTCATCTAAATCTCCATGTAAAAATGCAGTCTTAACATCTAGTTGCTGTAATTCTAAATCAAGCAAAGCAACTAACGCTAACACAATTCTAATTGAAACTATTTTAACAACTGGTGAAAATATCTCATGAAAGTCAATGCCTGCTTTCTGAGAAAACCCTTTTGCAACCAGCCTCGCTTTGTATCTGTCCTCCGTATCATTCACACCCCGTTTCACTTTGAAAACCCATTTACATCCCACATTTTTCCTGTCTTTTGGAAGTTCAACCAGATCCCATGTGCCATTCTTACCTAAGGCCATCATTTCTTCCTTCATGGCTGCTTTCCATTTGTCACTCTTTGAACCTTCTACAGCTTCCTGATAGCACAGAGGTTCATCGTCATTAGCGGTAAAAGCAACTGAAGTAACATAATCATCATACCTTCTCGGTGGCCGTTTGATTCTTGTAGACCTCCTTAAGGATGTTTCTGGTGCTTCCGCAATTGGCTGACTACCATCTATAGGAACTTCTTGCCGATCAGTATCTGAGACCTGTTCATGATCTAAACCTGAACCCTGTTCATGTTCTGATTCTGAAACCTGTTCATGACTAGTATCTGAACTATGGTCATCATGACTATCATTAGAAGTGTTGTCAAACTGAATGTGCTGAAAGTCAGATACATCATCCTGTTTCAATCTACTATCTACATCTAACTGTACAAGAGAGGATTCATTAAACTTTACATCTCTGTTGATGATGATTTTGCGGGTAGTAGGATCCCACAATCTATATCCCTTTGTTCCAACACTATACCCAACAAAGATATACCTTTTAGACTTTGGATCTAACTTAGTTCGCTGATGTTTAGGCACTAGAGCATATGCATCACAACCAAACACTCTGAGTTTAGAATAGTCACAAGGGTGTCCTTTCCATACCTCTTGCGGAATATTGCAGTCTATGGCCGTCGATGGAGATCGGTTTATCACATAACAAGCTGTTGCCACCGCTTCCGTCCACAACTCCTTCTGCAAACCAGCGTTACTCAGCATACTCCTTGCTCTCTCTAGAAGAGTCCTGTTCATGCGTTCAGCAACTCCATTTTGCTGAGGAGTATAAACCGTGGTCTTATGTCTCTCGATCCCTGCATCCTTGCAATAGCTGTCAAACTCCTTGGAGGTAAACTCACCACCATTGTCAGTTCTTAAACATTTTATAGTTCTACCAGTGATGTTTTCTACCAATGCTCTAAACTGTTTGAAAATTGTAAAAACATCAGACTTCTTTTTCATCATGTAGACCCACACTTTCCTAGAAAAGTCATCAATAAATGATACAAAATAAGACGAACCACCATATGAGGTTGTAGGGGTTGGTCCCCAAACATCTGAATGAATATAATCAAGTATCCCTTTACTAGTATGTTTGCCTGTTTTAAACTTTTGTTTACTTTGTTTTCCAAACAAGCAATGCTTACAGAAATCTAACTTTCCAGACCTTAGATTAGGAAGTAACTTGCGATCAGCCAAAATCTTTAACCCTCTTTCGCTCATATGGCCCAACCTTTGATGCCATAGGCGAATGGAACTACTGTCATGTTCAGACACCGTACACACATGAACTGACCCTGTTCTTCCTTCTAACTGAAACAGATTTCCTACTTTCTTAGCTTTCATTACTAGTAAGATACCTTTATAGATTTTCATAACTCCACCTTGAATTACAGTTTTATATCCATTCGTATCCAATGCTCCTAAAGAAATTATATTTTTTCTTAAGTCTGGAACATGTCTCACATCTGTTAACAATTTAGTTGTGCCATCAAACATTTGCAGTTGTATACTTCCTATCCCAACAATATTGCAAGTAACATCATTACCCATGTACACAACGCCATCATCAACAGATCTATACGTCTTAAACTAGTCTTTATGGATACACATGTGGTTAGATGCCCCGGAATCTAACAACCAATGTTGATCATGTTTTGACATATTAATAGACAACACTTCGTTGCTCATACCTGAACCAGATGTCGAACCTATATCTGTCGTGTTTGCTTCTTTCTTCTCTGTCGAAGAGTCTCCTCAGACAACAAGGCTCCAACCACATCGTCAAACACAAGGATGTCTGCAGTACTAAAGCTTATGGAAGTAACAAAGTGATCCCACGATTCGGGCAATGAACACAATAGAGTTATTGCCTTATCCTCTGAATCAAATTTTACATCTAAACTTTGTAATTGTACCAATAGAGTATTGAAAACATTTAGATGGTCAGTAATCGAGGTACCTTCCTTCATTCGCAAACCATAAAGCTGTCGCTTCAAGAGAATCCGATTTGTCAAGGATTTCGTCATGTAGAGCTTCTCAAGCTTCGACCACAAGACTGCGGCGGTCTTCTCTGACACAATGTTGAACAGAACGTCATCCGCCAGACATAACCGAATTGCGCTCAGAGCTCTGTCATCCAACTCATCCCATTCATCCTTCGTCAAGGAAGAAGGCCTTTTGCTTTTCCCCAACAGCGCTTTCGCCACGCCTTGTTGAATCAGCAGATCGTGCATCTTAACCTTCCAGATCTCGAAATTATTCTTGCCATTAAACTTCTCAATTTCAAAACGGGCACTTTGAGTTTTCGCCATCTTGTATCAGCAAAAAACACAATAATCTCCAAAAAACCAACTTTTAAATAAAGAATGCATTTTTTAATAAAAAATGCCCTTTAAAAACAAAATACCCTTCACCTTCCTTTAAGTGCCTCTCACTTACTTTTAAAAAAAAATATATCCTTGACCTTCCTTTCATACCATATGCAAATGGTATTAAAAAAATTACAAATCAATTTTATAATAAAACAAATGGACCTTTTTTACAAAAGCGTTTCATAAGAGCTTTATGAAAAGCTTCACTTAAGCTTCAAATCGATATATATTTTTTTTTTGTTTTATCATATGCAAAACTTCAAATCGATTCAAACACAAATCGATTTTAAATGTATTAACACATATCGATTTAATTTGACGGCATTTGAAAAAATGAACTTAACGTTTTAATAAACCTATCTACCTTAATTATCAATCAATACCTCCACGCCACGCTACAACAAATGATTCTCCACATACGCTTTGGATTACCAAAGAATTAATGGGAAGCATCACCAGCGCCTCCACGCACACTGGCCCTATACAATTACGCAGTCCACGCTAAAGATATAGCAATACGCACTGCCACCACCCACAGACCACATCTTCACGCAGAAAATCTGGCGAGCAATCCACTCACCAGCGAATCAAAGGAATAGACGCAGCAATCTCCACGCTTGCACTCCACCAAGACGCAAGTGAATTTCGTGCTCTGCTCCACGCACCCAAATAATCAACGACGCCGCAAAGACTATGCACCACGCACCAATAATCCAACTACCACGCAGTCCACACATCAACGAACACGCAGCTTCGGAAACAATGATCTCACCATCATGGCTATGCCTCCAAATATTACTCGATACCTGAGTTTGGAGATCGATAATACAAATTATAAAACAAATACTCAGCAAATCAATCATGCACATAAAGACACAGCAATTAACGTGATTCACCCAACCAGTCTGGGCTACGTCCACACAACATAGGCATCGGCAATCTTATTAATCAAACAGGAGATTACAAACTCTCACACACATTCAAACCATCCGTATGGATACCTGTTTTATAGCAAGGAGAATCTAACTACCTCATAAATCCTCTCACATCAAATTTAGGATGCATTAACTCCCTCCCAACAACCTGGAGCTAATCTAGGAACAAATTCCTATTGTTGTCACACACTGAGATTTTATTTATTTAATAAAACAAAATCTCACACACAGAAGTGCAAGCCTCATTATTATCATTTTTTTGTAACATTTTAGCATGCAGTTTCATTGGTTATTTCTCTCACAACTTCTCTATGAGGTATATATATTGAAAAAACATGAGGTCCTACTTCACTTTCATAAATCCTAATAAAATAGAACCCTTTTTCTACAAAGAAAACACCAATTTTAGACAGAGCTTCCTAAAAATATTAATTCTTAGAAGAGATTCTCCAAAAAAAAAAAACTTCATGAAGAGAATGAAGAGAAATCATGATATTATTGCATATATCATAAAATTATTTTTATATCAACTTTCCCATAAGATAATAGTATAATTCTAAATATTCCATTGATTGTTGAAATAATACTCACTTCCATAAAAAAAAAATAAATAGAAATGAGACAATAACCACACCAATAAGATAAGTAAACATATAAAAGCCTTGTTCAAACCCCAGAGGAAAGGCTCTAATTACCTCTCTTGATATATTTTGAAACACAATATTTACCATATTGAATATATTTAAGTGTTTGTGAATTTCATAAATAAGAGGAAACCATTCAACTTATAATGCTACGGTTTCACTTCTCCATATAATAGAGAAAGCATCCTAACCATCTAAGAGGGGATGCTACTAGGTGATCTGTCACTGTTTTCAATTTAAGTTTTTATGGATCATGGAACAACTATTTAATAAATAATTTATAATCATTGTTTTTATTTTTCAAGACATTTTCAAGAAGGATTTCAAAATATTTAACTTATAGTTTGAACTAAGGAGACTTTAGGCTTCGATGTGATTTGGTTATCATCATAAATAATGCAGGTTCGAACATAAGCATGAATAAAAAACAAACTTATCATATTGTATTAAGGAAAAGTGTTGGGTGGCTAAAATTTTATGTAGCTTGGTTTTCCTAATTTCTTCATATTTTCAAAAACATTTATCATTTGAATTTTATGATTCTACCAATTTTCTTTCGTCAAAGAAACTAAATATTTCTTCCAATGAATGCTTATTTGTGTCTTGAGTCCTGTATGTCATATCTAAATGAGGGAAGGATTTAAATTGGTATCTTCTGGTCGTGAGGCTTTTGCTCATTTCATTTTCATCTCGATTTTTTGAACTGCATGCCCAGAAGCCTGCATTTTTTCCTTTTTACTGATTTTCAAATAACCTGTAACAAAACATAAAAAGTAATAAGAAAAGGAATTAAAAAAAAAAAAAAATATTATAAATTAAAAATAAGCTTAATATTAACGAACATAATGTAGATTTGATTGAATTTCACTCTTGTTTTGATAGAAAATTAAGAGTTTTGTGCACGGACAACTTTATAAATTTTAACGTGGAAAATTATATTTCATGATTAATCTACTTCTCGAAAGGAACAATGGTGAACTTCTAAAAAATCATGCGAAATATTTAAAACTTGTAAAAATGAGTAGTAGTTCATTAATGTCCATTAAACCAAACATGAAAGCCAACCATTAAACCACTCATAAAGAGAGGAAGTTTTTGAATAGTATTAAGGTCGGGGGTTTTATTTATATTTAAGATTATGTTGAACATCGATCTCTCTATTACCTGACCTCCGTACCTCCGTTCTTATTTAATCAAAATGATAGAAAAAAAAAAAATTGATAGAAAACAAAAATAACAGAAAATCAAGTAAAAACAAAAAAAGTTGAGTGAACGTAGTCAGAGTTGAAGATAATTGGGGGTTAGACGTAACACAAATACATGACTCGCCATATCCGAATATCAGTATAGTTGAGAGGTTGGGAGTTGGGATTCGGGGAAAATTTTCAATGATATTCAGACTTCCGAATTCTGATCTATGACCTAAACTATTTATTATAGCTTATATTCTATTTATCAATTTTAAATTATAAAATGATAAATATGTTTTCTTGAAGAACTTTTACAAGAAACAAAAATTAAAAAAATTGCAGGGTCCCGACTTTTTAAATTTTAGAACATAAAGGTGGTTATTGTAACGGTAACAACAAATGGTGATACATTGGAAGAAATAATTATCTCTTAGTGAATATTTAAAATCCAAATATAATTAAAGACTTAAATTTTTTTTTTTTTATAATTATGATCAATCTGTAAATGCTTAATATTTTAAAAATAAGGTAAAACATCAAATAGAAGTATTTGGTGCCAAAAATTAAAACCTTTTAAAATAAGATCCCAATCATAAAGTTCTCTCATAAAATTTAAACTTAAATTAAATCAAATCTAAACTTTTAATACTAAGTTTTGACTTTTAATACTACCGAAATAATTTGCGTCAGATTGTCATCATCTGTCTTAATCGTCGAATTTCTTAACTACCAGCAGGCCAGTTCATTACCTCGGTAAGGATAGCATAGAGGAATTTATCCCCTGCCAGTAGGCCTTATAAGTACTTGAGTGGGTTTTTGTAATATTTCCCACATTTTACAAAATTCTTTCAAATCTTTGATTATTTAATATCTTTTTGGTAGTCTATAAAATATTTCTTTTGGAATTTTTTGATATCAAAAGAGTGTAGTGATACAGAGTTATTTTGGTTTAGCAAAAAATTGATGTATTAATAATCTTAACCAGGTATTTTATTATTCATTAATAAAATAAATTCTAATTTTTGTTTTGAAAGTGATGAATTTCAAATAAGACATTTTGCTGCTCATTGAATTTTTTATTTGACAATAAAGCAATAACAAGCATAATATACTATGCATAAGTTTATATTAATTTATAATTAGCCTTTAAATTAACATAAATAATAAATACTTTTACTAACAAATGTACATTTATTGGTGAATGTAACCATTGCTAAATTATACAACAAAAGTAAAGATAACAATAAAAATAAAAATAAACTACTTTTAATTAATTAATTTTTAAAGACAATCACATTCTTTAGTAAATGGCCATTTATTTACATATGGTCAAATGGTTTTTTATTCTTATTTTTATTTTTTTATTTTATGAAAAGTATCTCTTAAAAATCCATCCATTCACATCTAAAGTTTCAATGTTTCCTTTCAATTTTTATATGAATTAGGGTTTTTTATAAGATTCAAATATTATGGGTATGTATGGTATTATAAGTGATCAACAAGCTTAAAAAAAAAAAAAAGTTAAAAAAAATATATACATATAAATAATGTGGGCTTTAAAAATAATTTACATAACAATATAAATAAACAATTAAAAATAAATTTAAAATATGAAGAGTTTTCCGAACACTCAAAAAAAAGATATGGTAAATAAATAAAAATATAAATAAATTAGAGGTATGGTAAATAAATAAATTCTCTTTTATACTTAGCAGGTATGGTAAATAAATATATACATATAAATATAAATAAACTAGAGGTATGGTAAATAAATAAAAATATATCAAATAGGAGTAGAAATCAACATCTAATTATATTTGAAACCCATGCACCAAATTAATAATAATACCATGCAAAATAATATTATCAACCCTAACATTAATATTAAAATATTAATATTAATATTATTATTGTTATTATAGTATTAAAATTATTAAATTTAATAACTTTATATATATATATATATATATATATATATAAACTCTAGATATATATTGGAGGGAAGAAAAAAGACATATGATAGAGGCGGAGAAATAGAGGGTGTGACAAGGGAGAGATTGAGATAAACTGAATGAGAGCGGAGACGAGGAATGAAGAGATAGAGAGGGAGAGGAGTGAGAGAGGTAGAGAACGGTAAGAGGCGGAGAGGGAGACATAAATATGGAGGTGGGAGAGAGAGAGAGAGAAGGAGAGAGGGAGGGAGAAGGAGAAAGGATTGGAGAGAGAGAGAGAGAGAGAGAGAGAGAGAGAGAGAGAGAGAGAGAGAGGAGAGAAAGGTAGAGAGAGGAAGGATGAGAGGAGGAGAGAGGGAGGGATAGAGAGACAAATTTGGAGGGGGAGATAAGAAGAAAGACATAGAGAGTGAGAAGTGGAATGAGAGGGAGTGACAAGGGAAAGATGGAGAGAGAGTGTGTATGTTTGGGGGTGAGATAAAGAGACAAAGAATAAGAGATTGTGAGAATTGGGGAGAGAACGAGAGAGAGAGATGCATATAGTTATAAAGTTAGAAGGTGAAGAGAGGGAGACCAAGAGAGAGAGAGTGGGAGATTAAGGAAGATAAAGACTGGAGAGAGGTAGGGAAAGAGAGATGGAGATGGAGGGGGAGAGAGAGGGTGGTAAGAAGAAATACATAGAGAGTAAAAGTTGCAGAGAGAGAGACAGAGAGGAGTGATAAGGAAGATGGAGGGAGAGCAAGAGAGGATAGCAGGAGGGAAGAGAGATAGAAGTGGGGCAGAGGAAGGGAAGGGGAAGAGAGAGAGAGAGAGAGAGAGAGAGAGAGAGAGGAGGAGGGAATGATAGATAGATAGATTGGAGAAAAAGACTGTATTCTTTGGGCTTGATATAGAGAGACAAAGGGATATAGAGATATACATGGAAGGTGAAGATAAAGAAGAGATAGATGGAGACAAGGAGGGAGGGGCAAAGAGATTGATAAATATGGATTGAGAGTGTTTGTGTGTTTTTGGGGATGAGATAAAGAGACAAAGAATGAGAGATGGAGGGACATATAAATATATATGGAGGGGGGAGACAGGGAAGAATATTTGTTACATTAGATGCATTGATTTAAGTGTAGATGGTGATTTATAATCCTATTTTATTGCTTGCACTAGATGCATTGATTTTAGTATAGATTTTGATTTCTAACGGTATTTGATTACTTGCAGTAGATGAAATGATTTCAATGTATATGATTTCTAGCTCTAGTTGATTGCTTGCACTAAATGCATTTATTTCAGTGTAGATGGTGATTTCTAATCCTATTTGATTATTTGCACTAGATGCATTAATTTCAATGTAGATATTGATTTATAATTATATTTGATTTCTTACACTATATTTCTGTATTTCAATATAAACGATTTCTAATCCTATTTGATTTCTTGCACTAAATACATTGATTTCAGTGTAGATGGCAATTTATAATCCTATTTGATTTCTTGCACTAGATGCATTGATTTTAGTGTATATTTTGGTTTCTAATCCTATTTTCTTACCTGCACTAGATGCATTGATTTGAGTGTAGATGTTGATTTCTAATCCTATTTGATTACTTGCATTAGATGCATTGATTTCTCTGTAGATTTTGTTTTCTAATCTTATTTTGTTTCTTGCATTAGATGCATTGATTTCAGTGTATATGTTGATTTCTGATTTGATGTAATTGGATGTATGATGGTAAATTACTTTTAAAGTCATTGGATTAATAGTGTGCATTGATTTCAGTGTAAGCACAAAAAATTATTGAGAATGTAGAACGATTTTTGTGTTATAATAATTAAACCTAATAATATTGGAGAGCAAGAGAGCCAAGGTACGGTGTTTACTACAAGAGCTCGAGATAAATATTTAAATGGTTTATGATTTATGATTTTTTCTTTCTTTTTCATATAATCGATATAGAAAGATGACAAAACTAACAAGGGTGACAATAAGAATAGTAGAAGAAAATAGTGATAGATAGATAGATTGGAGAAAGAGAGTTTATGCTTTGGGATTGATATAGAGAAACAAAGGGATATAGAGATATAGATGGAAGGTGAAGATAAAGAAGAGATAGATGGAGAGAGGGAGGGAGGGACAAAGAAATTGATAAATATGGAGTGAGAATGTTTGTGTGTTTTTGGTGGTAAGATAAAGAGACAAAGAAGCAGAGATGGAGGGACATATAGATATATATAGAGGGGGGAGAGAGGGAAGACTATTTATTACAATATATGGATTAATTTAAGTGTAGATGGTGATTTCTAATCCTATTTGATTGCTTGCACTAGATGCATTGATTTTAGTGTAGATATTGATTTCTAACGATATTTGAATACTTGCAGTAGATGCATTGTTTTCAATGTAGATGATTTCTAATTCTATTTGATTGCTTGCACTAAATGCATTTATTTGAGTCTAGATGGTGATTTATAATCCTATTTTATTGCTTTCACTAGATGCATTAATTTCAATGTAGATGTTGATTTATAATTATATTTGATTTCTTACACTATATGCCTTTATTTAAATATAAATTATTTCCAATCCTATTTGATTTCTTGCACTAAATACATTGATTTCAGTGTAGATGGTGATTTATAATCCTATTTGATTTGTTACACTAGATGCATTGATTTTAGTGTATATTTTGGTTTCTAATCCTATTTTCTTACTTGCACTAGATGCATTGATTTGAGTGTAGATGTTGATTTCTAATCCTATTTGATTACTAGCATTAGATGCATTGATTTCTATGTAGATTTTTTTTTCTAATCTTATTTGATTTCTTGCATTAGATGCATTGATTTCGGTGTATATGTTGATTTATGATTTGATGTAATTGAATGTGCGATGGTACATCAGTTTTAAATTCATTGGATTAATAGTGTGCATTGATTTCAGTGTAAACACAAAAAATTATTGACAATGTAGAACGATTTTGGTGTTATAATAATTAAACCTAATAATATTGGAGAGCAAGAGAGCCAAGGTATGGTGTTTACTACAAGATCTCAAGCTAAAGATTTAAATGGTTTATGATTTATGATTTTTACTTTCTTTTTCATATAATCAATACATAAAGATGACAAAACTAACAAGGGTGACAATAAGAATAGTAGAAGAAAATAGTTTAAGATTGATCACCATGAAGGCTATTTGTAATTGACTACATTCTAATTATTCACATTTTCTATCATTCAATATTATTACATTGTCACTTTGCATTCAAAAATTTTGTTTGATCATTTTCCATTATTAAATTTATTTTACAATATCTATCATCTCAACAAATTGGGGTAGCTAAGAAAATTTAAAATTAAAATGACTCGATAAATCTCAAACATATTTAGCATATTTAAAATTGTTATATTAATATTATCTGTATTTACATATTATTGATAAAATTAATCATATGTTCCTCATATTATCGATACATTTTCCTTGTTCGCACACGAATGAAACCAGCCTAGATCCATCTTAACTACGGATCTATCAAGCGCCGAGAGGGATCAAATCTCTAGAGGTGAAAACCTTTCCTCAATTTTTGCACTAAAAAAAGAGGTTTTCACCTCTAGATATTTGACCCCTCTTAGTGCTTGATAGATCCGTAGTTAAGATGGATCTAGGTTGGTGGTTAAAAAATTCATAAATACATAATGTAGGTGAATACTCAATAAAAACCATATAATTTACTATTACAATTGGTAATTTTTTTGGAGAATATCATCCTTTTTTTTTGTAAGCTTCATATCATCCTTTTAATTATAGATATGTAAAATAGGTTACTTTTTAACCAAATGTATGAATATTTTTTCCCGAATATGTAAAAAAAATAGCCAATTTGCGAAATTTCACCCTAAAAATATTCCCCGAAAGGAATGTGGAAGGGCCAAGTTTTGAAGAAATTTTGAAAGGACCTAGCCTAAGATGTTGGAATTTTGAGTAGCTTCCTTTCTCTTCATGGCTCTTATCCCATTCAAGGACAAGCTAACCAATGGAAAAATATATGCCAAATGCAAGAAGTTTATCAAACCATTTTTTAATGTTTTTTTAATTTTTTTTAATTTTTTTTAATTTTTTAAACTTTTATGTTCATGAAACTTAGCTTTAGTCATTTTTCTCTCTTATTCGAATTATAAAAATGTATATACTCTTACATCCATATCTTTTATTAATTTTGATTTACGACTTGAACTAATTGCATAAATGGAAAAAAATTATTTGGAGGTAGGATAACTTCCTTTCCATATACAAGGAAGTAAGGGGAATTAAAAAATCTTTCTTTGGAGTGACTCTATCAACCCTTACAACATTGAATAATTGATAATGACACTTTCTTTGATGGGTTTGAAAAATTTTATTTAATATTTGGATTAATTTTTTATTTGTTGATTTTATTAATCCATTGTCCTAAGGGTAATAATTGGAAGAAAAAATAATTTTAATACCTTTCTCCAAATAGAATTAAATAATTGAGAGAATAAAAGTAAGTAGTATTATTGAATAAATTGATCATGAAGGAACACCAAACATATAAATTATATGGCTTTCTAGAAAATATATCACCTATTCATCATTAACTTTCCTTGATGGAATTTCCTTCATTCACCGGGTGAAATAGTTAGAGGTTGGCAAAATATATCTATGTAACTTTGAATATTTTGGATTTATCTCATTGATAATATCAAGAACCCATTGTTCAAAAGGTCCTCTAAATTCAACATGTTATAGAGGAATACCTCATACTTTTCCTTTTCCATAAGTTGTTTTACATGTTTTACATTTCCTTACATATGCATGTGAAGTAATAAACTACCCAAATAATATTATGTGTAGTGGTCTCTCCACCAAAATTAACTACAACTATTCCATTGTGTAGTTCAGTAATTAAATTCTTTTCGTCATATTTATCCAATTACTTTACCTTCAGTGACAACAAAAATAGTTTTCTTAGGATTTAAAGATATACCATATCTATGACATCTATCAAACTTTTTTATCAAATAATGAACATGTTGTTATATATTGTTTGAATCAACAATTATATCATCCAAATAGAAAACTATGAATTTATTATTGATTCCATCAAAAGAAATATCCATTTCTCTTTGGGAAGTTGCTCCTATATTTATTAGCCCACAAGAAATACTTTGATAAGAAAAAGTGTCCAAAAACTTGTTTTAATTTGATCCTCTCATGCAATCAAAACTTCGTTATAACCAAAAAATCATCTAGTATGGAAAACATCCCCAAACCAACAACATATTGTAAGATTTGTTCCATAAGAAGAACAAGGTAATTATGTTTATTTTTTATTTTTTATGATTTTTTAATATTATGAAAATCAATACAAAACCTTATATCCTAATTCTACTTTCATATTGGAACTAGATTTGAGACCCATTGACAATGTCTCATAGAAAAAATGATTCTAGCCTTAAAAGTTTATTTAACTAATCTTTAATTTGACATTTGAGTCTAAGATGAATTTTCCCAAGTTTTCACTAAATGGTTTAGAATCTTTTTTTATTGGAATAGCACGTTGGAGGATCTTTGTCCCATAAAGAACCACGTCATCATATGCCCATGAAAAACCATTTTTATATTTTTTAAACAACTAGATAAATTTTGTTTGTTCAAAAGGAGTATAGTTTGTTCCTAAATTAAATTCCAATGAATTTTTTTATTCCAAAATGTATAATTTCATATTTCATCAACGAATTTTTTTTTTTTTTATAATTAGTACTTCATTTGAACTTATTCTTAAAAACATACAAATATTTTAGCCGAACTATTTATTTTAGCATAGAATTTTGTGACTAAAGTTCGTTTGGAAAATCTAAATTTAATTGGAAAACATGTCAATCTTAGTTTATAATTGATCCTTTGAAATTATCTTCCATATTGAAGAAATCCATTATTTGGTCGTCGTCATCAATAAATATCCAATTAGAGATGTTTTCAGGGACATATGCCCTAAAAATGATTTCTACTGAGAATTGAATTGTTTCAGGTGAAACATTTCCAATAGGAAAGATCCTTGAAGCAACGTTAGCCAAAAGGTCAACATCATTGTTTTGACAAGGAAGTATTGAATTTAACTCAAAATTATCAACGTTTTAAATTCGATGCCTTTGGCCTATAATTATTTAAATGATTAGAGACACAATGAATGTTTTTATTATATTACTTGACATTGATCATCTATGAATCACCCAAGTCTTCAATTTTCTTAAATTTGATATCAATATCTTTATGAATCCCTTCGAGCAAGGCTTCATACTCAACAACATTATTAGTACATTGAATGTTATGTCTACATGAAATAAGAAACTTATTACCTTGTGGATATAGTAAAACAAAACTGACACGAGTGCCTTCTACCGATTTGGAACGTTCAAAGCATAAGGTCTAGAAATTGGTATTTACATAATTCGATAAAACAAAAGGAGAAAAAGAATTGATATTTGATCTGAATATAGGAAATAAATTGTAACGAAATTTAAACTTTCAACTTCTGTTTTAGGACTAAAAGATACCTCAAATGCATAATTACCCAAAATAGTGTCAAAAGAATAATTACCTAATGAAGCTTGTGAAAACACAATGGGTTCATTGGGTTTTTCAAGATTGGTTACAATATGTTTCATATTATTTTCCATTTCCAATTTGTATTTAATTTAATTTTAGCCACAAATTTGACCAATTAATTGTGAAATATTCATTAAATTTTCTAGACTAGTATCTACTAAGTAACAAACCATGAGACTCTAGAATAATTTTGACAATATTAATGATTGGAATTTTTTAGTATTAGAGGCAAGTCTTATATGAACATCTTTATTCTCTCTAAGTACCTTAATGGTCAAGATGGAAAATTTTATTACTGGATTATATGGGAGCAAGATTTATTTTTTCAATCACTGAAAATGGCATAACATTTGAAGAGGCCCCTAAGTCCACTAGACAATTGTGTAGATTTTGTTTACAAATATCAAATGTCAAGAGGATAGGAGGAGTTTGATAAGTTTACATATCTCGAATAAAATCTCATCAATATTTTATATTCTCTTTGAAGGAATTTTTTGGGAATTATTTTAACTAGTAGCTTGAGTTTGGGGTGGATGAGTTCCTAAGGATCTAAGAAGCATGTTATTTTTTTGAGTTAATTTTTATTATTCAAAGATGGAAATATTTTCTCTAGTATTCTTCATATATTTTACCAAATCATACTAAATGTGTTTATTTTGAGGAGCTACATTTGATGAAGTATAATCTCTATCAGCATTTTGATTTTTTAGGAAGACTAGGAGGATTAGTAGTAGTTGGAGTGGTAGTGTGATTTTTTGTTCTACTCATATTCTGCATAACATTTACCTTCTCCTCGTCTTAAAATAAATCATTATTAATTAATACTCCTTATAAGACATCCCATAAAAAATTAAAAGGCTTATTGGATTCACCTTCTTTTCATCTTTTTGTGGTTATTTTTCTACTTCAATATATACAAAAACATTAAACATATTTACAAAAGTTTCACATTCTCATAATGATTATTATTATGTTCTCTACAAAAATAATCTTGTGCATAATCATAAATATTCAATTCCTAAATGTTAGTTAGTTTCATCAATATTCGGTGGTTGATTTTTCCTAAATGTTCAAATAATCATTTTAAAATTATTATAGATACTGGGGGGTGGGCAAGGTTGAATCAATATTTCTTGCTTGATGAAATTTTACTCAATTTAAACTTTTAATTTCAATTATTATTGAACCATCATTTAATTCATGTCACATTATGCAGTATATTTAAGAATAAGAAGTGAATTGTCAGAAACATTAATGTAAGAATGCAAAACATCATCAACACATCAACACATAGAGACACTAGAAATTAGGTGGAAAGCTTAATTGTGAAAATCCACCACTTTTGTTGTCTTATTCTTATTCTTATTATAAATAAAAGCTCTTATTACATTTTTCACTAGCACAAACTCTTACCAGTGCACAAGATCCTACCCATTGGATGATACAAACTCCTCTTGTTTCTCCATCTACCACTAGAAGGAAGCCACTAATCCATGAAAAATTTATTAGCCACCATTGGAAGGAAGCTACCGCCCCCTTATAAAAGGCTCCAACCCTCAAACCCTTTGTAGACCATGTTTCAGAATATTTCACACTCGATCCACATGGATCAAACACAAATAAAATCCTATAGGCCATGTTTCATCCAATTTTCAAACTGGACCCACAGAAAACATTCTTCTCAATATGGATAACAAGATAATAAAACATATTTACAGTAACTCTATGTTCAACAAACAAATAAGCTTAAATTAATTCTTTAACACTCCCTGTTAATCTTGAGGGTTAGATTGTTTTATGCCTAAATTTTGAAACTGAAATTCAAAATTAACTTTTCTTAGCGGTTTGGTGAATATATCTGCTAACTGATCCTTGGAATCACAAAATTTGAGAACAATATCACCATTTTTAATGATTTCACGAAATAAGTGAAAATGAGTGTCGATATGTTTGCTATTTTAATGAAATAAATTTTTCTTCAATAAGGAAATTGCAAAAGTGTTGTCATAAAGGATTGAATTAGGTTCATTTTATGTATATCGGAAGACAAAGAGAAGTCTCTTTAGCCACACTGCTTGACATGATGTTGAATTCGCTACAAAGTACTCGACCTCTATTGAAGATAGCACAACTATGGGCTAGTTTTTGGATGACCATGAGATCAAGTTTTTGCCAAATAGAAAAGCATAGGAAGAAATGATTTTCTGATCATCAATACATCCTGCATAATCATTGTCTATATAACCAACAAGCTTACTCTTTGTAGAGGTTGCATACGATAAACCATAAGTAGATGTACTTGTAATGTATCTTAACACTCTTTTTCCAGCTTTCCAATGAAAGAATTTAGGAGATTCCATAAACCTAGAAATATAAATAGATGTGAATGCTATATCAGGTATAGTCGCAGTTAGATACATAATAATACTAGCAAGTTTCTTATACAAAGTCAAATTAACAATAGTACGCACATCATCTTTACTTAACTTTGTACCAACTTCAATAGGAGTATCCACTGGTTTACACATGTCCATCTTAAAATTTTTCAAAAATGTCAGTAGTGTACTTTTGTTAACCCATAAAAATACCATCATGTGTTTGTTTCACTTTGATACCTAAGAAGTATCTCATTAATCCAAGATCTGCCATTTCAAATTCATTTTTCATAGTAGCTTTAAATTCATCTAATTGCATGTTACCTATATAAATTATGCCATCAACATAAAGACACAGTATCAACATATTACCTTGATTATCATTCTCGATATACAAAGTGGGTTCATGGTCGCTCCTTTTGAAAACCATTATTTAGCAAGTAATGGTCTATTCGATTGTACCAAGCTCTTGGAGCTTTCTTCAAGCCATACAATACTTTCTTCAACCTATATACTTTATGTTTTTTATTTTTTATTTTCAAACCTGGTGTCTAATCAACATACACTTCTTCATTCAAAACACCATTCAAAAAAGAAAACTTTACATCCATTTGGTAAATTGGCCACTTGTTTTCTGCTGTGATAGCTAGTACAAATCGAATAGTATCAATTCTTGCTACAGGTGAAAATGTTTCACCATAATCTATGAGAATTTTTTGTGAAAAACCTTTGGCAACTAATCTTTCTTTGTGTTTATCAACTTCAACTCTCTCATTTAATTTAGTTTTAAAAACCCATTTGACACCTACGCTAAAGTGTGAAAAAACTACCTTTTGTTCACTCCATGTGTCTGCAGGTACAAAAATTTGAACACTAGAAGTGGGTGATCAATTCAAAATATATACCGAACATTCAACTGCTTCAGCCCATAAATCTATAGACAAATTTCGTGTTTTGAGCAAACTTCAAGCCATATTCATAATTTTCTGATTATTTCTTTTCACGACTTCGTTATGTTGTGGAGTATAACTGGTTGTCGTATTTTTTCTAATAACATGTTGTTTACAAAAATCAATGAATTCATTAGATTCATACTCACCTCCTTTATCATACCTGATAAATTTAATAAATATTCCACTCTGTTTTTCAGCCTCAGCTTTGAAGTCCTTCAACTTGGAAAATTTTTCGGATTTGTATTGGATGATACACACCAAAATTTTCCTACTAAAGTCATCAATAAAATTAAGAAAATAGAGACTCTCAGCAACTTATTTTTCTTGCATTGGACCGCACAAATTTGTATGCACTAACTCTAGTTGTTCTTTGGCTCTATAAGAGGCTGAAGAAAAACTATCTCGCTTATCTTTACCCATTATACAACTTGTACAAGAACAGATATGGTCAGACAAAGCAAGAAAAACCTTTCACCATATATTGTCTTTGAAACAAACTCATAATTTTGATAGGCAAATGACCACATCAAAAATTCCACAGATCAGAGACATTTTTCGTTGAAACATTATGTGCATAGAAATTCTCACTTTTCATTTTTAATTGATTCAACCTATTTTTTTTCATAGGAATATTTGTAACAAGAGACTTATGTTGATCAGAAATCGTGCAAGTAGTGTTGTGAAGGCTAACATCATAACCATGTGCATCTAACTGACCAACACTAGACAAATTATGCTTTAAATCGGGTACAAGAAAAACATCATAGATAGCCCGTTGGGGTTTGGTCTAGTGGCAAGCGAACGCGTTGCTAAGAAGTTTGTGCCATGGTGCAAGTCACGAGTTCAAGTCCCATCTTAACCAAGGGGCTGTTATTGCGGGCTCAACAGTTTCCTCCTAGCAGTATAGGGGTAGCCAGCGAGATTTGAGCCCGTGTCACGCGAGTACGATACCGCTGCAGTTTTCAATTATTCTAGTAAAAAAAAAAGAAAAAAAAAAGAAAAAAGAAAAACATCATAGATGTTCTTCACAACATTTTTTTTGGTTAAGACATGTAGAACACCCTTTCCTAAATTTTTAACCTGACAATCATCACCCAAACCAATAGAGGATCTGAAAGATGTATGAAGATCTGAAAAAAAATCACTATGACTAGTCATATGATTACTACATCTGATGTATACCAACCAAACATGTTTATTAGGTACTTTCATTGTCACTTGGCATGCCATAAATAAAACATCTGATGTTTCAAATTTAGTTTTTGTGACATTGGTTTTTTTTTACTTAAAACATATTGTAATTTTCAAAATTCAGACTTATAATGGCCATATTTTGTAATATCGACATTGAATTTTTTATTTATCTATCCACCTACGACCATGATCAGTTTAAGACTGCTCTAATTTTTTTTGAGTTACCTATGATCTATCATTAGGCTGAGACTGTCCTCTTCCTTCTCATCTCTTCCTATGAAAACCTCTACCTCTACCTCTATCCATAGAAGATTTAGATTTGAAAGCATTCTCTAAAGTATTGACATCTAAATTAATTTTTTCTTCATGAGCCAACAAAGAACTAGTTAATTCTTCCACAGACAATTTTTTTAATTCTCACGACTCAAAAATAGTAACTATCATGTCAAATTTTTTAGGAAAACATCTAAGAAATTTTTCAACAATTCTTTAATCTTCTAGTTCTTCACAATTCATCCAAAGTTGATTAACAACACCCATAACTTTAGTCATGAACCGATCAACTTTTTATGATCAGTCATTTTAATTGTTTCAAATTATGTTCTGAGAGTCTATAATTTTACCATCTTTAATTTATCATTACCTTGATAAGAAACCTTATGTATATCCCATATTGATTTAGCAGTATTAGCAGTAGTGATTTTAGGAAAAATAGAGTCACCTAAGGAATTTAAAATGTAGGACTTCGCTCTACCTTCTCTCTATTTAAGTTCATCAAATTGTTTTCTTTGAGCAACACTCATTCCAACAATTATATTTGCTCTAGCTTCTGTGAACCCCAATTCTATTGATCCCCAACAACCTAAACCTTGTAAGTATGCTTGCATTTTAATACTCCGAAAATCATATTTGTTTCAACTAAATAATGATGTAGGGATTGAAAACTTACTTGTCGAAGCCATGCTTAAAACAATAAGAAACCTGACACCTTTTACCAAAAAAAAAACTTGCACTCTCTTTTCCCCTCTACCATAAGTAGAAAACAAGAGCCTCTACCATCAAACTTTTGCTTTAAAAATACAATAGAAAGAGACAATTTAGAGGTTTATCTCAAAGTTTTGATAAGTGAAATCTCGAGAACAAATTTATGACATGTTATTGCTATTACATACTTCCAGTTATTTCTTTCCAATACTTCCATGCATATTTATCAGACGTGAAAAACACCCTTCTAGACAAGTTTAGAGACTACATAAGCACTTGACCAAGAGTTCCATTTGTGTAAATTCAAACTACGAAACTAATTTGGGCACCATATCAACTAGCAACAAATGCAATCCAAATGTTGCAGTAAAAAAATTCATCTAAGATCTTAAATTTAAGAGCACTAAAACACAATTTCCAGAGAAACTTGACACCAAGGACAACCAAACACAGTAGTAGCATTACTGCAATACAATCTCCATGTGTAAATTTGTATAAGGTGCCCAAAACCTCACAAATATGCATATGCAGGTGGGTGGATTTTTTTACCAAACTATCATCCTCTTCACAAAGAAGCAAACAAGGACAGAGAGGATCTGCATGCTTCTATCAGCAACAAACAAATATCCTCTCTTATGGCAACAAACAAATCTTGAGAAAGTAGCAAAAAAAATCACGCAACAAAAAACTTTTGTGCAACAACAAAACTTCTTTTAGGTGGATCCTCTTCACCCACACAACAACAAAATATCTAGTGGATCCTCTTACCCCAAACAGAAGAAAAATATCCAGGGATTAATTCCTATTTCCCACGAAGAACCCCAAGGCCCTGATGCCATGACAAATTTAGACAACATAACAGAGAAAAATGGAAAACCAAATGATGAGACACTACGATTCTTTTAATATGAGAGATAGATATATATGCGTAGATGGAAAATTATAGAAATGGTTAAATATATTAGAAACTAATTCTAAAATAAAATAACCAACCAATGATTAATTATTTAACTCTCTGCAACAAATACTCAATAGAAAATCTAACCCTAGATGTGCTAAAATGTCAAGCAGTGGCAACAACCATGTATTCACTGATTCTTCTCACCCACGATATAAAATCCTAAAAACATACTTAAAACCTTAACTTATTGAATAATTTTTCCTTTCTTCATTTATCAACATCTAACTTATTATCTAAGAAATATCATACTTTATTCATGCTCAACGACATATGGATACCCCAATAATATACTCACATTATGAGTAACCCTATACATATATATAGAAAAATTTCATTATTGTTCTTTCTTTACAATATGAAAATATGCTGTTTGTCACACCTCCAAATTTCACACCCAACAAAAATTTTCTTCATGAACTCAGACTTGTAAGTATAGATTTATTATGACATTTCACCTATTTATCATGATACTTTACATTATTATATGTTGTGGAAATTAACACCTCTACTCATACTTCTTACCTTATGTCATTTGCATTTCAAGGGTAAATCTATTTTTCATATCTTTGGCCTTTACACTTGTCTCGCATACCTTTGCGAATTCGCCTTTGACTTACGGTCACATAACTCATTTATTTAATTATTGAGTATAACGTAACCATATGGCACATTAATACGTATAACAAAACATGGTTTAAATGGACCTTTCCACTATTCATATTTACGATTTCCTCCGCCATGTATCTTGGTATAAAAGTGAGGGAATGGTTTGTTTTTTTTGTTGTTGTTTATATGATCCGACATAATATTGTAAATGGATTGGTTCCATGCGTTTGATATTAACTCTCATGTTCGCCTATTGACGTGACCACACATCACGGCACATGGGATATCCAAATCGACTTCAGGTATTGTACTTTGAATTTAAATCAATATACACGTAGAGTGTATGATTGCAATGGATTTTTGTTGCTACTTGCATCGCCGAGAGGAACTTGAATCCACGTCAGACGTTATAATAATAATTGAATGTTGTATGGTTTGTGGAGTTCGTCATACCCCTTCGCTCGTTTACCTGGTGAATCCATGTCGATGCGCTAGCTCGACTTGCAACCATGCCAATCTATGTGCAGGACAAATCGCCTTAAATTTGGACTTACACTCCATTAACACGATACGGTAATATTAACTCTCCACAACTACCCTTGATCCGTGGCTTGGCTTCCACGATCCTGCCATGTGGATGATGGTAAGTGATTCTGGTTAGGGTTTCAAAGAGTTATAAAAGTCTCTATGGTAGAACTAAGTCGGTTTTCTGCATTCTTCACTTCTTTATGCACCTCTGCGCCGACACCATTCTGCATTCGGCCGAGGGTTTGTGGTTCTCTGTTGCAGAGAGAAACCATGGTACTTTAGTTTTATCAACAATATATCAGGTAATTTACCTCAACGCTCATTGTTTACTTTATTGTATACTTAATTGATTTCAGGCCGTTGCTCATGGCTGGCCATACGCCGGATTTGATTATGTATTCAATCCTCAGTAAGGGGAATACTTCTTGTTTTACGATATGTCATAAGATATGTGAGTGATACGCTCAGCACCATAATGAGGTTGAGTTCCTCTTTCAGGGTTATCATTTACCCTACCATGGCGGTTTCATATGACGAGACCAGTTCGTTTTAGGCCTCCTGTGTCGCATGATGTGCATCCCTATCAAGCAGACGTCTAATATTCAGTGGGTTTTTATGAGGTATGTTCTTGTGTGTCTCGTCTCTGTCTTAAATTGTAACTTCCTCCCTACTCTCTTCGAAGGTATTGCGTATTAAGCCTTCTCTGTATACAAATTTGTTTGCAGGGCTCGACGTGTCTGAACCTTACGCTCCACAGGTATTGTTTTAATCTCAGTATTTTTCATCTTGCACTTGATTCCCTACGCTAGCGAAATTGGACTAATTCCCTTTTGTTTTGTTTGCCTTTGTCGTTTACAGGTAAACGAATGGTTATGGCATGTTTGTAAACACAACACTTAATATTTTCAATCATTAGGGTTGCTAACATGGACCTCTTGGCCGTCCAGGTCGGTATTCTTATGGGATTTATTGCTCTTCTCATGTTGCGTCGTTTTCATGGGCGTCGAAATATAATATCGACCTCCTATACTGTTGCGTAGAAGAGCGCTCGTTTAGATTTGTTCTTCTGAGATAGGGGTTGCAAGTTTTATACCCCAGCCTGATAGGCTCCTTATGTATTTTGACATTTTGGGACATATATATATTTTCTATGCTGCTAGATGGAATTTCAATATACTATGCCATAGTATAATTTTACCGGGACTGTATAAATCGGGTGTACTTTTTTCTACATATATATCATGAAATTTGACTTTGTTTAGTGTGCTCGTCAGCACAGAAAAAGGATTTTGGTAACACTATTATGGTTCCAGATCATCATAATTTTCAGGAAGATTTTATATAATTTCTATCTCTTCTGCTGTTGTATATTAATCTTATTGTGTCCTAATGACAGTTTCTCTGTTCATGGTTATATTGAAATTTTTTGGCAGATGAATGGCATACTGGAAATTATGTGTCCATTTTCACTTCTAACATAGATAGTATTTATGGAAGTCTAGAACTGTTTTCCAGAATTGTCTGCATAACTTTCTATTCTTCAGTTTCTTCTCGTTTTTATTATATCTAGCTACCCAGCTCTTGTCTACCTGTGTACATGGTAATAAATGTTTTTGAAGTCTGGTTATGGGATTGGAACCCCTTCACTTTCCTCTTGAATAATGGAACTATTGTTAATATACCGTTGAAATAAATTAACTCTTTGCTACTGTAGATCTCAACTGCTTCCTCCTAATTTATACCTTATACGAAATCATTTTCAGTGATATGAAATTAGAGTAGTTTCAAGAGAACATAGTTTCTGGTACATTTTGTTTATAACTAGGTACTCCTTTCCTCCCCTAGACAAAGTGACTCATGCACAACCTGATTGATTTACACTATTTAATCTCTGGAATTATAACAGAGTTTCCTGGCTGAACATGAGATCAGTTTATTGATTCTCTCCCTCTGTTCTTTCCTAAACAGTATAATTCTTAATTTATATCCAGCTATGGTTCTGGTATACTATAGTGAATTTCATTTCTCTCTATAGTAACTTTCATAAAAATTATGCTAGGAAACAGAAGCAGATTAAAAACAATTTCACAGTGTTTCCTGAAAGAACAAGGTTTCCTCAGATTTAGACCCACCCGGGGTTTAAACATTCTGTGAAATTCCACTGTACAGGATGTTCTTCTACAACTATACAGAATGATCAAGTTGATACCTGGTGATCTCATTATGTTAAATGTAGACTAATAATATGAACTAACTTAGAAATAATTTTTGTTTTTATATGTAGCCAATTCATACCATAACAAACAATAAGATAATTTTCTCAGAGACATACCACTTGTGCAGTAGACCAACCTCCCAACCTTAGAGTTCTTCTGTCTCCCAGAACTCACCCCCGAGCTGAGATCACCTCCTATAGCAGATTAACCTCTAATATGTACAAGAGCAGCTTATTTAAGCTATTGTTCCCCAAAGCATGTTTCTAATTCTGCGTCCAGAATCTCAGGATGCTTTTCTTCCTGTTTGCCTAGGCTTCCCACTTAGGGATTCTTTAAAGCTGTTTTTATGCTTTTCCTCAGCTTTCCAGCTTTTTACCTCTTCCCAAATACTTTCCTCATCATTGGGGAAATTCAGATTTTTCCTCAAAAATCTAAATTTAGAACTTACTATCTTCCAAGGATTTTTTGAAAGATTGTGGGGAAACATTTGCCTCATCCATCCTCACAGATTCAACAAGTGATCTCATCATCTCATTTTTGGTCAATTTGCACCACAAAAATTTATTCATTTCCTCAATTAAATGTTTAATTACATTCACAAAATAATTATCCTTTGGGGTCCACTCCCCTTAGGATATAAATTTCAAGTATCTAACTTTAAAATGCAATCACATGAATTGGGGGTGTTACATATTCCCCCTCTGAAAATAAACACCGTCCTCGGTGTTGTTATTCAACTACTAGAGTTTATTTTGCAAATAAAAATGGATATTTTTCCATCATTTCAGTCTCTCGTTCCCAGGTAGCTTCTTCAGCAGTAAAGTGCTTCCACTGCACCTTTACTCTGGCTACCGTTCTACTTCTCAATTCAATTTCTTCCCGCTCCAATATTTGAAGCAGTTCTGGCAGAAACTCCCCTTCTGGTTCCACCTATACAACCTTCCAGTCAACTATGTGAGAAGCATCATGCACATATCTTTTTAACAATGAAACATGAAATACATCATGAACTCTAACATGGGGTGGTAAGGCTAGCTTGTAAGCCACTGGTCCCACCCTTTCTAATATTTCAAAGGGACCACAATATCGAGGGGACAATTTTGCACAACTCCCAGCATAAAGGGTGCTCTTTTTGGGTTTAATACGCAAATATACATGCTCCCCAACTTTAAATTCTCTATGCACTCTTTTCTTATCTGCATAACTCTTCTGGCGATCTTGTGTTGTCTTGATGTTCTTTTGTATCTGTTTGACAATTCCTTCCATTTCTTGTAAAGCATCGGGTCCCAACATCAGTTTGTCTTCTGGCTGACTCCAGCTCAAAGGGGTACGACACTTCCTTCCATACAGTGCCTCAAACGAACTCATTTTAATGGAAGATTGATAGCTGTTATTGTAGGAAAATTCAGCTAAATGTAAGAAATCTTCCCATTTTGAGGGTCTATCCATCACATACATTCTCAGCATGTCCTCCAAAATTTGATTTGTTCTTTCTGTTTGACCATCAGTCTGAGGGTGGTAGGCGGTGCTAAAATTCAATTTAGTGCCCATTCCTCCAAATAACCCTTTCCAAAAGGCTGCTGTAAACTTAGCATCCCTATCAGACACAATCACCTTGGGAACTCCATGGAGCCTTACTATCTCCTTCAGGAACACGTTCGCTACTTGAGCTGTTCCAAAGGTAGATTTTACTGGTATAAAGTGAGCAACCTTGGTTAAAGTGTCTACCACTACCATTACAGAATCATGCTGGTATTTGGTTTTTGGTAATCCTGTAATGAAGTCCATGGAAACGGTGTCCCACTTCCATTCTGCAATGGGCAAAGGGTTCAGAAGACCAGCAGGATGCTGATGTTCCACCTTAACTAATTGACATTCCATGCATCTACTTAAATATTCTGCTACCTCTCTCTTCATTCCTAGCCAGAACAACTTCTTTTTCAGGGCTGTTAACATTTTCTGATATCCTGGATGTCCTGCATAAGGTTGTTTGTGGTACTCATCCAGAATTTCTCTTTTTAAAGACTCTACATTGGGAATATACAATCTGTTCTTATAACAAATCAGCCCTTTTTGGTTTTGGGAAAAGTCAGTTTTCCCCTTTTTCTGTAATTTCACCAAAAGTGTTTCATAATTTGGGTCTTGGTTGGCAGCCTTACTCACCAACTCTTCTACATCTATCTGAGCACTACTTCCAATTTTATTGATATGCTGACAAGCATTTATGCTCAATGCATCAGCAACTTTATTCTCCTTCCCTCTAATATGTTTTATATCCATGTCAAATTCACTTAAAAAGGACAACCATCTGGCTTGTCTGGCATTCAGTTCAATTTGAGAGAAGAAATATTTGAGACTAATATGATTAGTCATCAATGTAAATCTTTTTCCAAGAAGATAGTGCCGCCACATTTTCAAAGCATGAATAACAGCTGCTAACTCTAAATCATAGGCACTATAATTCTGTTCATGTATCTTTAGTTTCCTGGATTCGTAGGCAATCACAGAATTTTCCTGCAACAGAACTCCTCCCAATCCTTCTTTACATGCATCCGTACATACCACAAATTCCTTATCAGGATTTGCAATCTTCAGTATAGGGGCTGTGGTAAGTTTCAGCTTTAATTGGTCAAAACTGTTTTGGCATTTTTCAGTCCATTCAAACTTGACACCTTTCCTCTGTAAGGAAGTGATGGGATGTGCTATGGCAGAAAATCTCTCCACGAATCTGCGATAATAGTTGGCAATCCCCATGAATGATCTAACTGCTGAAACATCAGAGGGTACTGGCCATTCTTTTATAGCCTTTATCTTTTCCGGATCAACAGCAAGGCCTTGCTCAGAAATAATATGACCCAAGTATTGGATCTTGTCCTTATAGAACTCACATTTGCTAAATTTAGCGTATAGCTGATTTTCCTTTAGAGTTTGCAGCATGATCCTCAGGTGTTCTTTGTGTTCCTCTTCACTGTTTGAGTAAACTAAAATGTCATCTATGAACACAAGGACAAATTTATCCAAATACTTGTTTAAGACACTATTCATTAGGCACATGAATGTGGCAGGGGCGTTTGTCAAACCAAAAGGTAGAACTACAAATTCGTAGTGGCCATACCTGGTTCTAAAGGTTGTTTTGCTGATGTCTTCCTCTTTAATTCTGAGCTGGTGGTAACCAGTTCTTAAGTCAATTTTTGAGAATACTGAAGCTCCTCTCACCTGATCAAAAAGATCATCGATTCTAGGCAAAGGATATCTATTTTTAATGGTCAACTTATTCAGTTGCCTATAATCAATGCACATCCTGAAAGTTCCATCTTTCTTTTTCACGAACAGCACTGGTGATCCCCAAGGGGACACACTTGGTCTGATATACCCTTTGTCTAGCAGTTCTTGCAGTTGCATTTTCAATTCTATAAGTTCAAGAGGACTCATTCGATAAGGTGCTCGTGAAACAGGTGTTCCTCCTGGAACCAGATCGATTGAGAAGTCAATCTCTCTTTTGGGGGGAAGATGAGGGATTTCCTTTGGAAAAACTTCCTTGAATTCTCTTATTACTGGTACAGCATCCAGTAATTCTTCTTCAGTTTTCTGTTCTGTTTCTTCCACGTGCACTGCATAAACCTGATATCCTTTTCTAGCTGTTCTTTTTAATTGCAATGCTGAAATTTGTCTGACAGAAATAGGTTTTTGTTTCCCTTTTAGAATGAAAGGTTTTCCTTCCTCATCTACACAGTGCAAAGTCTTATCCCAGCAATTCATCAAAGCTTTCTTCTTTTCCAGCCAGTCCATTCCTATCAATAGATCATATGACCCTAAGGGTAAAATGTTCAAATTCACTTCTGTTCGAAACTCATTTAATTTGATTTCTGTTCTGGGCAGTTTATGTGTTACCTTTCTTTTTGTTCCAGTGGCCAACTGTACCAACCATGACTGTTGAAATTTTTCAGTTTTTAAGTTACATTTTTCTACAATATTTGGACTAATGTAACTCAAAGAAGCACCTGGATCAATCAGAACAGAAACAGGTAGGTCAAAAATCTTACCCTCCATTTCCACCATGGTTGCTTGATGCTCTGCTTGCCGATTTTCCAGGGCTACACTGATAGTTGGTATGTTTCTGGCTATATCATTTACTGTTGTCGCTTCCCGATCCCTCATGAGCATATGAACATTTCTATGGGGGCAGTCCCTCAAAAGATGGGGTTCTCCACAGCCCCAACATTTCAAGGGCTCCTTCATTTTGACTGTTCCCTCCTTTTTACTGTCTCCCTCTATTGGTTTTGATGCCACTTGAGACTGTGCAATTTGACTTTCTTTGGGTTTTCCAAATCTTTTCCGCTGATGATCTCTGCCAAAATTCTTCAAATAGGCTGGTTTCGGTTTTCTCCCTTTGAATTCATTCTTACTTACCCAACTTTTTCCTTGATCAGTTTTTCCTTTAAACTGTTGGTAACACAATCTAGCTTTTCTAACAGCTTCGTCCATGGTCTTTGGGTTGTCAAACTCAATTTTCTCCTTGTATATCATAGGCAAACAATTCAGGAACCTCTGTACCTTTGCCTTTTCTTCCCTTATGTAAGGTACATATCTTAATAGATTGGTAAATTTAGTGACAAACTCATTGATAGTGAGCTGTCCCAGTCTAAGCTCATGAAATTATTTTGCTTTGTCATCATAGTACCGCTCATTCAAGTAGCGATTCTTGAATTTAGCCTCGAAATCTTCCCAAGTAACTTTTTTTTCATCTATGGCATGCACCATCTTTGTCTCCTTCCACCACAAGGTAGCCTTACCTTGTAGCTGGTAGACAGCTAATCTGGCCTTCAGATTGCTTTCATATTCATAAACCTGGAATTACTTAATCATATTCAGCAACGAGGCTTCAACATCCTCCTCCTTTTCTCCATCATAGTAGCGAGGTTTGATTTTTCGGAATTCCCCTTGTAATTCCTTTTTCTGCTTATTCTGATGTCGAATAGCATCTTCCTCATCAGATTCCTCAGTTTTCCTCTTCCCGGAACCTTCGCCTTCTTGGCTGTTCCGTGAGGTTAATTCCATGATGAGCTTTTCCTGCTCCTCACTGGCTAATGACAATCTGTCATTCTGGCTTTTTATCTCAGCCAATTCTTGTTGCAAACTTTGCAACATAGCCATCATGGCCGCATTCGGATCTGGCTCACCCTGCAGATCTACATAAATTCCACCACCTTCTTCCATTCTATCACCTCACTGTACACTACATAGCACAGGTCATTGAACAGAAAAAAAAACAACAAAAAAAAAACTCTTGCTACAACAATAAAATTACACAGTGAGTACACAGCAATCATGAGCACAAAGTCACCAGCCCAGTTTTATAACTTGGGCTCTGATACCATTTGTCAGACCTCCAAATTTCACACCCAACAATAAAATTTCTTCATGAACTCAGACTTGTAAGTATAGATTTATTATGACATTTCACCTATTTATCATGATACTTTACGTTATCATATGTTGTGGAAATTAACACCTCTACTCATACTTCTTACTTTATGTCATTTGCATTTCAAGGGTAAATCTATTTTTCATATCTTTGGCCTTTACACTTGGCTCGCATACCTTTGCGAATTCGCCTTTGACTTACAATCACATAACTCATTTATTTAATTATTGAGCATAACATAACTATATGGCACATTAATACGTATAACAAAACATGGTTTAAATGGACCTTACCACTATTCATATTTACGATTTCCTCCGCCATGTATCTTGGTATATAAATGAGGGAATGGTTTGTTTTTTCTTTTGTTGTTTATATGATCCGACATAATACCAATCCATGCGTTTGATATTAACTCTCATGTCCGCCTATTGACGTGACCACACATCACGACACATGGGATATCTAAATCGACTTCAGATATTTTACTTTGAATATAAATCAATATACACGTAGAGCGTATGATTGCAATGGAGTTTTGTTGCTACTTGCATCGCTGAGAGGAACTTGAATCCACGTCAGATGTTATCATAATAATTGAATGTTGTATGGTTTGTGGATTTCGTCATACCCCTCAGCTCTCTTACCTGGTGAATCCACGTTGATGCGCTAGCTTGACTTGCAACCATGCTAATCTATGCACAGGACAATTCGCCTTAAATTTTGACTTACGCTCCATTAACACGATACGGTAGTATTAACTCTCCACAGCTACCCTTGATCCGTGGCTAGGCTTCCACGATCTTGCCAAGTGGACGATGGTAAGCGATTCTGGTTAGGGTTATGGTGGTTATCAACGAGTTATATAAGTCTCTATGGTAGAACGAACTTGGGTTTCTGCATTCTTCACTTCGTTGTGTGTCTCTACGCCGACACCATTCTGCATTCGACCGAGGGTTTGTGGTTCTCGGTTGTAGAGAGAAACCATGGTGCTTTAGTTTCATCCACAATATATCAGGTAATTTACCTCAGCGCTCATTGTTTACTTTACTATTTTCTTAATTGATTTAGGTCGTTGCTCATGGCTGGCCATACGCCGGATTTGATTATGTATTCCATCCTCAGTAAGGGGAATACTTCTTGTTTTACGATATGTCATAAGACATGCGAGTCATATGCTCATCACCATAATGAGGTTGAGTTCCTCTTTCAGGGTTATCGTTTACTCTACCATGGCGGTTTCATAGGACGGGACCCGTTCGTTTTACACCTCCTGTATCGCATAATGCGCATCCCTGTCAAGCAGACGTCTAATATTCAGTGGGTTTTTATGAGGTATGTTCTTGTGTGTCTCGTCTCTGTCTTAAATTGTAACTTCCTCCCTAATCTCTTCGAAGGTATTGCGTATTAAACCTTCTCTGTATACAAATTTGTTTGCAGGGCTCGACGTGTCTGAGCCTTACGCTCCACAGGTATTGTTTTAATCTCAGTACTTTTCATCTTGCACTTGATTCCCTACGCTAGCGAAATTGCACTAATTCCCTTTTGTTTTGTTTTCCTTTGTCATTTACAAGTAAACGAATGGTTATGGCATGTTTGTAAACACATCACTTAATATTTTCAATCGTTAGGGTTGCTAACGTGGACCTCTTGGCCGTCCAGGTCGGTATTCTTATGGGATTTATTGCTCTTCTCCTGTTGCGTCATTTTTCATGGGCGTCGAAATGTAATATCGACCTCCTATACTGTTGCGCAGAAGAGCGCTCGTTTAGATTTGTTCTGCTGAGATAGGGGTTGCAAGTTTTATACCCCAGCCTGACAGGCTCCTTATGTATTTTGACATTTTGGGACATATATATATTTTCTATGCTGCTAGATGGAATTTCAATATACTATGCCACAGTATAATTTTTCCGGGACTGTATAAATCGAGTGTACTTTTTTTCTATATATATATATATATATATCATGAAACTTGACTTTGTTTAGTGTGCTCGTCAGCACAGAAAAAGGATTTTGGTAACACTATTATGGTTCCAGATCATCAGAATTTTCTGGGAGATTTTATATAATTTATATCTCTTCTGCTATTGTATATTAATCTTATTGTGTCCTAATGACAGTTTCTCTGTTCATGGTTATATTGAAATTGTCTGGCAGATGAATGGCATACTGGAATCTATGTGTCCATTTTCACTTCTAACATAGATAGTATTTATGGAAGTCTAGAACCATTTTCCAGAATTGTCTGCATAACTTTCTATGCTTTAGTTTCTTCTCGTTTTATTATATCTAATTACCCAGCTCTTGTCTACCTGTGTACATGGTAATAATTGTTTTTGAAGGCTGGTTATGGGATTGGAACCCCTTCACTTTTTCCTCTTGAATAATGGAACTATTGTTTTTATACTGTTGAAATAAATTGACTCTCTGCTACTGTAGTTCTCAACTGCTTACTCATAATTTATACCCTATACGAAATCAATTTCAGTGATACGAAATTAGAGTAGTTTCAAGAGAACATAGTTTCTAGTACATTTTGTTTATAACTAGGTACTCCTTTCCTCCCCTAGACAAAGTGACTCATGCACAACCTGATTGATTTACACTATTTAATTTCTGGAATTATAACAGAGTTTCCTGGCTGAACATGAGATCAGTTTATTGATTCTCTCCCTCTGTTCTTTCATAAACAGTATAAGTCTTAATTTATATCCTACTATGGTTCTGGTATACTATAGTGAATTTCATTTCTCTCTAGGGTAGCTGTAAATAAAATTATTCTAGGAAACAGAAGCAGATTAAAAACAAATTCACAATGTTTCCTGAAAGAACAAGGTTTCCTCAGATTTAACCCAACCCTCGGCTTAAACATTCTGTGGAATTCCACTTTACAAGATTTTCCTCTACAACTATACAGGATGACCAGGTTACTGCCTGGTGACTACATTCTGTTAAATGTAGACTAATAATATGAACTAACTTAGAAATAAATTTTGTTTTTATATGTAGCCAATTCATACTATAACAAACAATAAGACAAATTTTCTCAGAGACATACCACTCGTGCAGTAGACCAACCTCCCAACCTTAGAGTTCTTCTGTCTCCCAGAACTCACCCCCGAGCTGAGATCACCTCCTATAGCAGATTAATCCCTAATCTATACAGGAGCAGCTTATTTAAGCTATTGTTCCCCAAAGCATGTTTCTAATTCTGTGTCCAGAATCTCAGGATGCTTTTCTTCCTGTTTGCCTAGGCTTCCCACTTAGGGATTCTTTAAAGCTGTTTTATGCTTTTCCTCAGCTTTTCCAGCTTTTTACCTCTTCCCAACTACTTTCCTCATCATTGGGGAAATTCAGATTTTTCCTCAAAAATCTAAATTTAAAACTTACTATCTTCCAAGGATTTTTTGAAATATTGTGGGGAAATATTTGCCTCATCCATCCTCACAGATTCAGCAAGTGATCTCATCATCTCATTTTTGGTCAATTTGCACCACAAAAATTTATTCATTTCCTCAATTAAATGTTTAATTACATTCACAAAATAATTATCCTTTGGGGTCCACTCCCCTTAGGATATAAAGTTCAAGTATCTAACTTTAAAATGCAATCACATGAATTGGGGGTGTTACACTGTTGAACATATCAACACTCATATTCAACCATTACATTAGGTCATCATACTTCAAGTCTAAAAATAGATCAACCAAAAACTCTTCCAAATATATATTTAAATAATAACCACACGTAACGACTAGCTCAATGCGACATATGCATCGATCCTATAATACTATCAATTAACGAGGGATAATTAATGATATAACCTAAAAATTATTGCATTCATTGTTTCTCATCGCTAATGATTCTCAAACTCCTACAATAAATAAATTAATCTTCTAGCACTATATCATGTTATCAAAACTATCCCTATAGTGTAGCATAACCATAATCTCTTTGCAATATCAAAAGACAAGAAACAACATAAATTCATAAGAACTTTATCATATAATCATTTTTCACTGATTTATAAACAATACTCTATCATATAAACCTTTGCCTTTAGCAAAGTGTTGATTTATTCTAATCCTATATATATCAACCCTTGCAAGAAATCAACACAAGTTCTTCTCCAATACAACATAATTGACTAATACAAGACCAAAAACATAAGGCAATCTTTGTAAAGTTATTTTAGGGAAAAAACATATGTTAATTAATCACGTTGTTCAATATAAACCATACTAGAAAATATTCTAGGTACCCGTGTGGAGGGTATGTCTCTAAAATGGGACAAATGATCTATGCAAAACAACCTTTGTACATAATATTCATACATTATTATATATCTACTTTTTGGTTTTTAAACTCTTGTGGTTATCATTTTTTAAATAGCTTCCCGGATTATCCACAGTATTAAGGAACATGTGTCGACATTTCGAATCCCAATGGGTATCCATCATCAGGACTTTAGAAACGTTTCTAAAGTCCCGATGATGGATCCTCGTTGGGATTCGAAACGTCGACACATGTTCCTTAATACTATGGATAATTCGGGAAGCTCTTTAAAAAATATATATCCACTCCTTCAATTAGTATATTGTCTTTTCCATATCATTAAAATAAAACAAAAAATGCCTTTATAAAATTCAGTCATAAACATAATTTCTGCTACAAAACTTTTCTGGTAATGGATATTTGCATAAATCATCAATGAACTACTAGTACCATATACATTCATTCATTTTACTAAAAACCTAACTAAAAATTCAAATTTGCATACAAAACATCTAAGGAACATACATGACAACACATTACTAATCACTAGGGAATACAAGATTTACACTCATCTTTGTGCATCACTTAAACATGACAAGTAATAGCATATAATGTCATCAAGAAGACAAGGGAAGATCCACCATGTAGGTCAGTAAATAGAAGTATATCCACCACGACAACACACAAGGTTATTAAGATCATTGAAATATAATTGAAACTACTCAAATCAGTATAAAACATATTTCTCTCACTTAGAATGTTTATTTCTGAAAGAAAATTTCACCAAATATGCTATCACATAGTCATAAGAATCAATCCTTATTTAGATCTAAACAAATTCTAAGTGAAACCATTCTAGAGATCAATATTAATTAAAGACAAACTAAAGGGGGTGAATAAACTAAATTTACAATACTCAGATACTCTGTAGTGAAATACTAAAAACGTACACACCTTTGCTGGCCTAAATAGCTTCTCAATTGAAGCCACACAAAAATCAAACCATCGGAACTTTAGATCACGCTATGCTTAATTGACCCTTACCCACTAGTGGAACAACCTATTCCATAACTCATGAAGAATACCCAGTTAGAAATATTGAACTCCTTTCCTTTTTACCATTTTTCCTCCTTAATATTATCATGAGAAAACCCAAGGATTTTTTTATGGTAATATTTACTGTATCCAATGAAATTTGAACATATTCCCGCACTTGAAATGTATGGGAAATTTGAGGGTTTTTCCTCTGATTTTCTTGATTCTTCACCTGCAGAATGTAACAAACCCTATCTTATTAGTAATTTCATTATGACACAATTAATAGTCTCTCTATGGTGCATTATAAGGTTACGTGTCTACTTATTTATCTACATTACTAGAATCGTATTCCCATAACTATGTCAAATTCCTTCAACACTTTTGAAACCTGTCCAACTTCCTCTACAAGAATCTCCCAAGCCTTTCCAACCTCTTTTGTAAACATTAGGATGACATCTTAAATCATCACATGGTCATGCACATGTATTCTATTAGCAATCACCATTACTGTGGTAAGATCCAAGTTGATATGGTGTGATAAGATCACGACCCAAGTTGAGATCAGGGCCAACACACTAGCTACAATGCCAAAAAAATTATGTTATTTCAATAGAAATTTTATTTACTACCTTCTTAACATAATATGAATAATCAAATTCTTTATCCTTTTCCTATTCAGTAGTTTTTCTAGTTGCTGGTTTCTTTAAAATAGAAATTGTTTTAGTTTTTTCTTGATTTGTTGCTTGTTTTGAAGCTATACATCAGATTTTATTTTAAACATTCAAGGATTATGCACATTTTGAGCAAGTGTTAGTTTATTTTATCTTATTACAATTAATTAAATTGATGGGGGAAGAGTTGTAGTATTAACTTCAATTAAAACATCATTTCCTATTCTTAAATCAGTCGAAATATTATTTAGAAGAGAAAGGAATATCTAATTAAAATTCTTAATTAGTTCATTGTTATTCATTTTAGTATTTGATACTTATAACAATAAGGATTCCTTGGATTTATGATAACCAATTTTCTTAAGAAATTGAGTCTGAAATGCATCCCATCTAGTAATAGAACCATCTACTAATGAGAAATACCTAGAGGATGTTGTTAGGTCCCTATAATACTAGTGCATCCCCATTATTGTTATTTTAGTGTAGCCCCCTATTTTTATTATTGTTCCCATGTATCCCTCATATTTTTATTTATGTTCCCCATAGAATTCCACTATTTTTATTGTTGTTCCCTTAAATTATTATTGTTAGGTAGGCTCTGACTATATTGTAACCCATTAGAATCCTATATATAACAAGGAGGTCTTATCATTTATATCATCCAAGAATTGTTAATTTATGTAATGTAAAGGAGGTTCCCCCCTCGAAGAGGATAATTTTTAATTCTTTGATCTATATTTTGTTTTGTTTTGTGAGCCGGTTCCATAATGATTGGTATCAAAGCTTTGGATTCTAGGGTTTCAATGCTTTAAACGAGACATCTTGGAATTTTCGTTATATATTTTTTTATACGAGGCTTAAAAAGATGAAATTTAAACATGTAGAGCCAAATTTATGACCATGGAGAGAAAAATTACAGACATACAAAAATTTCAAAATAAATCTCCCAAAAACAAGCGAAAAATGTGTGTATTTTTAAATTTCCCTAACTTTTGATTGAAAAATAAGTTTAAAGCAATTCAAAGGGCACAGTGCAGAATATATACCATTATTTCCAATATTCCTCAAAATAAAAAAATAGATACACCCAATAAGTAACCATAAATATATAATATGACACATCAAGGAGAGGAAGCAATGCAACATGATATATCAAAATTACGAGATCAAGTACAACAAATTTTACTCTCACAAGGAGTAACCAAAAATGAATTGGAAGTGATGATGAATATTAAGATCTATGGTTTAAAAGGGAACATGGATGGTTTATAATAAAAAAATAAAAAGGGAAATGAAAGGTTTTAATGATTGTTTAGAAACAAAAATGGAAGGTTTGAAGGAGTGTTTAAGAGAAAAAATGGAAGGTTTAAAGGAAGTCTTGACAAATTTGCTACAAGAAATTATTCCTAATGGTGACAAGGTATTACATGAAACTCATGATGAGAATAAAAATGATGTTTGAATCATGAATTTAGAGACTCTAACTTTGGGTTTAAAAACAACAAAATTCCAAGGATTGATATGAGGAGGTTTGATGGCAAGGATCTCGTAACATGGATACTACATATGCAGCAATATTTTGATCTACATATTGTACAACACACACAAAAGGTATGCATTGCATATTTATATTTATAACCCAATTGATTTGTATGGTATAAATGGATTTTTTCTCGCAAACCACTTTCTACTTGGTCAACATTTATGTAGGAAAGGATAACACATTATGAGGATACAAATATAAACACCTTCTTTAGCCAATTAATAAATCTCAAACAAAAGGGTTCAATGGAAGCACACATTGAGGACTTCCAAAAATTCAATATGAGGGTAATTGATATTCAAGAGGAGAATAGGATTAATGTATTCATAGGGACTTTAAAGGATAATATCCAGCATTAGGTTCACCTTTGGGAATTCGATCCATTGGATATGGAATTCACGGTGGAAAGAAAATTTGAAAGAAAATTTATGGCAATGAGGAAGTATACTACTCACAACTATAAAGATGGATGTGTTGTTGCTCCCATCCTTAAATAACTTACACAGTTGACACCACAATAATTGGAGGGACAAAAAACAAAAGGTCTTTGTTAAAATTTTGATATAAAATACACTAAAGTTCATAAGTGTGATGAGAAGAAATTATTTGAGATAGATTCTAAAGAGGAGTTAGAAAAGGAATAATAAACATCACAAGATGAGGATATACACTAGGAACACCCACAGAGAAAGAATAAATGAATATGACCATATCTTGTAATGCATTGGAAGGAATTACCACCCCTAAAAATCTCGAGATAGAAGGATATATCAAGAAGAAAAAAGTAATAGTGTTGATTAATTCTGGTGGTACCTATAATTTTATTCATTGCAAGATAGCCAAGGAATTGATTTCTTCCCATATCAAGCACCAGAGTTTCAAGTGATGGTTGCAAATGGAGAAACTATAAATTTATCTGGAAAGTGCCATAACATAAAGCTAACAATGGGGAAATATGTATTGAATAGTCAAATTCTTTCCCTTCCAATGGGTGGTGTTGATGTTATACTAGGATTCCAATGGTTACAACCTTTGGGGACAATAGCTTTTAATTTTCAAGAAATTTTCTTTAATTTTTTTTGGGAAGGAAAGGAAGTTGAATTAAACGGTATTGTAGGGAAACCAAGAAAGATAACCAAATCTAATGGCATGATAAGGTTTCTGAAGTAATAAAAATGAGGAAAATTTTCACAA
Organism: Pinus albicaulis; assembly: GCA_034641835.2. Lineage (NCBI taxonomy): Eukaryota > Viridiplantae > Streptophyta > Pinopsida > Pinales > Pinaceae > Pinus > Pinus albicaulis. The sequence goes on from CM076575.1 coordinate 944,687,756, forward strand.
TTATGATCACTAGAGGTTCAAACATTGAAATCATCTATTTCTCAACATATCCAAAGTATTGGAAAATCATCCCAAGGTATTTGAGAATACAAAATTCCTACCACCTATTCATGATCATGATCATGCTATTCATTTGATACCATGAAGTGATCCTCCAAACATCAGGCCTTACAGATATCCCTATTCCCAAAAGAGTGAAATTGAACATATGGTTGCATAAATGTTAGAGGTTGGTACAATTCAACCTTGTATAAGTTCTTTCTCTGCTATAGTAGTTTTGGTGCACAATAAGGATGAATCATGGTGTATGTGTCCAGATTATATTATGAAGCTCACTATTAAAGGTAAATTTCCCATTCCTGTCATTCATGAATTGTTAGATAAATTACATGGATCAATTTACTTCACCAAGATGGATCTTTGTTCAGGTTATCATCAAATTAGAATGAAGACTAACAACATTCTAAAAACAAAATTCATAACTAATGAGGATGGTTATGATTTTTTGGTCACGCCTTTTGGCCTTACTAATGCACCTTCCACATTTCAAGATTGAATGAATTCCATTTTCAAACCCCTCAGAAATTTTGTGTTAATCTTTTTTGATGATATACTAATCTAGAACAAGTCTTGGAATGCTCATGTTCAACATGTTGACATGGTGCTCAAACAATTGCAGGAGAAATAATTATAGAAAAAGACTGCAAGTGTTTCTTTGGAGGACTGGTGGTGGAATATTTGGGTCATATTGTATCTCATGAGGGTGTTAAGGTAGACCCTAAGAAAATTAAAGCCACTACGGAATAGAAAGTCCCCACAACCATAAAACATCTTCAAGGATTTCTCGGATTGACAGGGTATTATCGTAAGTTTGTTAAGAATTATAGGAGAATATCAGCACACGTAACAACATTACTATAGAAATATGTATTTTCTTAGACTCCAAAATAAACTAAGGCGTTTGAACATCTTAATGAGGGGGTGTGCCAAGTACGGGTCTTACCTATGCTAGACTTCACAAAAATATTTATTCTGGAATGTGATGCCTTAGGAAATGGAATTCATGTTTTTTTAATGCAAGAAGAAATACCCATTTATTTGAAAGTCATACAATCAAAGGAAATTATTTACACAAACCTATTTATGACAAGGAAATGTTGGAAACACTACATGAACTAAATCAATGATGAGCTTATCTAATAGGAAGACACTTCAAGGTAGAAAAATGGATCATGATATTTTTAAATACTTTTTGAAGCAATGATTATATTTAGAAGAACAAAAAAAATGGGTCACAAAGATGTTGGGTTATGAATTTGAAACCATCTACAAAAAGGGAAGAAAAATTTTGTTGCAGATGCACTCTCAAGAAAGGGTGAGGATGTGGAATTTTTTTATTTTCAATTTCAATTATCCAACCTCAATGGATAATCGAAGAAAGGGATGAATGTAGGAATGATGACGAATTGTTGACACTCATTCAAACGTTTAAGTGATTTCCCAATACATCTGATACATTTAGCTGGAAAGATGATTCATTATGCTATAAATTTTGCTTATATCTTTGTAAGAATTCCCAACTCAAGAAAAATATTATTTTGGAATTTCACATCCCCACCTTAGGAGGGCACTGAGTATTTAAAAGAAAATACCACAAGGTCAAGAAGGAATTTTTTTGGGATGGCCTTAAATATAATATTTAGATGTTTGTGGAAAAATGTTTGGTTTTTCAACAAAATAAAGATGAGACAATTAAGACCCCATCTATGTTACAACCTTTAGTGATTCCAAGTTAGCATTAGGAGGAGGAATTAATGTATTTTATCACAGGTTTACCAGAGTCTGAAGGAAAGAGTGTCACTATGGTTGTAGTAGATATACTTACTAAGTATGCACACTTTTGTGCATCATCTCATCTTTTTAAAGCCAGTACAATTTCTAATTCATTTAAGGAAAAAATTGACAAGCTTCATGGAAACCAAAAGATTATTGTAAGTGACAAAGATCTGATTTTCACTGGAAATTTATGGACACAATTATGTTATTGTCTTCATACTCAATTAGCTCATAGCTCATTTTATCATCCTCAATTTGGGTAAACTAAGATCGTGAACGAATTTTTGGAACGATATCTTCATTAAATTGTATCTGATAAACAAACACAATGGGTAAAGTGGCTACCTATAGCTTAATGGTGGTATAACACTTCCTTAAATAGTGCAAAGAAAATGACCCCATTTATCGAACTTTATGGATCTCATCCACCATCTATCACACCATATTTAATTAAAAATTCTCAGGTTCAAGTAGTGGAATACCACATCGATAATCAACAAGTTATCCAACTCTTAAAGGATACCTCACTCTAGTGTATAATTGAATGAAACAAGCAAATCAACATCACAGTGAAGTAATTTTTTATGTAGGCGACTGAGAATCTTTATGGATACAACCATACAAATAAATGTACCTCAAGCAAGCTAAGAAGGATAAAAAATTATCACCCAAGCACTACAGTAATTACAAGGTGTTTTAAAATATTGGTACTATGGCATAGAAATTGGAGCTACCTGCATCTTCTCGAGTACACCCAATTTTCCATGCTTCATGCTTAAATAAGGTTATTAGTGACAAGATCCTAGTTCAAGCTGTGTTTTCAAAACTTGACGAACAAGGAAATATCATATTTGATCCTAAGGAATTCATGGAAACAAGAACCCGACAACTATGAAATTGATTAATTTTAGAGTATCTCACTAATAGGGATAAACTACCTATTGAAGATTTGACATGGGAAGATGAGAGTTTTATACAAAAGAATCCATAACTACTCAAGCATTGAGTATAACACTTTTCTGAAGTACAGAGGCATGTTAGGTCCCTATAATACAAGTGTATCTCCCTTATTTCTATTTTAGTGTATCTCCTTATTCTTATTATTCTCCCCATGTATCCTCCATATTGTTATTTTTCTGCCCTATAGAAGCCCACTATTATTATTGGTGTGCCCTTACATTATTATTTTTATGTAGGCTTTGATTATATTATGACTCGTGAGACTCATATATATACCAAGGAGGTCATATAATTTATATAATACAAGAACATTGTCTGGATAGCTAGTTGCTCCAAATGTGTTGGAATTGATGTCAATAATCATTCTAGGAGATCATGGTGAGAAGTTGGTATTATATGAATCTTGGAAATATTGTTGGCATTGATTTCAATGAGATTAACATGGATGTATGTGATATCATGATGTTAGGCAAGACAAAATTAATGTCCACTAGACTAGTTGTGATGGGAACATATGCCAGCATTGATGTCCTTAGTGTGTCAAGCTGAGGGGGAGTCCCATGCTTGTTACACCCTTCAGCAGAGAATCAACATTGTAGTAGGATTACTGGAGAAGCCATAAAATGATGAATATGGTGCTTAGGAGTCTAGGTTCTAGGCACAAGAAGAAGAGTCTAGGTGCAAAGAATGGAAGAAAGTTTGCAACCATTTTTCAAGGAGAAATTGGGTTCCAAGCCTAAATTGGAACCTCTACACTGCAAAGTGCTCTCAAATATATTTCCAACGGTGTGTGGAAGTCTGCAAATGGCCTCCTCGACCAAAAGTTATTGATTGTCAAAGTTAGGATCTTGAAGCCCTAAGAAGGCTGAAATATTAGAGGAGGATGACATATCAGAACCTTAGAAGACTCAAGTCTTCGGAAAGTCAAAATATCAGAGGGTCAAAGTCTTGGAATTTTTGGAACATTAGCATATCATATTTTTTATCTTCTTCAAAATCCATTTTAGAAATGTTTTGATCCAATACTTGAGCAATCATAACATCAGGACTCGATATCAGAGGTCGTAATATCAGAGAAGGTGAGTATCGGAAGTCGCAATATCGGAAGGCCTGAGCAGACTTGAATATCATAGAAAGGAATATCAGGACCTCAACAATTTCTTTACTATGTATTTTATTTGAAAGGAACCTGATATCAAAGTGTTATATATCAGAGCACACATGAACCTCAACATATGAGAACCTCGTAAGTTCTTATAAATTAAATTCTTCTGTAAACTCTGAGGTTGCGAGGAGAATAGATTTAAAAAGGAAATTTCATGCAAAACAAAAGAGCTAGGGACCCTTTCTCTCTCCTCTGATATGACACATGGAAGAAGGTGATTGGACCCCAGGAGTTGATGGTGGAAAATTACATCATCATGACGTGGTAGTATGAAGGACATGTGGTAGTCAGATTCAACATTTTGGGTGGTCGAATGCAGAAAATACTGGTGACACATGTCACCACTAAGGATATGCCATGTGGATATGATGACATCAACAAGGCGTTATCTTAGAGGTTAGGATATCGAAGGTCGGAGATCTCATAACTCTTGTGCAATTTCTATTTGAAAAAGTTCTAATATAGGTGGCTTCCGATGTGATTGGCACGTAGTTATGGGAGACCCAAATAACCGAGGGTAGAGAGAAGGCTTAGCACCTAAGTTCTACGGAAAATATTGGAGGTCATAAATCTCATAACTCAAGTGTAATTTTTTTTTAGAAAAGTTATAATATGTGGAGCTTCTGATGTATGATTGGAACTTGGTTGTGGAGACTAGAAAATGAAGGGATCAAAGCAATAATAGGAGGAGAAACTCCCTCGACAGGATGTATCGACAGTCACATGTATTAGTTCTATGGTGGAAAATAGGTTAAGTTCCTAAATAAGAGGGGCCAAAGGGAAACCACAGTCTTGCGATTTCGTAACATAACTTTAATAAGAGCTACGAGATATGAGGGCTCTGATAATGAAGTACAGAGAGTGGGAAGGATGAATGAGTTTGAAACTAAATAGTAAATAAGTGCAGAGGAGTTGGTTGTTGAAATAAATAGTGACTATCAAATATGATTGGGTCAAGGCATAAAGGACCCTTATTCTCAAAGAAGATTATTGGGCCTGTCTCAAGTTGAAATCATCTTCTTCTAATCTCCCATTCCTGCCCCATTAAACTAAATGAAGAACATAGAAGCCATGCTGATGTACCTGCCAAGCTCTGTGAGCCTTGAATAATCATGGAGAGCCTCATTGGAGTGTGCAGTATGACTAAGAATTAATTCTTAGTATGGAGAAATTCTCAGGAGCCCATTATTAGTGGTTAATGAGGATGCAGTGGCCAAGTTATAATAAATATCAGAACTGAGAGCCATGTCAGGCGTACACTCGGGTAGTGTGAATGATATAGTGATGGATGGCATGAGAGGAAGAATTGACAGAGACAACAGAGGAGTTCAAAAAAACCCATTATTGTAATTTAGAAATGTGGGGGAATGCAACATAGTTGTGAGAAAGTTGTGTAGAGATCTCTTTGGGTGTAAGTACGCTGCAGTGTGAGCCCAAGTGAGCACGTTATGAAGAGAAAGGTTGAGAGTTCCTAAGAAAAATCAATATACGACGATAAATATCCAGTGTTGTTGTGCAAAAGGCCAAAGGTGCCTGTGCAGAGGGAGAAGGACAAGGGAGAGTGTGTTGCGGTGTAAGAGGTTGAGAGAGACTATGGAATAGAAGGGGTTGATAAGAGTGTGATGTTCTGTCAAATGGACATAGGGATGAGACAATAGTGTGTTAGTGATTTTTTTTCAGAGGAATAATGTGCTGCAACAGAGAGTGCTGAGAACAGAGAAAGTTGTGTGCGCCAAAAGGGCTGAGAAGAAAATAGCTAAACAAAGGAAGAGAGGTTTCCAAATACAATGAATATTAGTTCCTAGTTGAGTGTGGGTTGGAGCCTACATACAAGAATATTGTTCTTCAATCTCTAGTGGGTGCTTAAGAAGGCTTCGGGGTTGGTTCATCCTGCATTGGTGCTTGCATAAATCGAAGTAGATTCAACTTAGTGCTTGCAACAAATCCATGAAGTTGGTTCTTCACATGGTGCTTCTGGTAAGTTGAGTGATTGTCTACAAAAGGAGGGACTTGGTGCTTTCTGCTAGTGGGTTCTACAAAATAATGAAAGGGAGTTGGTGCTTCCTGTGCATGGTGGCTCAAAACAGATTGATGTAATAGAGTAGGTTCTCTTATTTTACGTCAACAACAAAATCATTATTTGGTGGTTTTTTCATGAAAGGGTTTCCATGTAAAACCTTTGTGTCTCACATGTATGTTGCTCATGGTGTGTTCTTGTATGTTTATTTCATATTGATGCCACATTATATGTTGTTTTTTGTTATATGGATGGTTGCCAAGTTTGAATAAGAAAAATAAATTGGCATAAAAAGTTAAAATTAGCCTTAATATTGATTCACCCCCCTCACAGTATTAATATTATTTCCGTCAGTTGGTATTAGAGCTTGGTTTATCTAGGAATAGGTTAACCATTCGAAAGTATATAAAATGGAAATAATGTCTAATCAAACTTGGCTTACATTAGAAGGAGTTCCATTCTTAAATGGATCAAAGTATGTACTCTTAAAGGTTAGAATGGAAGCCTATTTAATGTCCTTGGACGTTGATGTATGGTGCTTCGTATTGAATTTAGAAAAGAGTGAACATAATGATAGATTCAAGGAGGTTATCATGAAAGGGTTTTCTAAGACATATGTTTATAACGTGAGGAATTTCGAGAAAAAAATGGAAATTATAGAGATACTTTAATGTTTGTATGGAGGAGATAACCATGTGGCTCTAGAAGAGGCTAAGGAACCTTGCTGCTCAATTATTGAACTAGAACATGTAGCTGCCGGTGATAAGGAGAAAAGGTAGAAAGAAAAGGCATCTAAAAGGATATATGTTCAACATATTTAAGATTTTTCTTCCTGTGATAAAATTATCTATCTTCACCCCAAGGATGGAAAATATCAAGACCTTAATGAGAGGCCATGCGGCTCTGAAGGTAAGTGATTGTTTTGTGGTAATTGTAAAGGGATAGGTCATTTATCCACTAGATTGACATATTATTATCTTGAAGATAAATATATTGATACATCTGGTTGTTATCAAGATATATCTACATTTTTTGTATTAGAAAATGAGAGTATCTCAGAGGAAGAATAGAGATTTCGTGTGTTATCATCCGTAGGAGAAATCAAGAGTACTGCTAGTAGTGATGATGAAGGGATACCCATTAAACCCGTGGAATACTCCATGCACACAAATATGGTTTTATATCTCTGTGGTAACTCACCTAGCACCTCTCATAATGAAGAAAAGGATCTAGTTTAAAGGACCTATTTGAGTAAGAAGTTGATATATGCTCTAAAAGAGATCAAGCAGATATCAAAATAAAATATCAATCAAAAGAAGTTGCATGACTATGAGATTGAGAATAAGAAGTTGAGAAAAACAATAATTGATCTCAATGATAAAAATTAACGTGCTAGTATATTTAATGGGATGTTTACCAATAAGGTAAATGATTGAGAAGATTACCATGATAGAATACAAAATGAAGTAGCCTCTTAAATACATGACCTAAAAAGGGAAAATGAAGTGTTGTCTCAATCAAATAAGCTTGAGGAGAGAATAAAGGCTTTGAATGAGATGCCTGTTAAGTAGGGATTTCCTCTCATCAAAGATGGTTTGGGTTTCAAAGAAGAAATAATCTCTGAGAAGGAGAAGGTAGGTCAACCACCCATGTAAGGGTAGTTGGAAATACCAACAACAAAAAAGGAAAAGAATTTTTTGGACAACAACATCAGAACAGAAAGAATTTGCATAAGGATAAGAAGAAGTAACAAGTAGATCTGTAGATGAGAGCCAAGAAGTAATAAGATATAATTTAAGGTTGTAATGAAAACTGCCATGGAAGGTATATGAATAACTAACAGATGTCCTTTCACCCTCAAGGAAAAATCCCACAAGGTAAAGGTTTCTTTAGTCCTAAAAGTAATTTATGTGGGAATATTTTTTCTTGCAATAATTCCAGACATAAAGCCATGGACTATAGATGTCATGGAAGAAAAAAATATGTGTTGGGTAGTAGCAACCCAAGAATGCATAAAGAGGCTAGGAGAAGGTATGTTGGCAAGGATAGGAGTTGTGGAAATAATTATGGCAGATATGGGAATTACTTTTCCCCATCCTTAAGCCACATTGAATGCTACAATTGTGGAAAATTTGGGCACAAGGAGGTAGGTTTCATACATGAGAAGTGGAAGCATGCATCCTAGATGATGAGGAGAAATGAAGCCAAGTTTGTCTTCAATGTTATATGTCAAAACGACTTGATAAATAAATGAAGGAGATAGTTCTCTTTAGTCCCTAGCTACAGTCAACACAAGCCTCAAGTGAAGAATAACAATAGCAATAGAGTAAATTTATCCTTGAAAAAAAAGAAAAAAGGCGACAAGGGGATTTGGGTTAGGAAAGAGAACTTGAAGGAGAATTTTCCTCTAGTTGTATATAGGAAATTCAAAGACCAAACATGGGTAAATAAGAAGATATATGGTAATTCTCCTGTTAGAAATCAACCTTTGGAGTTTGGTGGAAGAATGAAGGTGATATGCTCAGGGGGAGTAGATCCTCTGTTTCTCTTTAGTAAAAGAAGAGAATGGCCTCAAGGGAGGCTGAATAAGTGAGATGAATTAAGCTAGAAGGGAAAACAGAGAGGTGCATTTCATTTTTGACAGTATGGTTGAGTCCCCTTGTTGATTATAGTAATGTATTTGTTTATATCAAATATATCAACAATGAAAGAGAGAGGATAAGTGCAACTAGCATGAGTTCAAGGGAGTATACATCAACATTTTATGCTATGAACAGAAGTTGAGCCACAGAAGAAGTGTGGAATGACATGAAACCCATAGTCAAATGAGGTCCACAGAATTAGTGCCCACGCTAATGCAAAGAAGTAGCTATAGGATATCAGAGATAATTGGCTGAGGAATAGATGTTTTAGTAAGCAATAGCAGGAAATAATCATCAACCTCAAGAAGAAATATTGTGCAAGAAATGAAAGGTTTGCATATTGGATGAAATACCCTTGTTTCATTTAATTCTCGAGTTTGATTACACCTAGCAATCTTGTATTAATGAAACACACTTGGTACAATATTTTTATGTCCCTTAACCTTCAATTGGTATCGCTATATCAATTGATGGTATGTGTTTGTTGGAGTATCCTTTTGTGCAAATGGGAATTTATTTCTAAAGGGAAGTGTTAGAGTTTTCCTAGTACAATATATAATTTGTATCCTTTTATTTTGGTGCGGTTGGTATTATGTATGAAACAATTGATATTTAGAGCAATATGATCTCATGGAGAGAAGAAGTGTTTAAGATGCTCAAATGAAGTGAGCATAGAGGATGAAGCAACAACAACGGTGAAGAGAAAGATGAAATGCATCACTAATGATTGGTATTTGCAGTAGTGATACCATGATCAGTTTAATTGGTATCAGTTTCTTTTTAACTGATACAAAAGATGCATTGGAAAGATATTTTCAACGAGCAAACATAAGTTATCAAAAACTGGAGGCATTCAAGTAAGAGACAGTATATGTTCAGTGGGAGACAATCACATATGCCCAGTTTATAGAGAAATAATAACAATTATTCCTCGAAGAGAAGTCTACAAAGTAGTATTCAAATTAGCAGCTAGACCCTCGCCATTAACAATCGATGATTGCATGCATAAGAAAAAGGAAGCTTGTAGCCATTTTCAATTGATTTCAAAGGGGAAGAGAATTATTGGAGAAGTTGTGATGGCCCATGGAGAGGATAGAAAGCCATTGGTGGATCATGATAGGATAAGTGTGGACACAGAAAGAGGATTGGACATAAAAGTGAAGTGATGAGGTTGAGGTGTTTCCATCAATGTTAAAGGGGGATATTATCGGGTAGTTTCCATTGTCTAGATGGCTAATGGCTGCAGATGTGTTGCATTGATGTCAAAAATCATGTTCGGAGATCAATTTGAGTAGTTGGAATTGTATGAATATTGGCAGGAATTTTGGCATTGATGTCAACTAGATAAATATGGATGTATCTGCTAGCCTCATGTTAGGAAAGGAAACATTGATGTCCAGTAGGCCAGCTGTGATCACAACAAATTCTATAATTGATGTGCTTGGTGTGTCAAGATTAGGGAGAGTCCCATGGTTGGTGCACTCTTCAGTAGATAATCACCATAATAGAAACCTTATTGGAGAAGCCATAAAATGATGACTATTGTGGTTAGGAGTCTAGTTTCAAGGAAAAAGAATAAGAGTCTAAGTGCAAATAATGACAGATAGTTTCCAACCATTTTTCAGGGAGAAAAATGGTCCTTAAACTTACATGACACCCTCTCCATCAATGCTCAAATAGGCTTCTAATAGAGCAGGGAAGCTCACAACCAACATCTTGGATCAAAAATTATTTATTACCGAAGTTAGGATCTTAAAGTCCTAAGCAGGCCAAAATATCGTAGTAGGTTGGCATATCAGGACCTTGGAAGACATAGGCCTTTGGAACTTCAGAATATCAGAAGGTTAGAGTCATAGGAGCTTAGGAATGTCAACATATCAGAATTTTGTAACTCCTTTATAATCATTTTAAGAAAATATCATATCCAATACTTGAGCAGGAAGAACATTTGCACCATATATCAAAGGTTGGAATATCAAAGTAGGGGAATATCGAATGTTGGAATATTGGAAAGGCTGAGCAGGTTGGAGTATCATAAGAAGGAATATCGAGACCTTGATGGTTTATTTACTTGATGATTTATTTGAAAGGATCCTGAGATCAAACATTGTATATCAAAATAGGCGAGAATATCGATATATAGGAAAATTGTAAGTTTTTATAAATTGAATTATTTTATAAACATTGAGGTCACTAGGAGAAAATATTTAGAAATGAAATTAGATGCAAAAACAAAAAAATAGGGACCCTTTCTCTCTCCTCTGATAGGACACACGGAAACAGCCCATTGGAACTCATGAGATTATTGTGGCAGATGACATCAACATGATGTGGCAGCACAAAGGACACGTGGTAGTCAGATTCAAAATTTTGGCTAGACCAATGGGGAAAATCCTAGTGAGACATGTCACCACTAAGGAGACGCCACGTAGAGATGATGACATCGGCATGATGTCATCTCAGAGGTGAGAATATCAGAGGTCAGAGATATCATAACTCCTCTGCAATTGCTATTTGAAAAAGTTATGATAGATGGGGCTTCCTATGTGACTAACACATGGTCATGGGAGACCCAAAGAACCAAGTGAGTAGAGAAGAATTATCAGCTAAGTTATATGGATAATATTGATGGTCATAAATATCATAACTCTAGTGTAATTTTGTTTTTGAGAAAAAATATGATATGTAGAGCTTTCGAAGTATGATTGGCACTTAGTAGTGGAGCCAAAAAAACCTAAGGTGCATAGCAATAAGACGAGGATAAAGGCCCCTGGTAGGATTCTAAAGGGATTAGCACCAAAGCGTTATACCGATGACCACATGAAGTGGTCCTATGGTGGAAAAGAGGCTACACACCTGAGTAAGAGGGCTAAAGGAAAATTAGAGCCTTGTGATTTAGTAGCATAAATTTAATAAAATGTATGAGATATGAGGGATCCGATAGTGCATCACAGAGGGTATGAAGGATGAATGAGTCATAAAATTAAGAGTAAATTAGAATAGAGGAGTTGGTTGCTAAAATAAATAGCAATGGTAAAATATCATTCGGTCAAGGTAGAAATGACCACGATTCTCATAGAATATTGTTGGACATGTCTCGAGTTGAAATCAACTTCCTATGATATCCTATGTACACCTCACTAAAATAAATGAAGAGAAAATAAGCCATGCCGAAGTACCTATCAAGCTTGATGAGCCTTGAATAAGCATGGAGAGCCTCGTTATAGTGTGCAGTGTGAATGATAATTATTTCTTAGTATGGAGAAATTCTCAGGAGCCCATTATCACTAGTTAATGAGGTTGCAATGGCCAAGTCAGACAAAAAAACAGAAGAGAGAGCCATGCTAGGAGTACACTCGGGTAGTGTCAATGGCATAATGATGGATGGAAGCAAAGGAAAAATTGAAAGGGATAGCATCAGAGTGAAACAAAACCTATGATTATATTTGAGCAACGTTCGGGAAAGTGACATAGTTGAGAGAAAGATATGTAGAGAGCTCTATTGGTGTAAGTGTTGATATTTTGAGTGTTTGGGTAGAATCGGATGTGCTCTAGCTCCCAAACTTTATGGAGGGAATACAGTACATGAGATATCCAAGACTCGGAAAGGGATTTGGGAAATTTCATCTAGTTTGGGAGATAATAAATTAACTAATAATTTTAATTATGGACCCTAAGTCTAACATAGGAAAATTAAATTATTAAAGGTAATTAATTAAAACATGTGATGAAATTGTCTTAAGTCACACAGAACAAAATTTATTTTAATTTGAGTCATCGATTCAAGATCTGATCATTGCCATTGGTTTCCCAATGAGAAAGTAGAAAGGAAAGGCTTGGGGTCATTTAGAAAACAGACACGGAGGCAGAGCACTGAGACTAAGCTGAAATTGTAGGGCGGGTTTGCTAAGAATTTCCAGAAATGTTTCAGCTGCAGAGTGGGGTAGTTTTGCCAAAGGGGATTGTCTAATCCTAGTGCCAAGAATCAGCAAGAGGTAGATAGCAACATCCAGAGGCAGCGTAGAGAAGAAGAAGTAGAAGTAGTAGTTACGCAACACATAGAGAAGCTTCAACGATGCAGGTGCTATGCAGTCCATTCTAGGGTAGCGTTGGGCAGCAGGGGATGCTCCAGGGTTATGTAGAGACCCTTCTAGTGCAACGTAGGGTCTACATCACCCATTTTGGGGTTATTCATCCCTCTCCAAGCTAGAGCAGAGGCACACAGAGGTTGAAAGGACTGACGTAGGGGCTCTAGGGGCAATGCTGAGGTGTCTAGGGCTAACAATTGGTAGGCTCTTGTAAATCTAGTTTGAGGGTGTGGATCAGTCAGTATTTTGGTCTCAAAATAGCAGGTTAGCTATAGATCTATATCTTTATCTATTGGTTTAACCAGTGTGGTGACCAGATTTGTTGTATTGATAAAACTAATTAATAATATAAATCCTCTAGTAGATAGAAGACTGGTTTTCCCTCATTGGGTTTTTTCAGGGACAGTTTTCCAGAAAATATTCTGTGTCACTTTGTATATTATGCATGTACTTTTTTATTTTTTTATCTAAATTAGTGAATGTCTATTATGTGCTTACTTTGATGTTAGTTTGAATATTTCAACATTAATAACTTGTTTAAGTAGGAGAAACATAACTAGGTCTAACAATAGATTTCTGCATAAAGTAACATTCATGAATTTTTGCATGGTATTAGAATGTTTGCAAATCTAGTAGGTTCACCAGTAGAATACTGAAGAATATTGCTACATAAAGCATCATAGAGAGAAGCAAAAAAAGCAGAAAGTCGGATATGAAGGGACAAAATAATTTCAGAGGGAGCGGAGCCACAAAAAGGTCAGGGTGACGTAGTCCTACATAGTCTCAACAGAGGCCCACGTACTTACTATGTAGAGGTAAAACTGGGACTGTCTGCTCACAAAGAGGCCAGCGAGGGTGACACACATATGAAGTTGTTTGATTTAGAAGTGTCAGAAGTAGACCTGAAGAACTTTAGAAGTTGTTGGTGGGGTTAAAATTCCAAAGATTCAGAACTTAGCCTAAGCTCTCGGAGACAAAGAGTGGGAGGAGATCAAATTCTCAAAGGGTTTCTAGGTAAAGAAATATGCAGATCAATCATAGGATTGAAGAGAATTGTTTCATTGTTTTGGGATATTTGCAAGAGGGGAAATCAATTATCAGAGAGAGTAGAGGGTGTCTTTTTGCCACGGACCCTAGATCCGAATTCAGTAGAGAAATGGAGAGATGAAGCTCTGACATAGTAGATCTAAGAAGATGGTAGCTCATGGACTAACTGATCATGATAGGTTGGGCATCCTGTCTAAATTTTCAGTGTGGAAGGCCAGAATACTGGTGGTTATGTAGGCATACTGTCTAAGGGACCATGTAGAAAAATTCTTGGCCACGCCGAATGCTATGGATCTCCTAAAGAAGCATCAGGAATTTGTGACACGTGCCAAAAGTTTCGTAATGGATGGGGTAAAGGATCATATAGTTCCACACATAACTAAAAATAAAACAACTCATGATATGTGGAAAGCATTATCAACCCTATATGAGGGGGAGTCCATCCATAGGAGAATGCGTCTGGAAAATCAGTTGCAATCATTCATGATGGCCAAGGGAGAAGAAATAAAGCCCTTCCTTTTTACACTAAAATCGATCAAAGATCAATTGTCTACTATGGTAGAAAAGGTGGAGGATGATGTGATGGTAAGGAATGCACTAAATTTAATCAGAGAAGAGTGGGAAAACATTTTCCAAAGTTTCTTGGGCAAATTTGACCTTCCTCACTGGGACAATATGTGGGAAATCCTTCATCAAGAAGAACTCTACCAAATCACCAAGATGCAGTACGACACGGGGTCAAGTAAGGTGAAAAAGGAAGAGGAATATGATACAGCCTTGGCATCAAAGGGGCAGCAAGGGAAGAAGAATCATGATCTATCCAATATTAAGTGTTTCCGGTGAGGTGAACTAGGACATTTCGCTAGCAATTGTCCTAAGAAGAAGAAGGACAAGGAAGCTTCTACTTCCAAGGCTTCTGTGGTGGATGATGGGTCAGAAGATGACGTATCCATGAGAGCTCATGAACCACAAAAGTGGGGAGACATGGATCTATAGAGAAGCTACAGAGTGATGGTAAGATCATTGAGAAGATCATCTCTTGGATCAAATACTAGTGATGGGTGCCTTAAGACAGTAGCAAGACAACTGGAGCAGTTGGTGCAGAGAATCACATATGAAGCAGAGGAAGATCTAAGGGCTGAAGGGAGCAGTGCAGTGCAAATGAAGCAGCATCATAGGGGATGATGTGACTTCAATAGCACAAAGCAGAGATGTAGTAGCATGGAGGCTTCGGGAGGATAGTGCAGCGCAACACCAGCGTGAGAACTTCAGCACAAGGGGTTGCTGTTAATTCAACAATGCAGAGGGAGTTTGCTTATGCAGTGCAGAGCTATAGCGATGCATCATCCTCTAGATGAAAGCACAGATCAGCAGCCGATGGGGCTTCAGTGATGAGGTTGCAACCCAACTCACTTGTTTGTCGAATATTTGGCAGGAGTTTCAGTTTCTTCTCTTAGAAATTAAAGATGCAGTGCAGTATTTGGCAGCACGATGCACCAGCTTGAGAGGGAGCTATAGTATAGATATAGCAGTGGTGGTGGTAGCATCATGGGAAGTAGTATAGAATGGTAGCAGCATCATAGTGATGAAGGGATGTATTTCCAACATCAGTGCAGAGACCCACACCAAAGATCACTGCAGCGCTTCGAGGTGAAGCAGTGTTGTATTAGAGCACATTCCTTGCTATGAGGGACTATTTAGATTTTGCTTTTTTGGGTAGCATCGGATGTGCTCTAGCTCCCAAACTTTGTGGAGGGACTAGAGTACATGAGATCTCCAAGACCCATAAAGATATTTCAGAAATTTCATCCAATTTGGGAGATAATTAATTAATTAATAATTTTAATTATGGACCCTAAGTCTAACTTAGGAAAATTAAATTATTAAAGGTAATTAATTAAAACAAGTGATGAAATTGTCTTAAGTCACACGGATAAAGATTTCTTTTAATCTGAGCCATTGATTCAAGATCTAATCATGGTTGTTGGTTTCCGAATGAGAAATTATAAAGTAAAGGCTTAGGGTCATTTGGAAAATAGGAATGGAGGCAAAGCACTGAGACTAAGCTGAAATTGTAGGGCGGGTTTGCTAAGAATTTTCAAAAGCGTTACAACTACAAAGAGGGGTATTTTTGGCAAAGGGGATGGTCTAATCCCCGTGCCAAGAATCAACAATAGGTAGAGAGCAGCATCCAGAGGCAGCACGAAGAAGCATAGGCAGCAGCAGAAGTTACATAGTTGCTGCGCAATGCCAAGAGAAATTTCAGCTACGCAGGTGCTACAGAGTCCCTTCAGGGGCAACATTACGTAGTAGGAGAACCTCCAGGGTTAGGAAAAGACCCTTCTATTTCATAATAGGGTTTGCATCACCAATTTTGGGGTTATGCATCCCTCTCCAGGCCAACGCAGAGGCACATAGAGGCTGAAAGGGTTGACATAAGGGGCTTCAGGGGCAACACTGAGGTGTCTAGGGCGAAAAATTGGCTGGGTCCTATAAATCCCATTTGAGGGTGTGGATCAGTCAGTATTTCTGTCTTAGAACAACAGGTTAGTTTTAGATTTATATTTTCCTCTGTTAGGTTAACTAGTGTGGTGCCCAGATTTATTGTATTCATAAAACTACTTAATAATATAAACCCTCCAACAACTAGAAAACTGGTTTTTCCACATTGGGTTTTTCTGAGGAAAGGTCTCTAGAAAATCTTGTGTGTCACTTTGTCTATTCTGCATGTACTTTTCTTTTTTACATCTGAATCAGTGAAATTATATTATGTGTTTACTTCGATGTTAATTTGAATATTTTAGCATTAATAGCTTGTTTAAGTAGGAGAAGTATAACCAGATCTAAGAGTAGATTTATACATAAAGTAACTTTCAGAAATTTTCAAAATAAGTGCATTTTGGTGTGATGCAAAGTGGGCATTTTTTTGCAAAGAAATGTTGAGCATGCCTAATTAGAAGAAATATATCCCGAGAGAGACTGTGTTGCTCCGCGAAAGGCTGAAGGTGCATTTGTATAGGAAGAAGGTTGAGAGATCCTGTGCTACAATGTAAGAGGTCGAGAGAGCATGTGGAATAGAAGGGTTCGAGAAGAGTGTGTTGTTGTGTGTAGTGGACATAGGGTCAAGAGATAAGAGTGTTAGTGAATTTTACTGATAGGAATAGTGAGTTGCGACAGATAGTGCCAAAACATAGAGAGCTACGTAGGCCAAAATGCATGAGAATAACACAGTTTAAAATATATAGAGAGGGTACCAAATACAATGAACATTAGTTCCTATTTGAGTGTGGGTTGGAGCTTGTATACAATAATTTTGTGCTTCCATCTCTAGTGCGTCCTTGAGAAGGGTTGGCAGTTGGTGTCTCGTGCAAGTTGATTCTTGGATAGATCCAAAGAGTTGCAAGTTTGTGCTTACAAAAAATCCATGATGTTTGTGATTTACATGGTGATATTGGTAAGTTGAACATGTTTATACAAAAGGAGGGAGTTGGTGCTTCCTTCTAGTATGTTCCAACAAACAATCAAAGGGAATTGGTGCTTCCTATGAGTGGTGGCTCACAAACATATTGATTTGATAGAGTAGGTGCTCTTATTTAACGTCAAAAAAAAAAAAAATATTTGACGGTTTTTTCCCAGAAGGTTTTCCACGTAAAACCTCTTTGTCTCATGTTTATGTTGCTCATGGTGTGTGATTGTATGTTGATTACATATTATTGCCACATGATACGTTGTTGTTAGTTATATGGATGGTTTCCAAGTTTGAATAAGAAAAATAATTTGGAATAAAAAGGTTTAAATTATCCTTAATATTGATTCACCCCCCCCACCCCCCCCCATCTCAATATTAACATTGTTTCCAACAATTGGTATCAGAGGCTGGTTCCTTTAGGAATAGCTTAACCCCTAGAAGGTAGATGAAAGGGAAACAATGGATAATCAAACTTGTCTTACATCAAAATGAGTTTCGTTCTTAAATGGATCAAAGTATGTAATATGGAATGTTAGAATGGAAGCCTATTTAATGGCCTTGGATGTAGATTTATGGCGCTCTGTGTTGAATGGAGAAAATAGTGAGTAAAATGAAGAAGCCAAGGAGGTTATGATGAAAGGGTTTTATAATCCAGATTTTGATAAAGTGAGCAATTGCGAGACAACAAGGGAAATGCTAGATAGAATGTAATGTATTTACGGATGAGATAACCATGTTTCTCAAGAAGAGGCTAATGAAACTTGTTTCTCAAGTAGTAAGCCAAAACTTGTAGATGTTGTTGATAAGGAGAAAAGGAAGAAAAATGACGAGGAATATAAAACAGAATATTATAAAAATATTGAAGAAATTTCTTCCTCTGAGAAAAATTCCAATATTAACTCCAAGGATGGCGAAGAAAAAGACCTGGATGAGAGGCCATGCGACTCTAAACATAAGATATTTTTTTGTGATAATTGTAAAGATATAGATCATTTAGCCACTAGATGTACATATTAATTTCTTGAAGATACATATAGTCATACATCTATTTGTTGTGAAGAGAGACCTACATTTTTAGTAGTAGAAAATGAGACTAACTCACAGGCATAAGAGATATCCCAGGTTTTCTCATTCATAGGAAAAAATAAGAGTACTCCTAGTAGTGGTGAAGAAGGGATAGCCCTTAGACTCATGGAAGATTCCATGGACATATAGATGGTTTCAAATCTACGTGGTAGCTCAGCCAGAAACTATGATATCAAATAAAAGGATCTAGATAAAAGGATATATCTTAGGAAGAAGTTGATCCCTACTCTACAAGAGATGAAGGAGCTATTAGAAGAAAATCTCAAGAAAAAGGAGCAGTTGCATGAGTATGAGAATGAGAAAGAGAAGTTGATAAAAACAATAGTTGATCTTAATTCTCAATGATAGGGTTGTATTAAAATGAATGGGATGTTGACCAATCAGGTAAATGATGGAGAAGATTAGTCCAAGAGACCGAAAAATGAAGTAGTCTTGTTGAGACAAGACCTAGAAAGGGAAAATGAGGAGTTGTCTCAATATGAGAATCTTTATGAGATAAAAAAGGCTTTGAATTAGATTCTTGTTAAGTAGGGATCCCCTCTCATAAAATTTGGTTTGGGTTTCAACGAAAAACTAATATTTAAGAAGGAAAAGGATGGAAGTTCAACCACCCATGTAAATGAAGTTGGAAATTCCAGAAAAAACAAAGTAGAATATCGAAGGGTGGGAGTCTCGGGACCTTTTGAACATTGGCATATCAGAATTCAATAACTCCTTTATAATCCTTTTAAACAACTTTCCTATATGTTACCTAAGGAGGCATAACATCAGGACCCGATATCGGAGGTCACAATATCAGAGCAGGAGAATACCAGAGGTCATAATATTAAAGGAGCTGAGCAGCTGGAGTATCATAGGAAGAAATATCAGGACCTCAACATTTTATTTACTCGAAAATTTATTTGAAAGGAACCTAACATTAGAAGTCGTATATTAGTGCATGCAAGAACCTTGACATATAAGAACCTTATAAGTTCTTATAAATTGAATTATTTTATAAACACCTAGGTTACTAGGAGAAGAGATTTCCAAAGTAAATTCACATGAAAAACTAAAGAACCAATGTAACTTTCTCTCTCCTCTGATAGGGAACATGGCAGCAGGTGATTGGCCTTCAGAAGCTGATGATAGAAGATGATATAAACATGACATGTCAGTATAAAGGACACATGGTAGTTGGATTTGACATTTTGGGTGGCCCAATGGGGGAAATCTTAGTAACACATGTTACCACTAAGGATATTCCATGTGGATATGATGACATCAACATGATGTCATATGAGAGGTCAGAATATTGCATGCCAGAGATCTTGTAACTACTGTGTAATTGCTATTTGAGAAAGTTCTGATAGAGGGGGATTTTAATGTGATTGGCACATGGTCATGGGAAGGGCATAAATAATTCTTAAAACCTAAGTTCTATGGATAATATAAAAGTTCATAAATATTGTAACTCTAGTGTAAATGATTTTTGAGAAAATTTGGGATATGTGGAGCTTCTGATGTATTATTGACACTTGTTCATGGAGCCCAGAAAGCCAATGGACTAGAGAAATAACATGAGGAGAAAAAACCTTGAGAGGATGATAAAGGGATTACCACATATGTGATATATCGTTAGTAAGAGGCAATGGTCCTATGGTGGAAAAGAGGCTAAGCACCTGAATAAGAGGGGATAAAGGCAAACCAAAGTCTTCATAATTTATAACATCACTTTAAGAAAATCTATGAGGTATGAGGGCTCTGATAGTGTAACATGAAGAGTATAAAGGATGAATGAGTTGACAACTGAAGAGTATATGCGTAGAGGAGTTGGCTACTATAATAAATAGTGATTGTGAAAGATCACTGGGTCAAGGCAGAAAGGACCACAATTCTGAGAGAAGAGTGTTGGGTCTGTCTCAAGTTGAAATCATCTTCCTCTAATATATCGTGCACGCCTCATTAAAATAAATGAAGAACATAGAAGCCATGCTGAAGTACCTGTCAAGCTATGCGAGCCTTGAATACGCATGGAGAGCCTCATTGGAGTGTGTCATGTGACTAAGAATTAATTCCTAGTATGGAGAAATTCTCAGGAGCCCATTATCAGTGGTTAATGAGGCTCCATTTTCCAGGTCATACACAATAGAATAATGGATATCCATGTGAGGAGTTCGAGTAGTGTGAATGGAAAAGTGATGGATGGAAACAAAGGAAGCATTGGCAATTACAACGTATGAATGAAAAAAAACCAAGATTGAAGTTGAGCAATGTGGGGGAAAGAATCATAGTTGTGAGAAAGTTGTTTACAGAGCTTTGTGGGGGTAAGTGTACTGTGGTGTGAGGCCATGTGAGTGTATTATGCAGAGAACCACTAAGAGTTCCTAAGAAGAAGAAAGAGACCCCGAGAGAGATCTATTGTTGTTGTGTGAAAGGAAGAAGGTGTCTATGTAGAGGAATAAGTCTAAGATAGCATGTGTTGTGGTGTAAGAGGGTGAGAGAGCATGTGGAGTAGAAGGGGCCGAGAAAAGTGTGATGATGTGTGTAGTGGATAGAAGGTCAAAAGAGCAGTGTGTTAGTGATTTTTTTTGAGAGGAACACCGAGATGCAACAGAGAGTTTCGAGAAAAGAGAGAGATGCGTGGGCTAAAAGGGCTCAGAAGAACATAGCTAAAATTAGGAAAATATACTGCCAAATATAATGAAAATTAGTTACTATTTGAGTGCGAGTTGGAACCTACATAAATGAAGTTAGTGCTTCCATCTATAATGGGTGCTTGAGAAGGATTTGGGGTTGGTTCCACCTCCAAGTTAGTGCTTGTGAAAAATTCATGAATTTTGTGCTTCACATGGTGCTTTTGGTAAGCTAAACATGTGTTTACAAAAGGAGGGAGTTGGTGCTAGAAAATAATCAAAGTGAGTTGGTGCTTCCTACTAGTGGGTGCTAGAAAAAAATCAAAGGAAGTTGGTGCTTCCTGTCAATGGTGGCTCACAAACAGATTGATCTAATAGAGTAGGTGCTCTTATCACGAAAAATTTTAAGGATGGAAAATTATCTTGATGTTTAAAAACAATGAAGAATCTCACCAGTCCCTGATATGTGAACTATAAAATGTTTCTTGATATGTTTGTAAAATTATTGAAAATTAAAATGATTATATATATAGTCTCTATATAATGTTGGTTATTTTTAAGGTAAAATAATTTGATATTATAAAATTTGGGTGAATCATTTTTACAGAAAATTATAATTGCTGAATACTTTTGTTGGAAAAATCATGGAAAACTAGCCCACCTACGAATATTAGCCCCTAAAATTTTCCATGGCTCTTATTTTACATCATCATCAACAACAAGCTTTGGTTGTTCTTTCTCAAAGGGTTTCCAAGTAAAACCTTTGCGTCTCATGTGTATGTTTCTCATGGTGTGTGCTTGTATGTTGATTTTATTTTTCTCCCACATGATATGTTGTTGTTGGTTAAATTGATGGTTTCCATGTTTGAATAAGAAAAATAAATTGTCATAAAAATTTAAAATTAGCCTTAATACTCTTTCACCCCCCCAAAGTGTTAACATTATTTCCAATAAGTTTCCCCGTCGAAGAGGATATTTTTTAAGTTGTTGAGATATATTTTATTTTGTTTTGTGAGATGGTTGCATAAATTTTTTTCCCTCAAATGTATAAGGTAAAATTATACATAGTAAATCTTCATATCTTACTCCTCCTAACTTAAAAGGTAGCATAAATTGTTTAATATGTTCTTTAGGAGAAATATGTCGATGAGGATTAAACTTCAGGATAAATATCTAGGGATTTTTAAGAATATCACGTTGATCTATAGAAATGTTAGTTGCACCTGCTAATAACCAAGGTTTCCCAACCATGTTTGGATTTAAAGGTGCAAAAGCTATCTGTGGTAGAATAATAATTTTAGTGATAGGTAAAATAAAGGTAGTGGGGACTATAAAAGTTTGAATGGGACAAGAGGGACATGTCTGAGTAGGTAAGGTTGAGGGGTGAGAAATTACTGATGTAATTGTTTGGAAAGTAGAAATTCCAAATTCCAAATCAACTTCCTCAAAAGGAAGTAATGGATTTCTTATTGAGAAACATTTTGACGAACGTTCAGGACCAACCTAAAATGAAGACACAATTAAAGATTCAACTTATTTATTTATGTTTTATCCTTCCAAAGAGATTAAATAGAATGGGAGATAAACCTCAAATTTTACTTTGAGAATGAGTCTAAGCCACCTAAATGAAGGCACAATTAAAGATTCAACTTATTTTTTTATGTTTTATCCTCCCAAAGAGATTAAATAGAATGGGAGATTAACCTCAAAGTTTACTTTCAGAATGAGTCTAAGCAGTTGAAAACTATAGCTGAGGATGTACACGAGTAGAAGAAACCTTAATAGATTCTACCATAGATTACTCTGGAACATGTGTAACTATTGAATAAGTATATTGTGGTTCACTTGAGTGAAATGTTATAGGAGAGGTTATTGTATAAGATGATGTAAGGGGATGAGTAGAATTAGAATAATTTTCGGCCATACATTATTAGTTCCATCCGTCTAAGACCAAAATTGTTGAAAGGCGGGAAAATTCCTTCCTACAATGAATGAGTATGGCCTCATCACGGTCCCAATTAGACCATTATTGATTTATTTTGGTTGTATAACATTCAAAACAACTATACAGTTTCCATTATGACTATACAACTAAATAAATTCTAAAATTAAAATTATATTATGGAAAATATATGAATTAAATTAATATTTACAAATTACTAAAAACAAATATACAAATTGTTGTGTGTGTGTGAAAATAGTTTTAGAAATATAACAAGAGGAGGGGTGGGGTGATTGTTGGGTAATTTAGTTGACTCTTAAATTACTTGGATTTATATGTCAATCCGGGTACGAAGTAAACTACACCGTATGTGCTCGGAGATTAGCATTCAACTTTTAAAAGGTTAGTTAATCTGTTTCAAAATGATGAAAATAAAATGAAACTTATTTATTAAAATCACTGAGATTAGTATGCACATGTTCTTTCCCAACAACTAAAGAATTAAATAAATTCAAAACAAACTAACATAATTTTAGATATTTATTCTATGAGACAAAGAAAAATGAAATATTTTTATTTTATGGAAATTTGAAAGAAAAAACTATTCTAAGAATTAGCGAAATAATTTTAATCTGAATTTTAAAGAAAAATCAAAATATGTCTACTTGTGAAGGAAAAACTATTCTATAGAATTGAAATTACTCTAAAGAGAAGTATTAAAAGAGCAACGAGCATAGCATAAGATTATTGATGTGTGTATTCAAAATCAGATCTGAGATTTAGAAAAAATAAATGTTTTTGGTTATTTTGGTTATTTTGTTGTTGTTAAGCATTGAACCTGAACAAACAAAAATAAGCATATATCATATTCAAAATAAAATAGAAGAGCATCTAAATGGAATGACATTCAATCCAAAATGAAAAGCATAAATAAATTAATTCAGAATGAAAGACATCTAACTATTCTCACACATCTTCAGGGAGGCCTCGTGATGAGTGTAAGTTATTGAAAACTTAGATCACATGAACAAGATCACCAATTTCATTCAGAGTTGTGCCCTAATAAATATTACATTCACTAGAAAAAAAAAAAGTTCTTCTACTTCAATCAACAACAAAAATTACAAATTAATATCATCCTTAACATCTCTTATCCATCCTTTCATCCAGGAGACTGCAATTTTTAGAGTTTTGAGACAATTAACAAACTCAAATTTTTCTTGCTTTAGTTTTGGTCATGAGATCGGTTTAAAAAAAAAAAAAAATCTTATGTGATGTATTCTTAGATCAAATATCTGCCCATATATGATAATAATGATATCCCTTCCACGAATTGCTAAAGAACAAATCTTTCAAATATTTTTGGTGATTTTACATTGAATGACGAATTGGAAAACCATTTATCCATGTAATATCCAAAATAAGGCATCAAATAAACATGAAAATATCTGAAATGGTAATGAATTTGAGAAAACTACACAAATAGAACCTAATTGGGCACATGCTAAAAAAATCCCTTTTTTCGTATTCCAAAATTTAGTTTCATTTGCTCAGAAAATGTGTTTGAAGTTAATTTCTTCAGAACTTCTTTCGATGTGATGTTGATCTTCCTGTTGTTTCATTGGATTTTGCACCAAAGTTAGGTTATCCTTTGAGAATTGGAGAACTTGTTGTTGATGGTCGATGTGATCTTCCACTAATTTATCATCCATATTAGCTATTCTTTGATCCTTCAAACCATCCAAATTAGCCTTCATTTATTCTTTTAAACCATCTATGTCATCTTCGGTTGCTCTTCGTAAGATCAAAATTTGTTGCACTTGGTACCATAATTTTGATATCTCATATTGCAATTCTTCCTCTTCATGCGTCATAGTATAGCTTTTTGAGGGCTTAATAGGTATGGAATTATTTTTTGGAGGCATTAGAGAGCCCAATACTCTTAAAAATCCTAGAATATGCCATTGGAATCACTTCAAACTACTTTTTCAAACAAACGTTATGCAATTTTAAAAACCAAATACACACGTTTTTCTTGATTTTGAGGAGCCCAATATTGAAACTGAATTATCTCTGTGATTTCAGATCTTCAATATCAGAAATTTGGCACGGAGGTAGCCCTATGAATTATCTTTTGAATGCCATAGGTATGACCTGATTTGGATTCTTCAAGGCAACGTTATGTCCAATCTCCCACAATGACATAATTATGGACTGGTTCAGTAGAGCGAACTTGTACAACTTACCACATGTCACTATTTGCTCCTTTGGCTCTAAAATTGATAGAAAGGAAACTAAATTCCATGTAATTCCATCCACCTTTTACAAAATTCCAATCTGATGCTTAGATAGAGAGTTATAAATATTTTTCCACAATCACCTCTTTCAGATGAAACTAGGGAGACTAAAAAAAACCTAACTTCCACAGATCATATCTCCAAAAATAATGAGAATAAAACTCTTAAATTTTGAAATGATTTTCCCCAGGCTTTCAGCTTCGTGCTCTACAAATTTCAGCTTCTAAATCTTCGTAGAAAAAACGTCATAGCGAAAATTCCACGATGACCTGTTTGGTGCAGCGAAACCCTAGAATCCAAAGCTCTGATACCAAATGTTGTGAAACAGCCTCCAAAAAGAGAAGAAAAGAGATATCAACACCATATAAATAAGCCAGTTTGAGGGGGCAACCTCTAATACATTACATGAATGAACAATTCTTGAATGATACAAATGACCAAAACCTCCTTCTATATATAGGAGTCCATGGGGCCACAATGTAATCCTAGTGGGGCCACAATGTAATCCTAGCCGACCTAACAATAATAATGTAAGGGCACAATAATAACAATATGGGGGTTAAAAGGGTACAATAATAATAATAAAGGGGGCTACACTAACATAATAAGGGACTACACTATTAATATAGGGACTTAACAGCTGTAGAAACTTGAACTTGCTAAACTGTCATTAGTAAAATTGTGCAGAATTTTTCTTAATTCATTAAAAATAATGGAAATATTAATAATAAACCATGTAAACATGTATGCTGGAAATTGGTGTGTTTATGAAGAAATATGGTTTAAAATGATGATAATGGGTGAATGGAATGATCCGAAAATGGATGGGTTCATCAACAAAATTATGAAAAATTGGAAGCCAAACAGTTATGAGGAATCATCCAAAGACAACACTTGGAAAAATACTATGGATGTTTGACCCTAACTGAAATGTGGGTCCAATAATCCACACAAAATGGTTTTTGGACTTTATTTTAAGTATCTTATGAGAAATTGGACTTTCTTTATATATATATATATATATATTACTACATGCAATTTACTGAATTCAAAAATCAAGAAACAAATCTATCTGACCATCCTAGATCCATCTTAACTCCAGATCTATCAAGCGTCAAGAGGGATCAAATCTCGCGAGGTGCAAAACTCTTTTTTGAGTGAAAAAATTGAGGAAAGGTTTGCACCTCAAGAGATTTGATCCCTTTCGGCACTTGATAGATCCGAAGTTAAGATGGATCTAGGTTGGTTTCAGTTGTATGTGACCAAGGAAAATCTATCGATAATATAAGGAAAATATGATTAATTTTATCAATAATATGTAAACCATTTTAAATATTCTAAATATGTTGAGATTTATTGATTCATTTCAATTTTAAATTTTCTTAGTTAACTGAGTTTTTTGAGATGATAAATGATGAAATAAATTTCTTGAATGCAAAGTGACAATGTAATAATATTGAATGATAGAAAATGTGAATAATAAGAATGTAGTAAATTACAAATAGCCTTCATAGTGATTAATATCAAACTATTTTCTTCTACTATTATGATTGTCACCCTTGTTAGTTTTGCCATCTTTTCATATCATCTGTATGAAAAAGGTAGTTGAAATCATAAACCATTTAAATATTTATCTTGAGCTCTTGTAGTAAACATCATACCTTGTCTCGCTTGCTCTCCAATATTACTATGTTTGATTACTATAACACAAAAATAATTCTACATTGTAAATAATTATTTTTGGTTACACTGAAATCAATCCAAATTATTAATCCAATGACTTAAAAATTAATGTACCATCATACATCCACACTAAAATCAATGCATCTAATGCAAAAAATCAAATAATATTATAAAACAACATCTACACTGAAATCATTGCATCTAATACACCTCTTAGATAAATATAGTATTGGGCCCGTGGTATTAATAATAAGTTTTCCCATGGTATTTGGCCCATAAGATTCACCTAAATAAAACCTCCTTTTTGAGTTTTTGTAAATACAAAGAGGTTTATGGAGTAAATATAAAAATAAGTTTTATTTATTTACCATACCTCCGGAGTAAGTAGAAAAAGAGTTTTTATTTATTTACCATACCTCTAGTTTATTTATATTTTTATTTATTTACTATATCTATTTTTCTAGTGTTCTTAAAACTTTTCATATTTTAAATTTATATTGTTTAAATTTATTTTTAATTTTTTATCTATATGGTTGTGTAAATTATTTTTAAGCCAACATTATTTAGATTGTATTTTTTATTTTTATTTTTTTGCTTCCGACATTGATATTAATTCATTCAGTGCAATCAATCAAATAGGATTAGAAATCACCTTCTACACTAAAATAAATGCATTTAGTGCAAGAAATCAAATAGAATTAGAAATCATCTACATTGAAATCAATGCATTAGTGTAAGTAATCAAATATAGTTAGAAATCAAAATCTACACTAAAATCAATGCATCTAGTGAAAGTAATCAAATAGGATTAGAAATCACCATTTACACTTAAATCAATGCATCTATTCTAAGAAATATTCTTCCTTCTCTCCCCCCTCCATATATATCTATATGTCCCTCGATCTCTCCTTCTTTAACTCCTTATCTCACCCCCTCAAACACACAAACATTCTCACTCCATATTTATCAATCTCTTTGTCCCTCCCTCCTTGTCTCCATCTATCTCTTTCTTATCTTCACCTTCCATATATATCTCTATCTCCCTTTGTCTCTGTATATCAGCCCCAAAGCATACACTCTCTTTATCCAATCTATGTATCTATCACTCCCTCCTCCTCTCCCTCCCTCTCTCTCTCTCCTCCCCTTCCCTTCCTCTACCCTGCTTCTATCTCTCTTCCCTCCTGCTATCCTCACTTCCTCTCCCCATCTTGCTTGTCACTCCTCTCTCTCTCTCTCTCTCTCTCTCTCTCTCTCTCCAACTTTTACTCTCTATGTATTTCTTCTTACCTCCCTCTCTCTCATCCTCCATCTCCATCTCTCTTTCCCTACCTCTCTCCATTATTTCTCTTCATTTATCTCCTACCTATCTCTCTCTCTCTCTCGGTATCTCTATCTTCAACTTCTCACTTTGTAACTATATGCTTCTCTCTCTCCTTCTCTCCCCAATTCTCTCAATATCTTATTCTTTGTCTCTTTATATCACCCCAAAACATACACACTCGCTCTCCATCTCTCCCTTGTCACTCCCTCTCACTCCACTTCTCATGCTCTATGTATTTCTTCTTATCTCCCCCTCCAACTTTGTCTCTCTATCCATTCCTCTCTCCTCCTCTCATTCTTCCTCTCCTACCTCCCTCTCTCTTCTTCTTCTCTCTCTCTCTCTCTCTCTACCCTCCAATCCTTTCCCCTTCTCCCTCCCTCTTTCCTTCTCTCTCTCTCCCACCTCCATATTTATGTGTCCCTCTCCCTCTCTTACCCTTCTCTACCTCTCTTACTCCTCTCCCTCTCTCTCTCTCTTTCTTCATTCCTCCTCTCAGCTCTCGTTTAGTTTATCTCAATCTCTCCCTTGTCACTTTCTCTATTTCTCCACCTCTATCACATGTCTTTGTTCTTCCCTCTCATATATATCTAGAGTTTATATATATATATATATATATATATATATATATATATATATATATATATATAAAGTTATTAAATTTAATAATTTTAATATTATCATAACAATAATAATAATAATATTCATATTTTAATCTTAATGTTAGGGTTGATAATATTTTTTGGCATGGTATTATTATTAATTTGGTCCATGGTATTTGGCCCATGGTATTCAAACCATGGCATTAATAATAATTTGTCTCATGGTATTTGGCCCATAGATTTCACCTAATTAAAACTTATTTTCGAGTTTTTGTAAATATAAAGAGCTTTATGGAGTAAATATAAAAAGAGTTTTTATTTATTTACCATACCTCTTGTTTATTTTTATTTATATTTATTTACCATATCTCTTTTTTGAGTGTTCGTAAAATTATTCATATTTTTAAATTTATTTTTAATTGTTTATTTATATTGTTATATAAATTATTTTTAAAGCCGACATGATATATATATATATATATATATATATATATATATATATATATATATATATATATATATATATATATGAAATAGTTATTTATTTTGGCTTCCGACATACTTACACATCGGGAGCATACTGGGTTGTAGAATGCGTCTCTCCGCGCAACTAGCCTAGGTCCATCTTAACTAAGGATCTATCAAGTGCTGAGAGGGATCAAATATATAGAGGTGCAAACCTCTTTTTGGAGTGAAAAAGTTTAGAAAAGGTTTTCACCTCACGGAATTTGATCCATCTGGGTGCTTGATAGATCCGTAGTTAAGATGGATCAAGGCTGGTTTTAGTAGTGTGTGACCAAGGAAAATCTATCGATAATATGTGGAACATATGATTAATTTTATTAATAATATGTAAATACATATAAGATTAATATAACCATTTTAAATCTGCTAAATATTTTTTATATTTATCGAGTCATTTTAATATTAAATTTTCTTAGTTACCTCAATTTGTTGAGATGATAAATATTGTAATTTAACTTTAATATTGGAAAATTATCGTATAAATTTTTTGAATGCAAAGTGACAATGTAATAATATTGAATGACGAAAATGTGAATAGTTAGAATGTAGTCAATTACAAATAGCCTTCATGGTGATGAATCTCAAACTATTTTCTTCTACTATTCTTATTGTCACCCTTGTTAGTTTTGTCATCTTTGTGTATCGATTATATGAAAAAGAAAGTAAAAATAAGAAATCATAAACCATTTAGATATTTAGCTCGAGCTCTTGTAGTAAACACCATACCTTGGCTCTCTTGCTGTCCAATATTATTAGGTTTGATTATTATAACACAAAAATCGTTCTACATTGTCAATAATTTTTTGCGATTACATTGAAATCAATGCACACTATTAATCCAATGACTTTAAAACTAATGTACCATCGTACATCCAATTACATAAAATCATAAATCAACATATACATTGAAATCAATGTATCTAATGCAAGAAATCAGATAAGATTAGAAAAAAAAATCTACAGGGAAATCAATGCATCTAATGCAAGTAATCAAATAGGATTAGAAATCAACATCTACACTCAAATCAATGCATCTAGTGCAAGTAAAAAAATAGGACTACAAGCCAAAATATACACTAAAATCAATGCATCTAGTGCAAGAAATCAAATAGGATTATAAATCACCATCTACACTGAAATCAATGTATTTAGTGAAAGAAATCAAATAGGATTAGAAATCATTTATATTCAAATAAAGGCATATAGTGTAAGAAATCAAATAGAATTAGAAATCACCTACATTGAAATCAATGCATCTAGTGCAAGTAATCAAATACCATTAGAAATAAAAATCTACACTAAAATAAATGAGTCTAGTGAAAGCAATCAAATAGGATTAGAAATCACCATCTACAATTAAATCAATTCATCTATTGTAAGAAATATTATTCCCTCTCTCCCCCCTCCATATATATCTATATGTCCCTCGATCTCTCCTTCTTTGTCTCTTTATCTCACCCCCACAAACACACAAACACTCTCACTCCATATTTATCAATTTCTATGTCCCTCCCTCCCTGTCTCCATCTATCTCATCTTTATCTTCACCTTCCATCTATATCTCTATCTCCCTTTGTTTCTCTATATCAACCCCAAACCATACACTCTCTTTCACCAATCTATCTATCTATCACTATTTTCTTGTACTATTCTTATTATCACCCTTGTTAGTTTTGTCATCTTTCTGTATCAATTATATCAAAAAGAAAGTAAAAATAATAAATCATAAACCATCTAAATACATAGCTCGATTTCTTGTTGTAAACACCATTCCTTGGCTCTATTGCTCTCCAATATTATTAGGTTTAATTATTATAACACAAAAAACATTCTACAATGTCAATAATTTTTTGTGCTTACACTCAAATCAATGCACACTATTAATCCAATAACTTTAAAGCTAATGTACCATCATGCATCCAATTACATCAGATCAGAAATCAACATATTCACTGAAATAAATGCATCTAATGCAAGAAATCAAATAAGATTAGAAAACAAAATCTACAGATAAATCAATGCATCTAATGAAAGTAATCAAATAGGATTAGAAATAAACATCTACACTCAAATCAATGCATCTAGTGCAAGTAAGAAAATAGGATTAGAAATCAAAATATATACTAAAATCAATGCATCTAGTGCAAGAAATCAAATAGGATTATAAATCACCATCTACACTGAAATCAATGTTTAGTGCAAGAAATTAAATAGGATTAGAGATAATTTATATTGAAAGAAAGACATATAGTGTAAGAAATCAAATATAATTATAAATCAACATCTACATTGAAATTAATCCATCTAGTGCAAGCAATCAAATAGGATTAGAAATCACCATCTACACTAAAATAAATGCATTTAGTGCAAGAAATAAAATAGAATTATAAATAATCTACATTGAAATCAATGCATCTAGTGCAAGCAATAAAATAGGATTAGAAATCACCATCTACACTTAAATCAATTCATCTATTGTAAGAAATATTATTCCCTCTCTCCCCTCTCCATATATATCTATATGTCCCTCGATCTCTCCTTGTTTGTCTCTTTATCTCACCCCCGCAAACACACAAACACTCTCAACCCATATTTATCAATCTCTTTGTCCCTCCCTCCCTATCTCCATCTATCTCTTCTTTATCTTCACCTTCCATCTATATATCTATCTCCCTTTGTCTCTCTATATCAACCCCAAAGCATACACTATATTTATCCAATATATCTATCTCTCCCTCCTTCCTCCTCTCTCTCCCTCTCTCTCTCTTCCCCTTCCCTTCCTCTTCCATGCTTCTATCTCTCTTCCCTCCTGCTATGCTCTCTTTCTCTCCCCATCTTCCTTATCACTCCTCTCGCTCTCTCGCTCTCTCCAACTTTTAATATCTATGTATTTCTTCTTACCTCCCTCTCTCTCCCCCTACATCTCCATCTCTCTTGCGCTACCTCTCTCCACTCTTTCTCTTCCTTTATCTCCCACCTCTCTCTCTCTCTCGGTATCTCTATCTTCAACTTCTCAATTTGTAACTATATGCCTATCTCTATCCTTCTCTTCCCAATTCTCTCAATATCTTATTCTTTGTCTCTTTATCTCACCCCCAAACATACACACTCTTTCTCCATCTCTCCCTTGTCACTCCCTCTCACTATACTTCTCACTCTCTATTTATTTCTTCTTATCTCCCCCTCCAACTTTGTCTCTCTATCCCTCCCACTCTCCTCCTCTCATCCTTCCTTCATCTCCTCTCTCTCTCTCTGTGTACCCTCCAATCCTTTTTCCTTCTCCCTCCCTCTCTCCTTCTCTCTCTCTCCCACCTCCATATTTGTGTCTCCCTCTCCCTCTCTTACACTTATCTACCTCTCTCACTCCTCTACCTCTCTCTCTCTCTTCATTCCTACTCTCATCTCTCCTTCAGTTTATCTCAACCTCTCCTTTATCACTCCCTCTATTTATCAACCTCTATCATATGTCCTTGTTCTTCCCTCCCATATATATCTAGATTATATATATATATATATATATATATATATATATATATATATATATATATATATATATATATATATATATATATATATATATATATTATATTTAATAATTATAATAAAGCAGATCCATCCTAACTACTAATCGGACCTAGATCCATCTTAAATACAGATCGTCGGGAGGGATCAATAATATAGAGATGAAAACCTATTTTCTGAGTGCAAAACTTGAGGAAAGGTTTGTAGCTCTATAGATTTGATCCCTATGGGCACTTCATAGATCCGCAGTTAAGATGGATCTAGGTTGGCTTTAGTCGTGTGCAACCAAGGAAAATATATCGATAATATGAGGAACATATGATTAATTTTATCAATAATATGTAAATACATATAATATTAATAGAAACATTTTAAATACGATAAATATGTTTGAGATTTATCTAGTCATTTTAATATTAAATTTTCTTAGTTACCTCAATTTGTTGAGATGATAGATATTGTAAAATAACTTTAATAATGGAAAATGATCAAATAAATTTTTTGAATGCAAAGTGACAATGTAATAATATTCAATGATAGAAAATGTGAATAATTATAATGTAGTCAATTACAAATAGCCTTCATGGTGATCAATATCAAACTATTTTCTTCTACTATTTTTACTGTCACCCTTGTTAGTTTTGTCATCTTTGTGTATCGATTATATGAAAAAGAAAGTAAAAATAAAAAATCATAAACCATTTAAATATTTAGCTCAAGCTCTTGTAGTTAACACCATACCTTGGCTCTCTTGCTCTCCAATATTATTAGGTTTAATTATTATAACACAAAAATCATTCTACATTGCCAATAATTTTTTGCACTTACATTGAAATCAATGCACACTATTAATCGAATGAATTTAAAACTAATGTACCATTGTACATCCAATTACATCAAACCAGAAATCAACATATACACTAAAATCAATGCATCTAATGCAAGAAATCAAATAAGATTAGAAAACAAATCTAAAGAGAAATCAATGCATCTAATGCAAGTAATCAAATAGGATTACAAATCAACATCTATACTCAAATCAATGCATCTAGAGCAAGTAAGAAAATAGGATTAGAAACCAAAATATATACTAAAATCAATGCATCTAGTGCAAGAAATCAAATAGGATTATAAAACACCATCTACACTGAAATCAATGTATTTAGTGCAAGAAATCAAATAGGATTAGAAATCATTTTTATTGAAATAAAGGCATATAGTGTAAGAAATAAAATATAATTATAAATCAACATCTACATTGAAATTAATGCATATAGTGCAAGCAATAAAATAGGATTAGAAATCACCATCTACACTGAAATAAATGCATTTAGTGCAAGCAATCAAATAGAATTAGAAATCATCTACAATGAAATCATTGCATCTACTGCAAGTAATCAAATATCGTTAGAAATCAAAATCTACACTAAAATAAATGAATCTAGTGCAATCAATCAAATAGGATTCGAAATCACCATCTACACTTAAATAAATTCATATATTGTAAGAAATATTATTCCCTCTCTCCCCCCTCCATATATATCTGTATGTCCCTCCATCTCTCCTTCTTTGCCTCTTTATCTCACCCCCACAAACACACAAACACTCCCACTCCATATTTATACATCTCTTTGTCCCTCCCTCCCTGTCTCCATTTATCTCTTCTTTATCTTCACCTTCCAGCTATATCTCTATCTCCCTTTGTTTCTTTGTATCAACCCCAAAGCATACACTCTCTTTCTCCAATATATCTATCTATCACTATTTTCTTATACTCTTTTTATTGTCACCCCTGTTATTTTTTTCATCTTTCTATATTGATTATATCAAAAAGAAAGTAAAAATCATAAATCATAAACCATTTAAATATTTATCTCGAGTTCTTGTAGTAAACACCATACCTTGGCTCTCTTGCTCTCCAATATTATTAGGTTTAATTATTATAACACAAAAATATTTCTACAATGTAAATAATTTTTTGTGCTTACACTCAAATCAATGCACACTATTAATCCAATTACTTTAAAACTAATGTACCATCATACATCCAATTACATAATATAACAAATCAACATATACACTGAAATCAATACATCTAATGCAAGAAATCAAATAAGATTAGAAAACAAAATCTACAGATAAATCAATGCATCTAATGCATGTAATCAAATAGGATTAGAAATCAACATCCACACTCAAATCAATGCATCTAGTGCAAGTAAGAAAATAGGATTAGAAATAAAAACATACACTAAAATCAATGCATCTAGTGCAAGAAATCAAATAGGATTATAAATCACCATCTTCACTGAAATCAA
Organism: Pinus albicaulis; assembly: GCA_034641835.2. NCBI lineage: Eukaryota > Viridiplantae > Streptophyta > Pinopsida > Pinales > Pinaceae > Pinus > Pinus albicaulis. The sequence continues at coordinate 944,722,888 of CM076575.1, forward strand.
TGTATTTAGTGAAAGAAATAAAATAGAATTAGAAATCATTTATATTGAAATAAAGACATATAGTGTAAGAAATCAAATATAATTATAAATCAAAATCTACATTGAAATTAATGCATCTACTGCAAGCAATCAAACAATATTAGAAATAAAGCAAATCCATCTTAACTATGAGTCCCTTCCTCTGCTCTGCTTCTATCTCTCTTCCCCCTTTGTATCCTCTCTTGCTCTCCCCATATTCCTTATCACTCCTCTCTCTCTCTCTCTCCAACTTTACTCTCTATATATTTCTTCTTACTTCCCTCTCTCTCCCCCTCCATCTCCATCTCTCTTTCCCTACCTCTCTCCACTCTTTCTCTTCCTTTATCTCTCACTCCACATTTATCAATCTCTTTGTCCCTCCCTTCCTATATGCATCTATATCTTCTTTATCTTCACCTTCCATCTATATCTCTATCTCCTTTCGTCCCTATATATCAACCCCGCAGCATACACTCTCTTTTTCCAATCTATCTATCTATCACTCCCTCCTCCTCTCCCTCCCTCTCTCTCTTCTCCCCTTCCCTTCCTCAACCCTTCTTCTATCTATCTTCCCTCTTGCTATCCTTTATTGCTCTCCCCATCTTCCTTATCACACCTCTCTCTCTCTCTCCAAATTTTACTCTCTATGTATTTCTTATTACTTCCCTCTCTCTCCCCCTGCATCTCCATCTCTCTTTCCCTACCTCTGTCCACTCTTTCTCTTCCTTTTTCTCCCACCTCTCTCTCTCTCTCGATATCTCTATTTGATTACTTGCACAAGGTGAAATCGATGGATATAGTGCAAGTAATCAAATATAAGTAATCAAATATCGTTAGAAATCAAAATATACACTAAATTAAATGAATCTAGTGCAAGCAATCAAATAGGATTAGAAATCACCATCTACACTTAAATAAATTCATCTATTGTAAGAAATATTCTTCCCTCTCTCCCCCCTCCATATATATCTATATGTCCCTCCATCTCTCCTTCTTTGTCTCTTTATCTCACCCCCACAAACACACAAACACACTCACTCGATATTTATCAATCTCTTTGTCCCTCCCTCCGTATCTCCATCTATCTCTTCTTTATCCTCACCTTCCTCTATATCTCTATCTCCTTTTGTTTCTCTGTATCAACCCCAAAGCATACACTCTCTTTCTGCAATCTATCTATCTATCACTATTTTCTTCTATTATTATTATTGTCACGCTTGTTAGTTTTGTCATATTTTTGTATCGATTATATCAAAAAGAAAGTAAAAATCAGAAATCATAAACCATTTAAATATTCATCTCGAGTTCTTGTAGTAAACACTATACCTTGTCATAGTTGATAGAACTCCAAAAGGGTCATCTATTTGGAATCTAGCAGTGATGAACAGATTTTTAATTCGGAATCATAGTTTCTGGGAAGTTAGGGAAGGAAATACAGCGCTTTTCTGGGAAGACTCTTGGCAACAAAGGGACAAATTATTTAGTAGACTTGAACTAGGAGAAATTTTCTTATTTACCAATACTCCGAATAACAAGCTAGTGAAACAATATTGGAGTAATACTAGTGATGGTATGTGGAGGAAGTGGAAAAACAAACATGACTGGCCGGCAGCGCCTGAAACAGAACAGTGGAATAACCTGGCAAAGGAGCTAAATACTCGCAAACTCAGAATTACAACAGGTCCGGACATTCTGAGATGGGGTCATCAAACCAGAGGCCTGTTCACTATCAAGGAGGGATATCATATCCACTCTCAACAAGAGACTGGAAATGAGAGACCTATTTGGAAAAGGATTTGGGATATGAGACACTGGCCAAAGATCACTTATTTTATTTGGTTAGTACGCCATCGGAGAATATTAACCTGGGAAAACCTTAAAAAAAAACGAGGTATGTTTGGGCCATCATGCTGTCCCTTTTGTCGAAGTGAAGAAGAAACCATAGATCATTTGCTCGGCTATTGTACTAAAGTTCAGCCTCTGTGGGAGACTCTAACACATCTATTTAGGCAGCTGATAAATAACAATGAAACTGTGACAGAAATCATAGAAAGATGGGGAAAGGGTAAATTTAACTGTCAAGTCATCAATAGAGCGTGGACCCTTGCAGTAGGATTCCTACTGTGGAATATTTGGAAGGAAAGAAACCAGAGGGTCTTCCAAAATTCGGAACAACCAATGATTAATATCTGGCAGCGTTCTATAGAAAACATCCGGGAAACCATCTTAACGGAAAAATGGACGGACGAAGATTGGAAAGCAGTTGGGATTAAAGCCATCATTTTGGAACAGTTGAAACTAAAACCTCAAATGCTTAGCCAACGACTCTGGAAATTTCGACCGCCTAGCCGATCAATAGAAGAACAATGGCGGCCTCCCCAACCAGGCTTCTTGAAACTTAACTATGATGGGGCTTCTAGAGGGAATCCTGGCCAAGCAGGATCAGGAGGGATCTTCAGAAACTCACAAGGGAATGTCTGCAGATTCTATGCTCTAGATCTAGGCCATGCAACAAATAATGAAGCAGAATTAACGGCGGTTAAACAAGGCCTGCAGATAGCAATCCGCGAACAATATCAGAGGATCATTGTTGAAGGGGACTCAGCTATGGTTACAGGGATCCTTCAAAAAATTCAACAGGGAACGCAATGGGAGAAAATTTCCCAGAGTTGGCGAACAACAGCTCTTATAGAGGAATTGAGCCAATTGGTGAAACGCATTCAATACCTTATCCCTCACCATATCATAAGGAAAGGAAATTCAGCAGCAGCCTACTTAGCAAATTGGGGATGCGAGAATGCTGATAGCCACATAGAGGGACGCCCAACTGACCTCATATGGACTGTGGAGCTTCAATCGCTCCAGTTGATAGTGGAAAAAGACCTCCAACCCCCCGATCGGGGTGTACACATGCCATAATGACAAGGGGAGGCGGCAACTTGGCAAGCGCTCCCGGTAGTAATCATCACGATCATTAAACATGGTTTGTCAGAACAGCAAGGTGGAGTGTGCGAGCGCCGGCATAGGTTTGATGGCGCATGATGGCCGGGGTGTCTGTCAGGCCAGCGAAAAGGCATGTAAGATCTTGGTAAGTTTATTAAATTCGCCCTCTCAATCTTGCATGCATTATCCCTTGCATGCGAAAGACTGGAGGAGGCAGCGAAGGAGAGCTACAGCCCTGCAACCAGGATATAGCGTGACTCTGCCTGGGTATGTTTTTACAATCACCTCAGTGCTTCTGATGTTAAATGCAACAGACATGGCCTACAGTGAAGATGATAGTTTAGAAATTCTGTCGTTTCTGTTGATTATTATATGTTTGGAGCCGGAAATGAACCCGGTCCCTCCTTGTTTCCGTGACCCTTGCTATTTCCAAGCTCTGATGTTATATACAGCAGATAAGGTCTATAGGGAAGATGATAGTTTAGATATTTTTCCGCTCCTATTGTTTTTGTCGTTTGTTAACTGTCGGAAACCTGAATTGTACTCGGTCCCTCCTTGTTCCTCGGCCCTCTGTTACTCCCAAACACATGATGCAAGCTCTGTGCGAAGGTCTGGGAGTATAACCCTCAGTTTTAAGTCTAATCACTATGATAGCCAGGTTCTTATAGGGCGTCAAATCTTAAATAGAAACCCCCTTCTGGTCGGGCCTGGCAAGAGTTCTTGTCTGCGCGTAGCAAATCCAAATTACATGAATGTTAATGTTTATTATATGAAGGGAATGATAGAGTGGCTATGGTCAACCGCGCAGGGTCTGCCTAACCAAATCTTGCTTTATTCTAATGGTAACTCCCACTGTCAATTCAACTCCTGGGGTAGAAACTATGCCATTCAAAAGAAGTTGACCAAAACCCTGTCTCATCTTAGGTCCCAGAGGTATAATTATTATAAGAAATAGAGGCGTTTAGCCAATCCCGTCAGCCAATTGTCCAAGGGCACCGCAAGGTGCATGCTGTGTCTTAATACTTATTTTTATTCTGTTTACTTCTACATGCCAGTGTTATTTTGAAATTCACATCCAGCAATGGGAAAGCGTCATCACAGGGTAGCTACGGAGAAAGGAAAGCAACCTGCTCAGACTGAACCTGCTCCTAAGAAAAGGGTCGGAAAACGTATCTGGAACACCTGGAAACACTGGCAGTAAATTATGTCATGAGCAATCCTTCGGCAGTCAGAAATGATATCCGTGGATGGGAACAAGAAATTCAGCAGGAACCAGAGGATAATGAGACAGAGGTAGAGATCCTTGATTTTATTACTGATCCAGGTCACACAAGGGGCAGGTTTACATTGTTTAACCAGACAGTCCATACATATTGGATTGTAAAATGCCTGATAGCAAAAGCAATCCAGAGCAACCATCCAGTTCAAGTAAAGACGGAAGCAATACAACCAGACCTACGCACCCAGGCTCAACTCTTGGAGATTCAGGACAATCAGCAATACCTAAAGATCACTTAGTACCAGACTGCAGACAGGGTTAGCAGACTAGATGAAAAAGTGGGACGCATGGAGAAAATTCTTCAGAAGATTCTTCAGCAACTTAACCAAGAAGAAATGCCAGGGTCTACTGTCAAAGATCTTGCCCCAGTCTCCTCATCTGAGGGGTAGAAGATGTCTGATTTGAGGGTTATTTTGTTAATTTTGAACTTTTGAAAACTGTTATGTTTGTATATATTAAAGTAGAGAATCAGGTAGTGAAAGCAAACCACAGACGCAAGAGACAATTCCAATTTTGGGATGCAAATCATGTTTTTAGAAGGCCAATAAACTTGGTTTCCCTCTCGGGCAGGTTGAGGTCTAGCATGACTTTATATTTTTTGTAACCTGTCTTAAAATATAATAGAAATGGCAAGGTCCCTCCGAATTTACAAAAAAAAAAAAACACTATACCTTGTCTCTCTTTCTCTCCAATATTATTAGGTTTAATTATTATAACACAAAAATATTTCTACAAAGTCAATAATTTTTTGTGCTTACACTCAAATAAATGCACACTATTAATCCAATAACTTTAAAACTAATGTACCATCATACATCCAATTACATCAAATCAAAAATCAACATATACACTGAAATCAAAGCATCTAATGCAAGAAATAAAATAAGATTAGAAAACAAAATCTACAGATAAATCAATGCATCTAAAGCAAGTAATCAAATAGGATTAGAAATCAACATCTACACTCAAATCAATGCATCTAGTGCAAGTAAGAATATAGGACTAGAAATAAAAATATACACTAAAATCAATGCATATAGTGCACGAAATCAAATAAGATTATAAATCACCATCTACAATAAAATCAATGTATTTAGTGCAAGAAATCAAATAGGATTAGAAATCATTTATATTTAAATAAAGACATATAGTGTAAGAAATCAAATATAATTATAAATCAACATCTACATTGAAATTAATGCATCTAGTGCAAGCAATCAAATAGGATTAGAAATCACCATCTACACTGAAATAAATGCATTTAGTGCAAGCAATCAAATAGAATTAGAAATCATCTACATTGAAATCAATGCATCTAGTGCAAGTAATCAAATATCATTAGAAATCAAAGTCTACACTAAAATCAATGCATCTAGTGCAAGCAATCAAATAGGATTAGAAATCAACATCTACACTTAAATCAATGTATCTATTGTAAGAAATATTATTCCCTCTCTCCCCCCTCCATATATATCCATATGTCCCTCCATCTCTCCTACTTTTTCTCTTTATCTCACCCCCACAAACACACAAACACTCTCATTCCATATTTATCAATCTCTTTGTCCCTCCCTCCCTGTCTCCATCTATCTCCTCTTTATCTTCACCTTCCATCTATATCTCTATCCCCCTTTGTCTCTCTATATCAACCCCAAAGCATACACTCTCTTTCTCCAATATATCTATATATCACTCCCTCCTCCTCTCCCTCCCTCTCTCTCTCCCCCCCTTCCCTTCCTCTACCCTGCTTCAATCTCTCTTCCCTGCTACTATCCTTTCTTGCTCTCCCTCAATCTTCCTTGTCACTCCTTCTCTCTCTTTCTCTCTCTCCAACTTTTACTCTCTATGTATTTCTTCTTACCTCCCTCTCTCCCCCCCTCCATGTCCATCTCTATTTCCCTACCTCTCTCCACTCTTTCTCTTCCTTTACCTCCCACCTCTCTCTCTCTCAGTCTCTCTCTCTTCACCTTCTAACTGTGTAACTATATGTCTCTCTCTCTCCTTCTCTCCCCAATTCTCTCAATATATTATTATTTGTCTCTTTTTCCCACCCGTAAACATACACACTCTCTCTCCATCTCTCTCTTGTCACTCCCTCTCACTCCACTTCTCACTCTCTATGTCTTTCTTCTTATCTCCCCCTCCAACTTAGTCTCTCTATCCCTCCCTCCTCCTCTCATAGTTCCTCTCTCTCCCTTTCTCTCCTACCTCCCTCTCTCTTCCTCTCTCTCTCTCTCTCTACCCTCCAATCCTTTCTCCTTATCCCTCCCTCTCTCGTTCTCTCTTTCTCCCACCTCCATATTCATGTCTCCCTCTCCCACTCTTACCCTTCTCTACCATTCTCACTCCTCTCCCTCTCTCTCTTCATTCCTTCTCTCTGCTCTCCTTTAGTTTATCTCAATATCTCCCTTGTCATTCCCTCTATTTCTCCACCTCTATCATATATCTTTGTTTTTCCCTCCCATATATATATATATATATATATATATATAAAATTTAATAATTTTAATATTATAATAACAACAATAATAATAATATTAATATTTTAATATTAATGTTAGGGTTGATAATATTTTTTTCCATGGTATTTGGTCGATAGGCTTCAAATATAATTACATGTTGTTTTCTACTCCTATTTGATATATTTTTATTTATTTACCTTACCTTTTTATACCTCTTTTATAAATATGGTATGTGGCCCATGGTATTCGGCCCATGGCATTAATAATAATTTGTCCCATGGCATTTGGCCCATAGGTTTCACCTAATTAAAACTTATTTTTGAGTTTTTGTAAATATAAAGAGCTTTATGGAGTAAATATAAAAAGAGGTTTTATTTATTTACCATACCTCTAGTTTATTTATATTTATATTTATATATTTATTTACCATACCCGCTGAGTATAAAAAGAGATTTTATTTATTTACCATATCTCTTTTTTGACTGTTTGTAAAACTCTTCATATTTTAAATTTATTTTTAATTGTTTATTTATATTGTTATGTAAATTATTTTTAAAGCCGACATTATTTATATTTTATTTAATTTTTAAATAGTTTTTTATTTTGGCCTCCGACATACTTACACATTAGGGTCATAGTGGGTTGTAGAATGCGCCTCTCGATGCAATAAATCAGAATCTACACTGAAATCAGTGTATTTAGTGAAAGAAATCAAATAGGATTACAAACCATTTATATTGAAATAAATACATATAGTATAAGAAATCAAATATAATTATAAATAAACATCTACATTGAAATTAATGCATCTAGTGCAAGCAATCAAATAGGATTAGAAATCAACATCTACACTGAAATAAAGCATTTAGTTCAAGCAATCAAATATAATTAGAAATCATTTACATTGAAATAAATGCATCTAGTGGAAGTAATCAAATATCATTAGAAATCAAAATCTACACTAAAATAAATGCATCTAGTGCAAGAAATCAAATAGGATTAGAATGTTAGCATAAAATAAAGATTCAAAAAGTGGAATAAATACTTAAAAGGAATAAAAAATTAAAACTTAAAATTACCCATTAAATAATACCTCCAGTCATTGATGAATTATACTATGTAGAAAAAGTAATTTTGCAGAGATGAAATCTGCACAAAGATCAATGCTCCAAGAAGTGTTCCAAGGAATGGTTTATTGCAGATTGTTCAAGGAAATGAAAAGACTTTAATAAAACTATAATGCAGCAGTCAGAGCCTCGAGAGTTCTTCTCCACGTTCACTTTTTTGCAATGAAGCCTCCTTAACGTAGTCACTACATAGCACTGCGTCCTCAACACCAACACTAAAGAAAATCTGAAGGCACTTCCAAGCTCTCCTCACTCTAACTTTATGGTGTAAGGCTGAAGGGGATTAAGTTAGTGAGCTTGGGGACCAAACATAAGAATTTATAGCCAAGATTCCATCAAGCTTCTGTTGGCTATTCGTTAATTGTTCCAAAAATCATGGTAGATAACTGTAATGAGAGTAACAGACTAGATAATTGCAATGGGAATAATGGATCACTTCAGAAGCTCCCAAAAAGAAATTAATTAACTTCAGTTGATTTCCTAATTTAAGGAAATAAATGCAGTTGGTTTCCATAATTTAAGGAAACAACTGCAGATCAGTTTCTAGAAATCACATATTGGGAGAGGGAGCTTAACCTTCTCCCACTTGGTCCATACTTCCAATCTTAATGTCTCATCTTAAAACCCATTGAAAATCTGTATTAAGTAATAGATACATGAATCATGGCGATAAGTCCTCTAATGACCAGTATTATCTTCCATGTATTAATATGTATTTATTGCTATTAAAATTTATGTGGCAACAATTTCTTAATGAATAAACCCTATGTTCATTCTTGGTCCTACATAGATGAATTCTCTCAAATCAAATTAAGGTGCACATAAATATGAGAAAAACATCACAATAATTAAGATTTTCATTAAATAAAATTTTTCATACAATGAGAAACTACATAATGGAACCAAGTCCCATATTCATTACATGATCCTTGAATTTAAAAAGTGGCATGCCCTTAGTCAAAGGATCAATGATCATCAACTCAGTGCTAACTTGCTCAATGACCGCTTTATTTTCTTTAACATGTTCCCTTATGGCTAAATACTTAATGTCGATGTGTTTATTTTGACTCCCACTTTTGTTGTTCTTAGCCATAAAAACAACAATTGAATTGTCACAATACATTCTCAATGGATTAGAAATAAAATCCATAATTCTAAGCCCATAAATGAAACTCTTAAGCCATACACCTTGTAAAGTAGCCTAAAAATAGGAGAAGAACTTGGCTTCCATAGTGGAAGTTGCAATCAAGGTCTGCTTGGCACTCCTCCATGATACAGCTCCATTGGCCATCATAAAAATGTATCCTGATGTTGATTTGCGTGAATCAACACATCTAGCAAAGTCAGAATCTGAGTAGTCAATTACTTCCAAATTGTCCATCCGTATATACATAAGCATGTAGTTTTTGGCTCCTTAAAGGTACCTCATTACTTTCTTTGTAGCTCTCCAGTGGTCTTAACCTGGATCACTCTGATATCGTCCCAACATTCCCACAACAAATGCAATGTTAGGTCTTGTGCAAACTTGAGCATACATTAAGCTTCTGACAGCGGAAGCATATGGAATGTTCTTCATTTGTTCCCTTTCAAAGTCGTTATTCAGGCATTGGTTCAAATTGAACCTATCACCATTCACAATGGGAGCAACACTTGGTGAACAATCCTTCATCCAAAATCTCTCTAAAATTTTATTAATATAGGTTTGTTGAGACAGACCCAAGATGCCTTGAAATTTGTCTCTATGGATCTTATTGCCGATGACATAAGATGCCTCACCCATATCCTTCATATTGAAATTTTTAGAGAGGAATTGTTTCACCTCATGCAACAAACCCTTATCATTGGTTGCTAGCAAAATGTCATCCACATATAAAACAAGAAAATAGATTTTACTCCCACTGAATTTCAGGTATATACATTCATCCATAATGTTTTCTACAAAACCGAAAGAAGAAATTACATTATGAACTTTCAGATACCATTGGTGGGATGCTTGTTTAATCCGTATAATGATTTCTTAAGCTTGCAAACCAATTACTCACCATCACTATAGGAGAATCCTTCATGTTGTTTCATGTAAACCTCCTCCTCTAGATCTCCATTGAGAAATATCGTTTTCACATCCATTTGGTGCAACTCCAAGTCAAAATGGGCTACTAATGCCATAATAACACACAAAGAATCTTTCTTAGATACAGGAGAGAAAGTCTCAGTGTAGTCGATTCCTTCTTTCTGAGTGAATCCCTTTGCAATGAGTCTTGCCTTGTATCTCTCGATGTTGCCCAATGAGTCTTTCTTTGTCTTAAAGACCCATTTACATCCAATGGCTTTTGCACCATTAGGCAACTCAACAAGATCCCAGACTTCATTATTCTTCATAGAATTCATCTCTTCCTTCATGGCATCGTACCATAATTCTGATTCTTTGCAACTCATGGCTTGTGAAAAATACTCGGGATAATTTTCGGCTCCAATGTTGTAGTCAGATTCTTGCAGATACACAATATAATCATCAGGTATTTCTGATCTCTTTGGTCTAGTAGATCTTCTCAATGTTGTACCACCATCTTCCTCAGAAGTATGTGGTTCAACTTGTTGTTCAAAAATTCTTGGCAATTCTTGAACTATCTGATCTACTGGAATGTCGTCAGCAGCTTGTGGAACTTCAACAATTGGTTGTTCAGAACCAGTTTGTACTTGAGGAGTGCTATGAACAATAAAAAATCTATCACTTAAGGTGGAAGGTTGAGATTCTAAATGATCCTTCTTAGAAACTGTGTTCCTGGTTTGATCGCTCCCACTGATCAAGTCATTTTCAAGAAACTTTACATTTCTTGATTCTTCAATCCTAGTGCTGTGAGATGGACAGTAAAATCTATAACCTTTATACGTTTCAGCATATCCAATGAAATACACACTAATGGTCCTTGGGTCCAGCTTCTTCTCTTGTGGATTGTATAATCTCACTTCAGACGGGCATCCCCAAACGCGCATATGTCGCAAACTCGGTTTCCAACCTTTCCATAATTCGAAAGGCATTTTAGGAATAGCCTTGGTTGGAACTCAGTTTAATATATACACTTCCGTCTTAAGTGCTTCAGTCGACAAGGATTTATGAAGATTGGAGCTTCTAGGAATACTCCACACTATGTCCAATAATGTTCGGTTTCTTCTTTCTGCTACACCATCTTCTGTGTATATACCATAATATTCTCCACCTCTATCTGATCTCATGATCTTAATTTGCTTGCCACATTGATTCTCTACTTCAGCCTTAAAGATCTTAAATGCATCTAATGCTTCGCTCTTTTTATGAAGCATGTGAAGATACATATATCGTGAGTAATCATCTATGAAAGAGATGAAGTATCTCTGACCATGTGAGTCCATGTTTAGACTACATATATCAGTATGTATGATCTCTAATATGTATGAACTTCTATTGGCACCTTTCTTTTACTTTTTGGTCTGCTTTCCCTTTATGTAGTCCACAAAAGTCTCAAAATTAGTAAAATCTAGAGTATTAAGTACCCCTTCATTTATCAATCTTTTAATTCTTTCTATGGAGATATGACCTAGTCTCCAGTGCCATAATTTAGAGGAATTTTCATTAATAACACATCTTTTACTGCCAATGTGAACATGCATTGAATCATAAGTGACATTTTTTTGTAAATTAATGTAGTAAAGACCATTAGAAAAAATACCATTTCCAACACAATCAGATTTATCAAATAAATTGAAGGATGTTTCTAAAAATTTAAAGGAATATCCAAAAGGTACAAGCCCTGAAACTGAAATCAAGTTTCTAGAAAAACTTGGAACGTAAAAGGTATTTTCTAATTCTAAAACAAAGCCACTAATTAAAGTTAAATAGAATGTTCCTATAGCTTCCACATGTGAGCCCATCTTGTTTCCTGATAAGATGCTTTGCTCACTTCCCACTGGCTTCCTTAGGTTTTGCAAACCCTGCAAGGAATTTGAAATGTGAATTGTTGATCCAGAATCAATCCACCAAGTGTTAATGTTGACATTAACCATATTAGATTCATAACAAACAAACGAAATTGGATTACCTTTGTCCATAATCCATTTCTGAAATTTGGCGCATTCCTTCTTCATGTGTCCCTTATTTTTACAAAAGAAACACTTGGAATCCTTCTTGATATTGGCTTGTGGAGGTACTTTACCTTTCCCTTTCTGACTGTCTTGAGATTTCCCCTTTCCTTGCGTTGTCAGCATTGCACTTTCTCCCATTTCCATCACCAGTCTCTCTTCCTCTTGAGCACGCATGGTCATGAGTTCATTAATTGACCATTTATCCTTATGTGTGTTGTATGAGATTTTGAAGGGTCCGTATTGGTCCAAAAGGGTGTTTAGGATGTTATGCACCAGGAAAGACTCCGATATTTCAACCTCGAGTTTCTTCAATTGAGCCACAGTGTCCCTCATTTGCATGATGTGCTCGCGTACACCTTTCACACTGGCAAGCTTTATGGATGAGAACTTCATGATTAAGGTGCTTGCTAGTACCTTGTCTGAAGTGACGAATTGATCATCAATGGCTTTCAGCAAGTCTCGTACCTTTTCATGCTGTTCAACAGAACCACGAATACCGATTGAAATTTTAGTCTTAATGAACATCATGCAAAGGCGATTAGATCGTTCCCATCGTTCATAAAGCGTGATGTTCGCTGCAGTGCTGGTATTATTGAGTGCTAGTGGTTCATATTTCCTAATAGCATAGTCTATGTCCATCCACACCAAATGAAGGAGAAATCTCTCTTTCTAGACCTTATAGTTATCTCCCTTAAGTTTAGGGATATCATTACGAATTTTAGAGAAATTTGCAGGTTGTACAACTGCATAAAATTAAAGATCACATGTTTCTATTAAAATTGAGGCCTAAATAAAATTTCATGCTTTACCAATTTAAATCACGCTTAAAATTGAATCTAATGACATAAAAATTGTCTGTGGACTAAATTTTTATTTCAAGAAAATTCATTTATTCTTTATGATATAATTTATCAAATTATTCACTTAATTCATAGTTTTAAGGGTATATTATGATTATAATTTGTTATAAATTCTATCTCAGTTTTGAACTTTATGATAAAACTATTAATTCATAATTCCTGTGAGTAAGTTATGAATATTTTATCCTAATTAATTACATAAATATAACAAAAATTCCTGTGGGATAAAATTTATTATATTTAGTATAATTAATTACAATTAATGTCTAAATATTCTTTATGTGATCCTAATAAATCATAATATATATAATTTTATTTAATTAAATAAGCTGTGGCTATTCTCTTAATCAATTAAAATTATATGGATCACTAGACATTATTTACAATTAAAAAAAAAATTAACTTGACATGAGAATAATGATAATTTGCATAAATAAAGTTAAAATATTCATCCATAACTTTTAACGATGGGTCTCGTTTACTCATCCAAAATAGCATATTTTAACTAGAGAAGAAATAATTAATTCATGCAAATTAAATTCGACAACAATTATTCAAATTGCACTAAATAAATATTATAATCATAAAATTGAGAAAAAAATTAGACATATTCCAAATAATTTAATTCTAAAAATTCTCAAAATATGTCTATAATCACCAAGGCAGAGATAAAACCCTACTATGATATCGAATGTTAGAAAAAATAATGATTCAGAATGCAGAATAAATAGTTAAAAGGAATCGAAAATTAAAACTTAAAATTTCCCATTAAATAATACCTCCAGCCATTGATGAATTATACTATGGAGAAAAAGTGATTTTGCAGAGATGAAATTTTCACAAAGATCAATGCTCCAAGAAGTGTTCCAGTGAATGGTTTATTGCAGATTCTTCAAGGAAATGAAAAATACATTAATGAAACTATAACGTAGTAGCCAGAGCCTTGAGAGTTCTTCCCCACGTTCACTTTTCTGCAACGAAGCCTCCTTAACGTAGTCACTACATAGCACTGCGTCCTCAACACCAACACTAAAGAAAATCTAAATGCACTTCCAAGCTCTCCTCACTCTAACTTGATGGTGTAAGGCTCAAGGGGATTAAGTTAGTGAGCTTGGGGACCAAATAAAAGAATTTATAGCCAAGCTTCCATCAAGCTTCTGTTGGCTATTCGTTAAGTGTTCCACAAATCATGGTAGATAACTGTAATGGGAGTAATGGACTAGATAACTACAATAGGAGTAGTGGATCACTTCAGAAGCTTCCAAAAATAAATTAATTAACTTCAACTTAATTCCTAATTTAAGGAAATAACTGCAGTTGGTTTCCATAATTTAAGGAAACAACTGCAGATCAGTTTCCAGAAATCGCACATTGGGAGAGGAAGCTTAACATAGAAATCACCATCTACACTTAAATCAATGAATCTATTGTAAGAAATATTCTTCCCTCTCTCCCCCCTTTATATATATCTATATGTCCGTCCATCTCTCCTTCTTTTTCTCTTTATCTCACCCGCACAAACACACAAACACTCTCACTCCATATTTATCAATCTCTTGGTCCCTCCCTTCCTGTCTCCATCTATCTCTATTTTATCTTCACCTTCCATCTATATCTCTATCTCCATTTTTCTCTCTATATAAACCCCAAAACATACACTCTCTTTCTTCAACATATCTACCTATCACTCCCTCCTCCTCTACCTCCCTCTCTCTCTCTTCCCCTTGCCTTCCTCTCCCTTGCTTCTATCTCTCTTCCCTCCTGCTATCCTCTATTTCTCTCCCTCCATATTCATTATCACTCCTCCTCTCTCTTTATTTCTCTCTCAAACCCTTACTCTATATGTATTTCTTCTTACCTCCCTCTCTCTCCCCCTCCATCTCCATCTGTCTTTCCCCACCTCTCTCCAGTCGTTCTCTTCCTTTATCTCCCACCTCTCTCTTTCTCGGTCTCTCACTCTTCTCCTTCTAACTTTGTAACTATATGCCTCTCTCTCTCCTTCTCTCCCCAATTCTCTCAATCTCTTATTCTTTGTCTCTTTATCTCACCCCCAAACATACACACTCTCTCTCCATCTCTCCCTTGTCACTCCCTCTCACTCCAATTCTCACTCTCTATGTATTTTTTCTTATCTCCCCCTCCAACTTTTTCTCTCTATCCCTCCCTCTCTCCTCCTCTCATCCCTTGTATCTCTCCCTTTCACTCCTACCTCCCTCTCTCTTCCTCTCTCTCTACCCTCTAATCCTTTCTCCTTCTCCCTCCCTCTCTCCTTATCTCTCTTTCCCTCATCCATATTTATGTCTCCCTCTCCCTCTCTCTCTCTTCATTCGTCCTCTTAACTCTCCTTTAATTTATCTTAATCTCTCCCTTGTCACTCCCTCTATTTCTCCACCTCTATCATATGTCTTTGTTCTTCCCTCCCATATATATATATATATATATATATATCTCCGGATGCGATTGTTTACAGCTCATGATGGGATGCTCGTCCCTCGTTGCCTCTCGAGGCCGTCACCTTGGGCTGGCCATCTGTCCTCCCACACTTGCATTAACGGTGGCATTCATTACGCCACACCACGCAGTCTTAATTTCATTTTCTCAAACTGTCGTTGCAGCGAGTTCTTCACTTGGTTTTCTTCGGCTCTTGGTATGGACTAGGATCTTCTGCATGGCGCTTGCCTCATATGCTCCTTTTCTACGTTTCACAGTGCTTCTTGTCTGCCCACCTGTGCTGAGCCTAGCACTCGAACGCAGACATGCAGACGTTGCGAGCTTTTGTGTTGTTTGGAGACTTTACTGGAATTCCACCATTTGCACAGTTAGTTCTGTTAGACTCCGTCTTGTCAGCCCGCTGCAGTCAAATTCACCAAGGTTCATCTCTTGTCATTTGCAGTCACTGATGTTACTCTGGTCCAGAAAAGAGTCATTTTAATTCTTGAGTTCAGGGTTTAGTTTTCAGAGGTAGGCTAGAGGAAGGTTCAGTAAGTCTTCATTTCCGGTGCAAATGTCATCAGAAGGCGTTAGATTCACCTTCTTCAAAACCCTGTTTTGAAGAAGAAGTCATCAAATATGTTTTTATGATGAATATGTAATTTGTCAAAATGCTGCAAATTCTCCAGCTCTTCAAATGGCAGCCTTGTTTCATCTTCAGCAGCTCTATACCCTGTGAGACAAACATAAATCCATCATGTCAGTTGATCAGAAACACAATACCCAAATCAAAGTTGGAGAATAAGCCACAAATTCTGGATTACAGAGTTTCCTTTTTGGTATGATATTTTATTGCAGATGGAGTTATCAATTTTATGGTTAAAATACCAGAGGAAACAAAGGCTTGATTAGCTTTAGATGTCATGGTGCAAGAAGCCATTTATGTATCTACACTGCAGGCTTAATTTCCAAATATTTCTCGTTCAGATTTTATAGCAAATTTTACTTGGGAGATTATGTTTCCTTCTATGGTGCATGTGATGAAAATGTTTTTGTGGTTTCTCCAAGCATAGCATGGCTGGAAATTTACTGCCACATTTGCTATCATAAAACATTCCTACTTTGCTGGCTTCTTGGTTTACATGTTGTTCAACTTAGCTTTGGTGTTTTCTTCGGTGTACATTGTGACACATTTTGCACCTGCAGCAGCAGGCTCTGGCATCTCTGAAATTAAGGGCAAACAAGTTTCATTTCCAACGATCCATAGCATATAAATCGAAATCTGGAGTTTGAAGGCCGAATTTGAGCTTTGAAGCATCGTTGACAGGGTTTGAAGGTCGAGCGACCCACTTGGGCAAGAGCGACCCACCTGGGCAGAGCGACCCACTCGGGCAGGTTTCGTAGTGCAAAATTACAACGGGCGCGACCCACTTGGGCAGAGCGACCCACTTGGAGAAGAGCGACCCACTCGCCAGCAGAATTCTGGAAAATCGATTTGAGCGCCCAGTTTCGATTTAAATCTTCTCCAACTGTCTACAAACAGGTTCTAAACTATTACTCAGATCTGGTTACTTAGCCAAGGAATCACTGGAATGAAAGGCATACTTTAATCTCTTGACAAGCATATTCCTGCGACCTTGTTGTTTAACCTCTGCTGCAGACTTCTTGGCACATGGATTTACATTATGTAGGGAATTCCTGAAGCAGTTCTTGATCTGAAGGTTCGGCTTGGTATGCCTGCTACACAATGGATCAGTGTTTATAATGCTCGTCGGCCGATGAAAACAGAGATACCACTATAATGTGGCTGATACAAGACTTACACAGCATGTTGAGAAAAGAAATGAAGATGGCCTTTTTATAAGTAGTGAGCTTCTTGCTCAAATTTGTGGGCTCTTATCATGGATGCGGGAAATGGATTCACTGCACAAGTTTATGAGCTTGATGATAGTCATGATTTCAAGATAAATAATAAAGCACGAAGACAAGATCTGGGCAATGGCTGTGGGCGCGTCGAGATGCCGTGGGCTGTAGCACACTGACTCCCCCCTGCGCCCATCTCAAAGGTCAAGCCATTGCCAAGTCCAAAGCCGGAGTCACTGACGACAAACCAAGCTAGCAAGGTCGATGAGCTGCCGGGGACCATTGCATCCGCAGCGGAATGGGGCAAGGAACTATATCGGGATATTAAGGAATAGTTTTTCCCATCGATCACAAGGCCTGTTTCATGCCCACACTGAGAAACTCAGACTCTCTCAGCACCTTGTTGCAGTACAGAACTTGGAGAACTTGGACAGAAATGCACGTCAAGAATTATTGCATTGAGATTCATTAAACCTGAGTTTCTTCCATTTGTCGAAACAAGCGCCACTTTTGCAATCCAACACCTGGCCCTTTCACTTCAGCCAAAAATAAACAAAGACACCTGTTACCAGATGAATAGGATTCGTTCTTATCTATGACCTCAGTTAGTCATACAATGGAGTCTCTGCTCCAATTGTTAGGCTTTTTTTGGTTAGAGATTTTCGAGGATAAAGTTGTTATGTGTTCTATTTTTGTAACTGCAGGTGAAACAGCGCCCCTGTTCTGGGGTCGATTTGTTTTTTCCAGAATATTTTATTTAATGTATTAAAATAATCATTTGTAGAGGAGAGAGAGTTCTGAGAGCTAGTGTAGGAGAAAAACAGAGTTTTATTGTACAGTTTTAGACAGAGATTTTAATGGAGAAGTATAGCTCTGTTTCTTGAGATTCTTGTGGTGTGGATTTAGCAGTTTGTCTTTTCTTATGTTTCATATGTAGCTTGTAATGTTTTACATGTCATTTCATAATCATTCTCTGTTGAATACCTTTAAGTGAGAAAGGCAGAATACAATTTACTGCTCTGCCTGGGGAGGTATTCATTTTCTATGTTTTCTTCAGTTTGATAAGGATTCATCACACATGCCCTTGTCAACTTCTCAGCAGTCTTGCCATTTCGTTTAAATTCCAATTTGATTGTTAAATTTCATGCTTATCTTGCCTCAAGAGATAATCTGTGTTCTTCATTTAATCTCTGCTCTTGCTGTCTTTGCCCCACACAGCCCAGAAAACCCCAATCATTTATTTAAAAACCTTATTCATATCACTTTACTAGCCTAAGATTAGTTTTCCTTATCGGTCATCTCAGTCCCATTGAAAATTTTCCACCGAGATAGACCCGGAGAGAGCCCTCTCCTGTCCTCGTAGGGCTAGCTACGAGGCTAAGGTTGGTTTGATGTTGCCTCGAGTCTCGTCTCTTTCAGCCTGTGGCAGATTCGAGTGCTAACATAGTGGCGACCATACTGGGGAAGATGGTTTGTTGTTGATGTGACAGTCGATTTGTAGATTGTCTTGCTCCAGTACATGAAATCAAGTTGCAGATCCGATTGCTGATGGTGGACAGCAGTCAGACACCGCAAGGCTAAAATCATTCACCCGGCGACTTCACACACTAAACAATCCAGACAATCAAATCCTTCATGGTGACTTCACTGCAGGGAGATCAGTAGCTGTGAGATTTTCAAGATGGACCGGATCACAAGAAGATACGCTCCCATGAGCCGAGATCACATCCCAGGTTTTCCGAATAAGATGCCCAAGGTGGATTGGTCGAGGAATCTGCCTACGTTTAACAATGATGGTAAGAAATATGCTGCTTTACATTTAGTCAGATTTCACATGCATATTCGCAAGTTGAGGGTGGATTTTCCTGAAGATTGCTTGATGAAGATATTCTTAGCCACTCTGGAAGGTGAAGCTCAGTCATGGTATGAAAATTTGCCGCTGGCCTGTATTTACTGTTTAAAGGACTTTCATGCCCTGTTCATTGAAAGATATCAAATGTCTTATCCATCATTAAATTTAGTTCATGACTGTTGCAAACATGCTTATTCTTTTATTGAAAGCCTGGAGAAATATTATGAAGATGATAATTTCATGGATGATGAAATCATGGAAGCTCTATATGAGAATCCATTTCAGCAATATGAAGAGAACCTAAAGGATACCCATCAAGATGCTCAGGAGACTTTGCAGCAGGTTGATGGCCATATGGCTGAAAATGATGAAAGGGAGAATGTCATTTCAGATCTGCCCACAGAAGACAGCAGCATGCAAGTAAGTCCAGTTCCAATTGCAGATTGTGATAATGTCCAGACAGCTACTTCAGATTCAGATTCAGATCAGGATGACCAAGCATATCTTGTACTGAAGCCCATCAAGGAGAACTCTGCTGTTGAAATCATCTGGGATGCAGACGACACAGTAATGGATCCAAATGTTCTCAGTCATACTGTCAGCCCATCATTAGAACACAGCCTTCATGAAGAGGCAATCCAGTCAGTTCATGAAAGACAGAATGAGATCTTTGCGCAAGTAAGTGATAAATCTCCTTTCAATAACTCAGTAATGAATGATAGTTTGAATGCCCTGCCATATGAAGATAATTACTGTTTAAGCAGAAGAAAACAAAAGGCATTGTCTCCTTTGTCTGAAGATGAGATAGATCTACTTTTGAAAGGTCATGTTTCAGCCAAAACTACAACAGATTTGCAGTGCATACATAATCAGGAAAGTGTTGGTGAAATTTCTTCCTCTGTTGAAAAAGATGATTGTCTTGTAATCAGTTGTGTAGATCAACAAACAGATAATTTTTTCCTTCACAAAGATGATAAGGCTGTCATGTTTAATAAATTTGAAGATTGTTTTTTGTTTAAGAATGACCTAGATCATGAAATTGAAGAGTTTATGCCAGAAATGCTCATGGTCAAGGAAACTACAGCTAACACTCAGATGGAATATTTGTGCATTTCTATCCCTCAAAAATCAATTGTCCTTTCAGATCAGAAAGAAGTGGATACTAGTATTTTTGCAGCTGGATCTCCAGATAAGCCAGTGCTTCAGGATTTTCAAGATCCCTTCAGCATTCTTCTGCAAGCATTAGAAAGGATAAATGTTGCCTGGTTTATTATCATGAGCTTTGCTTTCAGTGATTGTGTTGAGTTGCCTACAAGTTTAGCATTCTGCCTACTTGAAAAGAGTAAGAGCAGAAATTTGAGGTGTAGCCATCTGCTGGATTGGTTGCATTGGAAGGCCAATTATACATGATTGTACATATCACATCAGTATGTAGGGGGTTGCCATCAGGGTTTTGAAATTTTGATGTACTGCTGCCCTTTTCAGAAAGTTTTTGTTTAATTCAGTCATTTCAATTTGCATCAAGTCAGTGTGAGTCGAATTTCTAGTTTAAAAACTGAGTTATCAGTCTTTAGTTTGTTTTTCAGAATAATGATTCCATCGCCCAATGAATGGAGGCACTGTCTGCTCTCCCAAAGCTCTGCGGTTCTTGGCACCTCCAAGAAGCGGCAGCTGCCATCCCCATTGGAGCCAATGTTAGACTCCGTCTTGTCAGCCCGCTGCAGTCAAATTCACCAAGGTTCATCTCTTGTCATTTGCAGTCACTGATGTTACTCTGGTCCAGAAAAGAGTCATTTTAATTCTTGAGTTCAGGGTTTAGTTTTCAGAGGTAGGCTAGAGGAAGGTTCAATGAGTCTTCATTTCAGGAATGTCATCGTAAATAAGGCGAGATTGATTCTTCTTCAAAACCCTGTTTTGAAGAAGAAGTCATCAAATATGTTTTTATGATGAATATGTAATTTGTCAAAATGCTGCAAATTCTCCAGCTCTTCAAATGGAAGCCTTGTTTCATCTTCAGCAGCTCTATACCCTGTGAGACAAACAGAAATCCATCATGTCAGTTGATCAGAAACACAATACCCAAAGCAAAGTTGGAGAAGTAAGCCACAAATTCTGGATTACAGAGTTTCCTTTTTGGTATGATATTTTATTGCAGATGGAGTTATCAATTTTATGGTTAAAATACCATAGGAAACAAAGGCTTGATTAGCTTTATATGTCATGGTGCAAGAAGCCATTTATGTATCTACACTGCAGGCTTAATTTCCAAATATTTCTCGTTCAGATTTTATAGCAAATTTTACTTGGGAGATTATGTTTCCTTCTATGGTGCATGTGATGAAAATGTTTTTGTGGTTTCTCCAAGCATAGCATGGCTGGAAATTTGCTGCCACATTTGCTATCATAAAACATTCCTACTTTGCTGGCTTCTTGGTTTACATGTTGTTCAACTTAGCTTTGGTGTTTTCTTCGGTGTACATTGTGACACATTTTTCACCCGCAGCAACAGGCTCTGGCATCTCTGAAATTAAGGGCAAACAAGTTTCATTTCCAACGATCCATAGCATAACCAATCCGGATTTTGAAGGCCGAATTTGAGCTTGGAAGCATCGTCGACAGGGTTTGAAGGTTGAGCGACCCACTTGGGCAAGAGCGACCCACCTGGGCAGAGCGACCCACTCGGGCAGGTTTCGTAGTGCAAAATTACAACGGGCGCGACCCACTTGGGCAGAGCGACCCACTTGGAGAAGAGCGACCCACTCGCCAGCAGAATTCCGGAAAATCGATTTGAGCGCCCAGTTTCGATTTAAATCTTCTCCAACTGTCTACAAACAGGTTCTAAACTATTACTCAGATCTGGTTACTTAGCCAAGGAATCACTGGAATGAAAGGCATACTTTAATCTCTTGACAAGCATATGCCTGCGACCTTGTTGTTTAACCTCTGCTGCAGACTTCTTGGCACATGGATTTACATTATGTAGGGAATTCCTGGGTTGTGCTCTTGGGACCGGTTTAGTTGGTATGCCTCGCTACACAATGGATCTCTCCATGTTTATAATGCATCCTCTCCTGCCGATGAAAACAAAGATACCACTATGTAATGTACTGAGACAAGTGACTTCGCGCGCATGTTGAGAAAAGAAAATGAAGATGGCTTTGCGTGCAGAAAAGAGTCATTTCAAATTTGTGGGTTTCAATGATGCGGAAATGGATTCACCGCACAAGTTTATGAGCTTCGATGATAATGGATCAGCACGAAGACAAGATCTGGGCAATGGCTGTGGGCGCGTCGAGATGCCGTGGGCTGTAGCACACTGAATTTCAAATGCAGATCTCAAAGGCTGGGTTACCAAGTCCAAAGCTGGAGCTCATCAGATCTACCAAACTAAGCGTAGCAAGGGTCACATGAGCGGGTCAGGGACCATTGCATCCGCAGCGGAATGGGGCAAGGAACTATATCGGGATATTAAGGAATAGTTATTCCCATCGATCACAAGGCCTATTTCATGCCCACACTGAGAAACTCGGACTCTCTCAGCACCTTGTTGCAGTACAGAACTTGGAGAGCTTGGACAGAAATGCACGACAAGAATTATCGCATTGAGATTCATTAAACCTGAGCTTCTTCCCTTTGTCGAAACAAGCGTCCCTTTTGCAATCCAACACCTGGCCCTTTCACTTCAGCCAAAAATAAACAAAGACACCTGTTACCAGATGAATAGGATTCGTTCTTATCTATGACCTGAGTTAGTCATACGATGGAGTCTCTGCTCCAATTGTTAGGCTTTTTTTGGTTAGAGATTTTCGAGGAGAAAGTTGTTACATGTTTTATTTATGTAACTTCAGGTGAAACAGCGCCCAGGTTTTTGGGTTGATCTGTTTTCTCCTACAATAGTTTATTTAATGTATTGTAAGAACATTTGAGAAGGGAGAGAGTTCTGA
The DNA here is from genome assembly GCA_034641835.2 of Pinus albicaulis. Taxonomy (NCBI): domain Eukaryota; kingdom Viridiplantae; phylum Streptophyta; class Pinopsida; order Pinales; family Pinaceae; genus Pinus; species Pinus albicaulis. Next base: position 944,745,785 of record CM076575.1, read on the forward strand.
GAGCTAGTGTAGGAGAAAAACAGAGTTTTATTTTACAGTTTTAGACAGAGATTTTAATGGAGAAGTATAGCTTGCTTTGGATTCTCGTGTGGATTTAGCAGCTTTGTCTTTTCTTATGTTTCATATGTAACTTGTAATGTTTTACATGTCATTTCATAATCATTCTCTGTTGAATGTTTCTAAGTGAGAAAGGCATTGCGCTGCATCGCTCCGCCCTCGGGAGGTATTCATTTTCGTGTTTTTCTTCAGTTTGATAAGGATTCAACTATTGCCCTTGTCAACCTCGCAGCGGTCTTTCACTCCATATAATTCCAATTTGATTGTTAAAATTCATGCTTATCCTGCCTCAGGAGATAATCTGTGTTTTTCATTTAATCTCTCCTCTTGCTGTCTTTGCCCCATGTAGCCCAGAAAACCCCATCATTTATTTAAAAACCTCTTTCATATCTGTTTACTACTTAAGATTAGTTTTTCCTTATCCCGTCATCTCACTCCCATTGAAAATTTTTCCGCCGAGATGTACTCCCGGGAGAGAGCTCTCTCCTCGGGCCCTCGCAGGGCCAGCTGGGCTTTCTAGGCCAAGGTTGGCTTCTGATGTTGCCGAGTTCGCCCTCTTTCAGCTCGTGCTGCATTCGAGTGCTAACAAGTTCTACTACTCAAATTCTCTGTATAGTTCTCCTGGTACTCCGTTATCTCTTCTCCTTTTCCCATTTCATCATCCTCTCCCCCCCGCCATGCCTAGAATACGACATCGTATGCGATGTCGCCGTGGCTCCAGTCATGGTCGTGTCCATCACTCTCGCCTTTCTTCTCCCTCTTCTGATTCATCCATGGAAGATTTCCCCTGTGACCACATTCCGGAAATTAGAAGTCACAGGGGTAGGCCTCACTGCCCTGACTCCGCCCCTCCCTCTATGTGCCCTCTTCCTCCATGTGTCTTCTCCCCTGCACCTCAAGTCCGCCCCTCTGCTGTTCCCTCCGCTCCCCTCCCATCTTCTTCCTCCTCCCTTCGCCAATCCTCTCAGCGCACAGAGTTTACTTTCGATTGCATGTTTGAACGACCGGTTCTAAAAGCACACATCATGGTCACTGTTTGTGAAGATTCTTCCCACCTGGTGCCACCTCTGTCTGCAATTCCTGGTCCTTCTGTCGCTTTTCATGGCCCCACTGCCCCTAGCCCCGCCTTTGCTGAAAACGCCAAGGACGCCTCGGCCCAGTTAAATATTGTTTCGAACGTTTCAATGCAGGTCCAGGCTATGGAAGGCAAGGACAAAGACAAAGAGATCCCCTCAACTGATGAAGGAGGGAGCAACGACGGGTTTGGATGCAGAATTGTTGAAGAACCACCCTCCCCAACCAATGAAAAGTAGTACGAGGTTTTTATTCTCCATGCATAATGTCTTTAAGTTAATTCTGGTTTTCTTGTTTCGTTATCCTCTGCTTGTAGAGTGGCCTACTATTTTTTTTGCAATTTTGACAAACAATTTGGATGTAAAGCCAGTTTCCCCTATGAGGGTGGTGACTTTTAATCTGAAGGGACTGGTTTCCCCAGTGTGGGCAGTCCAAACTATAGATTTTCATGGCAGTCAAGCCCTGTGCTCAGGCTTCCTCAGCTGAGACAGCTACAGTTTTGTACTATTTTGTTTTATATTAATAGATTTAGTGTTATTGAGAATATATATATATATATATATATATATATATATATATATATTTATTAAATTTAATAATTTTAATATTATAATAACAATAATAATAATAATAATAATAATATTTGAATATTAATGTTAGGGTTGATAAATTTTTTTTTGCATTATATTATTATTAATTTGGTCCATAGGCTTCAAATATAATTAGATGTTGATTTCTACTCCTATTTGATATATTTTTATGTATTTACCTCACCTTTATATCCCTCTTTTATAAATATGGTATTTGACCCATGGTGTTCGACCCATGGTATTAATAATAATTTGTCCCATGGTATTTGGCTCATAAGTTTCACCTAATTAAAACTTATTTTTGAGTTTTTTGTAAATATAAAGAGCTTTATGGAGTAAATATAAAAAGAGGTTTTATTTATTTACCATACCACTAGTTTATCTATATCTATATCTATATATTTATTTACTATACCTACTGAGTATAAAAAGAGATTTTATTTATTTACCATACATCAGGTTTATTTGTATTTTTATTTATTTACCTTACATTTATATCCATGTTTTATAAATATGGTATTTGACCCATGGTGTTCGACCCATGGTATTAATAATAATTTGTCCCATGGTATTTGGCCCATACGTTTCACCTAATTAAAACTTATTTTTGAGTTTTTGTAAATATAAAGAGCTTTATGGAGTAAATGTAAAAAGAGGTTTTATTTATTTACCATACCGTTAGTTTATCTATATTTATATTTATATATTTATTTACCATAACTCAGTATAAAAAGAGATTTTATTTATTTACCATACATCAGGTTTATTTATATTTTTATTTATTTACCATATCTCTTTTTTGAGTGTTTGTAAAACTCTTCATATTTTAAATTTATTTTAAATTATTTATTTATATTGTTATGTAAATTATTTTTAAAGACGACATTATTTATATTTTATTTAATTTTTAATTTATTTTAATTCTAAATTTTCCGGGAAATCACATAATATATTTTGGAACCAACGGGTTTCGAACTACCAACTGTAGTTCATCATCAGGATAATGAAGATTGGCTGATCTAACTTGCATATTTAAACCATGAAGTGAGAAGCAACCGTCAAAACCTCAAAGAGTTAAAAACGGTCGAAAATTATAAAATAATACAAATATAACTAACCATCCTTAAAATTAAAAACGGTCAAAAATAAAACCGTCAACAGTAAAAAATATATTCAAGTCAAAGTCATAAATTATTAAAAATAAATAAAATAAATCAACAAATAAAATAAATAAATATATGAAAGAATAAAATTAGAAACAAGTAAAAAGGAGAAGAAGGACTAAATCATAATAGTAAAAATAAAACTAAAAATTAATTAATTAATTTATTTATTTTGGCTTCTACATAGTTAGACATCACGGTCATACTAGGTTCAAGAATGCGCCTCTAGGCTCAATAATTTAATATATCCAACATATCAAGCTCATAATTCCATAAATGCATCAAATTCTATAATCATGTTCAAAAAATTAAATATCAAAATACTGATTACAAAATCATAATGATAAGTTTAATGATTTCCAACCCCTACACCAATATAAAAGTTTCTATAAATAAGAAAAATAAATAGAATAATATTAGTTTTAAGCTATATATATATATATTCTCTTCAATAATTATAATACTAAAAATATATATCTTATGAGTCATAACATATTCTTCCATAACTAGGTGGGTCATTTTAATATTCTTCATAGATTTGAGAGGTTGAAGTCGATTTCACCCACATATTTTAGGAGTGTTTGTTTGGATGTCTGCAACCCATTAAAAATATTTTTTAGAACTATATTGAAGATGAAGTGGTAGAAAATTATCAATATTTAATTGACTCCTGTGTAAAAGATTCCAAATATATCTTTCTTTGCGGTTATATTTTGATGAAAACTTGGATATCAATTTCATTTGTTAAAGGGGGATTGGTAGAACTTTTGAAAGGCCTATTCATCCCACGTACTAATCTATTTAATTATTTTTTATATGACTCTCTTTTATCTTTAACTTATTCTTTTTTATGTCTCAGTAGCACTACTTCCCTTGGGGATTTTGGATGAGGCATATCACACTATTCTGTAATAACCAATCCTGGTTCCCAAACATAATAAAAAAGCAATCCATTCCTCGATTTCCTTGTAATCTCAATATTTCTAATTGATTGAGGAAATCATAATATTTTCATCTTTTAGAGAATTTTAAAATATTCTGACGAGTGAATTATTTTTCCCAATCAACAATATAACCGAATTTATTATTTATCATTTTGTCCTCTTCCATTATAAATATATTTCTATTAGTAATGGACAATAACTCTAGGAAAAATGTGAATATTTTATCTATTTGCTTGTAGCATTTAAATTAAATATTATTTAACTTTTTATTTACATGTAAGGTCTGTTCTTTTAGGAAATTAATGCTTTCAACAACTTCTTTGCTTTTCTTTAATTATTGCTGCAAGAATTCAAATTCTTTCTTGAAAACTAAAGCTTAATTATCCTGAGTTGTCTTGAAATATTCAATTTCCTTAATATGATGATTAGTCAAATTGGCCAACTTTCTTTGCCACATTTGTTCCATATTTGAATCATCAATGTTATGAGTTTGCTGTACCTGTTGAATAGGTAAAGAAAACTCTTCTTTAAGCAATGTGGAATGTTTCTACCGTTCTTATTTATTGAAAATATGTTCTTTTCCCATTGTGCTTCAAGTTGTTTGTTTTTATTCAAACATTTTTCATATAAATCGGAGATATTATTAAGTGTATGCGGAGTATAATTCATGAAAGCTCCAAGGACTCAGGTTAACTGTTTACCTTTATCTTTTTTTTTCACCAGGATTCCCAACGTAGTTTACTAACAATTTTAGTAGAATAAAGCTTCCCCTTTTTACTCCTTTTAACCATTGATTTGGTTTGAGATTTGAAGTAGTAATCACTTAAAGAATTAATTGTTTCAACAAATCGTTAAGCTTTAGATAATTATATAAAAATAGAAAATATAATTGGAATATTTGTTGGAATAGGAGTTAATGAAAATAGAAAATATAATTGGAATATTTGTTGGAATAGGAGTTAATGAAATTCTTGGAGACAAATCTTCCGAGATCTGCGTTGGTGACTAAGGAATCTGTCAAACATCTTGTATGATTTCTTTGACTTTCTAGAGTGAACGTCATTGCACATTATTGAACTTCTTTGCTGGTATCTCAGAAAATTGTTTTGAATGGTTTATTGGGATTCAACTAAATTTTGAACAATTTCTTCCTTTGAAAAATACATTTCTATGGAAATATCTAGTTGGTCGGGTGACTCAACATCAATTATCATATTTTATTCCATAAAATAATCTTACTATTGAGTTGTTTCCTTCTTCCTGCTTTGATAATTTTCAATTTTTTTTTATAATTTTTTATTTTTCTTTTCAAGTCAAATCAAACATAAGATTGCCGAAGGGGTAAATTCAAGTTGGACTTCAGATTTTGATTCTCCAATATTTTTCTCTTACTTATAGAGAGAAGTAGGTTTTTTAGGAGTATCAGTAAATCAAAAAGTAGAATTTTCAAATAATTTTAACTTTTCAAAGGAGATGAAGTATAAAGAGTTCTCTGTTTAAGATAAATTCATAAATATATGTATTTTTTCTAATCAGTTTTACTTTATTATTATCTTTATCATTCATGAAATTAGCTCTCTAAGATATTTGATAAAAATTGTATACATGAATAAAAATGTAATCATACAAGAATTTTTTTATGTTAAAAATATTTTGATTATTTTATTGATTTTTAATTATTTAGGATAACATTTTTTTGGTCATTTCTAAAGTAGGGAAAGGATTGCAACCGGATTTTTTGCAAGTTCTCTTTTTCTACTACAACATGTTCTCTATCTTTGAGCACCATCTTTATACCAGCTTTAATATAAAAAGTAAGACATATTTTATTTTTAATTTTATGTAACATTATAGCTTGGCCATGAAGTGCAATCTGAATGGATACTTCTCTATAAGCTAGTCTATCAACTATATACATTCGCAAAATGTGAGGTCCTACCTCACTTCCATAAATCATGATAAAAGAGAACTATCCTTTTATAAACCAATCATGAATTTTAGAGAGGGCTTCATGAAAATATTTACTAATTCTTGGAGGAGATTCTCCAAACAAAAATTAATGAAGAGGAATCATGATATTATTATATATATCATAAAAGTTCTATTTAAATATGGTTTCCCATAACATAGTAGTATATTCCTAAATAGAATCTTGATAATGGAAATAATAACTTAATTTCATCAATGGAAATGGAATTGAGGGCATAACCACCTCCATGAGATAACAAGACATATAAAAACCTTGTTCAAACCTGAGAGGAGAAGCTATAGATACTTCATCACTTCTAATATATTTTGAGATAAAATATCTACCCAATTGAATATCTTTGATTATTTATGAATTCCATAAATAATAGGAACCCATTCAACTTTACAATGCTCATGATTTTCTTCCCCATTTAGTCAAGAAAGCATCTTGACTATATATTTAAAAGGGGATTTGAAGCTTGCTATTGGGTGATCTTTCCTTGTTTTCAATTTGCATCTTTCACAATCATGGAGCCACTCTTTACTAACTAAGCTATAATCCTTTTTCTTCTTTTTTAAGACATTATCATGGAATTCATCTAAAAATTCGTTGTTTAGAAGGATTTCAAGAGTATTTCACTTATAGATAGAACTAAGGACATCAAGCTTTCGTGAGGGAATAACATTTTGGTCATGATTATGAATATAAAGAGTTGGAACATGAGTATGGATCAAAATCCGGCTTATCATAAAAATAAGGAAAAATCTTGGGCTTGACAAAAATTCTATCTAGCTTAGCTTTCCTATTTCTTCATTATCTCAAAAAGATTTATCATTTTATTTTTTTAATTCTACCCATTTTCTTTCTTCTAAGAAACTAAATATCTATTCCCACAAATTATTACCAATGTCTTGAGTCTTATAATTCAAATCTTAAATAAAATAAGGATTTGCATTTGTGTCTTCAAATCCTTAGGCTTCTACCACTTTCTTTTTCTTTTTGATTCCATGAACTACAAGTCTAGAAGTCTATATTTTTCCTCTCTTAACCATTTTAGAATAACCTGTAAGACAGGAAAAAAAAAGAATAAGAAAAGGAATTTAAAAAAAGAAATGAAAACATTTAAATTATCAATTCAAAATAAAATTAATACTAACTATTTGTTGGGAAAAATACTGATAGGGGGGGTGAATCAGTATTTAGAGCTGACTGGAAAACATTTTACTTTTTATGAATTTAATTCTTTACTTAGATTATTGCATCATTCATTCATCAAATGTTTAGTAAACAGTAAGCATGAGCAGTAATAACAGAATCAACCATTACACACATGAACACCAGTATTTAAGGTGGAAACCCAAATTCGGGAGAAAACCACCGCTACTGTAGTCTTTGTCTTCAATATTTATTATAAAGAAAACTTCTTACAATTTTTGTGCTCGCGCAGAATCATACCAGCACAGAAGCACCCACCTGCAGAAAGCTACAACCTTCTCTCATTCTCCAGTTACTACTGGAAGGGAGCTCTAACCCCCTGATCTTGATACTAGCTTGTACTGGCAGAAAGCTCCTACTTTCATGCAGAAGACTTCAACCCTCAGATCTACCAAATTTCTTTAATTTCTTCATCATACTTATGTCAGGTCTTCATTATTTCTTTGCAGATCTTCCTAAAGATTCATCATTTCTAGATCTAAAGATCTTGATCCTTCATCAACTCCATAGGTGCATCATAGATTCAACGTTTTTCATAGTTCAATCATACAGATATCTCTTAAATGAATTTATTCATTAACCATCCTTATGCATGCACACCTCGTACTATAATCCTCTTCTCCTTATATAGTTTTAGCCTTTATTAATACCATGAGTCAAAACCACTCAACCGCTGATGGTATTTCTGGACGAGATCAAATGGATAATCCAGTGGGGTCTACTCGAGCCCCAAACAACTTCTCATTGTTCTATTTTTCTTGGTCTAGAAATTAATTAATATTAAGGCTTTTTAATATCTCAATCTGAGATTGAGATATTAATCCAAATTTCTCTCTTAGAAATGACCTTCATAAGTCGACCCGAGGTTTATTCGTTCCGTCAACTTTGGAATAAAATTCAAATGGCGGTCCAATCACTTTTCGTCATAATTTATATTTAATTTGAGTAATCCTTGGTTAAACCCGCAAACGTTAATTTGGAAAGTCCCAATTCAATATAATTTAAAACTAGGGCCCATCGCTAACGATCTTTTCCATCTGACGGCGAAGAGCACATCGCTCGGCTTCAGATGATCCCATGGATATCGTTCGTTGATGATGCACAGATGATAACGCGCGATGGCGCGCCGCACCTTGGGTAACCTTCGCGTTTCTATAGCAAATGAACACCGTCCGATGACCCCTTCCCAGATCAACAACGTTCAATAATATCGCTCGGCTTCTTTGGTCGAAAATTAACGTGTGATGGCATGCTTTGATAGCAGTTTTCATGGGTCCACCTTTGCTATGTGTCAACGTTTCTATGGAATCACTCCCCAACCAGGAAATACCGCCTATCACCGAAAGGTGGTGTGATGAAACCCGGAAACCGCCTTCACTATTCACTTGGTCACAGTTCCGCTCTTCCATGTAGGGTTCCATCACGCTTCCTTTTGTTATGTTCCACCTCTTTCCTTCTAGGTTCTGTTCATGATTCCAAAGGGTTAGTCCATGTTCCACCGAGATTTCAATGCCAAATACTCTGTTTTAGTTCTTCTGCGTTGTAACTGATTTGCCCTCGCTCCTCGTTCCTTTCTTCATGAAAGCCAGTCAGCTCCTTACTAATAGTGTAGACCCATCTGTGTGGAGCTTAAAACCATATCTTTGTTCATATCATATATTCAACGAATATATATAACTCCACTATCTACCAGTTTGGATACACTGTCGACCGTATTAACATCGGTTCCTCGAACAACATACAGAGCACCATTAATCCCCTCACAGGGTTTCTTACTTATCACGGATTCCATCAAGATGCATACATATGTTCACACATGAATTACCATTTACTAGAACATTCACTTATTCTTTTCTATTCGATGGAATTTCTCTCCTACTCTGTCTCTGGACAATTCTGCTTCAATTATGCACTCTTCTTCTGCTGGTACTTTTCTTTTCTCTTTTCATAGTTATTGTTTTAGATGCTCCTTCTTTGCCAATTCCTTTGCCATCAATGACAACATTTCCAACAATCTCCCCCTTTGGCATTGATGGAAATATTCTTCCTCTGTTTGTATTTGAGAAGCCCCTCTTTGCTTTTCCTCCCCCTTTGACATCAATGTCAAAAGGGTTGATCAATATCCTTTGCACTGACAATACCATTCTCCCCCTGAGATCATGCTACCTCTTCCAACATAATATTCAATGAAATATTAGAAATGACTTGTACAATCAAGATCAAAGATTCTCAAGCATGAGATCAGACCATAACAAATAATTAGAATGTCAAAAATGCATCCTTTCTACATGACCAATGCTCCCCCTTAACTTGTGCATCTAGAGATACCCATCAGTACCGGAGCTATGCTGAAGAATGCTGACCCAAAAAGAAATTTTGTCAGCAAATACCCATACGTAGTTTTCTTCTGTATTTAAGTAGATGTGATCTTTTTCATGGAAGAGACTACTCCCAGCTTTTGTATGAGATATTCAAACGCTTCCCTGGGTAGAGGTTTGGTAAATATCTCAGCGACTTTTTCTTTGGAGGGAACATACTCCAACTTTACCTTTTATTCAAGCACTTGTTCACGTAAGAAGTGATACTTGATGGGAATGTGCTTGGTCTTGGAATGCATAACATGATTCTTTGAGATACTGATGGAACTTGTATTATCACACATAATGGAGAGAGGAGGTGAAAATTTGATTTGAATGTCTTGTAAGGTTTGCATCATCCAAAGAAGCTGAGTGCAACATGATGCAGCTGCCACATATTTTGCTTCTACTGTAGATAAGGCGACAGAGCTTTGCTTCTTGCTGAACCAAGATACTAACTGAGGCCCCATATAGAATTCACCACCACTAGTGCTTTTCTGATCATCAACATTTCCAGCCCAATCTGCATCAGTGTAAGCATGCAGAGTGAGATCAAAATTCTTTGGATACCATAATCCAAAGTCTTGAGTTCCTTGCAGATATTTGAATATTCTTTTGACAGCCTGAAGGTGAGAATCTTTTGGATTAGCTTGGAATTGTCCCACAATCCCAACTGCATGCATAATGTTTGGTCTAGTCCTAGTCAGATAAAGTAGACTTCCTATCATAGATCTGTATTCTGGTTGATTCACCATGGGAGAATCATCATGAGAACTGATATTACATCCAGTTATCATTGGTGTACTTACAGGTTTGCACTCTTCCATACCATACTTCTTCAGAATTTGCTTAAGATATTTTGTTTGTGATAAGAATATGCCATATGTTGCTTGTTGCACTTGTAGGCCAAGAAAGAATGTTAGTTCTCCAAGTAAAGACATTTCAAATTCTTGCTGCATAGCAGAAGCAAATTTATGACTCATAGACTCTTCATTACTTCCAAAAATGATAACATCAACATATACAACCACAATCAATAGTTTATCATTTTTAGTTTTTGTGTATAAGTGGCTATCAGTAGACCCTTTTGAAAATCCTTGTTGATGAATATATTTGTCAAGACGATAATACCATGCCCTTGGAGGCTGTTTGAGACCATATAGAGCCTTTTTAAGTCTACAAACAAGTTTTTCATCATTTCCCAAAATGAATCCTTCTGGTTGTTCTATATAAACTTCTTCTTCTAGATCACCATTGAGAAAGGCAGATTTAACATCCATTTGATAAACTTTGATTTGTTGGAAACATTCTTATGGCTTCAAGTCTAGATATAGGAGCAAAAGTTTCTTCAAAATCTATACCTTCTTGTTGAGCATACCCCTTGTAGACAAGTCTAGCTTTATTTCTTATAACATCCCCATTCTCATTTAAATTGTTTTTGAATATCCATTTAGTTGCAATGACATTTTTGTCATGAGGTCTTGGTACTAATTCCCAAGTGTGATTCTTTTCAATCTGATCAAGGTCTTCATTCATGGCTTGAATCCAACATTCATCTTTGCTAGCTTGATCGACATTTTGTGGTTCAATAGTGGATAGAAATGCCAGATAGCTAGAAGATCCCACAAGAGTTCTTCTTGTTTGTACACCTGATTCCTTTTCTCCCAAAATTTGATATTCTAGATGATTCTTTTGAACATATATGGATGGAGCTTTTTCAGATAAATCATCTTCGGGTTCTTCATTGGGTTCACTGTCTATATCATTACTATTTGATGTAGAAGGATATATGCCATCATCGTCTTCATCTGTTGTTTGTTTTTCTTCTTTTGGAGCTGTAGGAGACTCATAAATAACAACATCAATACATTCAACAATCTTCCGAAGTCTTTTATTGTAACATTTATATGCTTTACTCCTAGAGGAGTAACTAAGAAGTATCCATTCATCCGCTCTGGGTTCAAACTTGCCAAGTTTTTCATCATTATTTTTGATAAAGAATTTGCTTCCAAAAATTCTGAAATGCTTTGCAGTGGGAGGATTACCATACTAGAGTTCATATGGAGTTTTATCACTATTTACAAGAACATGTGCCTCATTAAGAATATTTACCACTGTATGTGCTGCTTCTCCCCAAAATGTGTCAGGTGTTCCAGAATCATCAAGCATAGATCTAGCCATTTGTTGAACTGTTCTGTTCATTCTTTCTACTACGCCATTTTGTTGTGGAGTGCCAGCTACAGAAAACTGTCTTTTTATGCCATGTTGTTCACAAAATTCAAGGAATTCATCTAATGTATATTCTCCTCCTCGATCAGATCTAAGAAACTTGATTTTTAGATATAATTCATTTTCAACCAATGCTTTGAAGATCTGAAATTTCTCAAATGCTTCATCTTTTTGTTTAATCAACCCAATCCAACACATTCTAGAGAAATCATCAATAAATAAGATATAGTATTGTTCACCACGTGGTGAATTTTTCCTCACAGGTCCACATATGTCAGTATGAATGAGTTCAAGAGGCTTACTTGATGATCCTTCCTTGGCATTAAATTGCACTCTGGTTTTCTTACCGAATTGGCAAGATTTTCATATGATACTTTCAGGTAGAGTAATATTGGGAAGATCACGAACAACTTTGAGTCTGCTTGATTTGTTGATTTGAGAGAAGCTCAGATGCCCCAACCTTCTATGCCATAGCCAGTTTTATGAAGATTTACTCAAGTAACATTGTTCTTTGTAGTTTTTCAATACATACAGATTGCTTGGAGTTTTGTTTCCTTTTATAATTGTTTTACCTGTATCAAGATCACGTACCAGACATTCTTTTGAACTAAAGACAACTTCAGTTCCTTGATCACACATCTGACTTACACTTAACAGGTTATGCTTTAATCCATCCACATACATGACATTATTAGCTTTCACCTTTTCTTTTAGAAAAATAGACCCTTTTCCCTTAATGACAGCAGGAGTATCATTTCCAAATGTAACATTCTTTTCCTTTTCTAGAGCACAATATGCAAGAATTTTGTGTTTGTCACCTGTCATGTGTTTTGAGCATACACTATCAATGTACCATTGATTTTCTTCACCGTCTGCAAATAAAGCTATGCCACAATTTTCAACCTGTGCTTTCTTCTTTTTCCATACTTTGGAGTTTGAAGGAAAATGCTCTTTTGGGTGAACTTTGCTCCTGCATTCAGATTCTTCATGACCAAAGTTATTACAAGAAGCACATTCAACTTCATTTTGAAGAGGAGAAAACTTATTATATGTATTCTTCTTTGTTCCAATATCAATCCTTTTGTTTCTCGCTTCTCTTGTCATGATGGTTTTATATGCAACACATTGAACAAATTTATGACCAAAATTGTGACATGAGAAACATTTTCCATTGAAGAAGAAATTTATGCGATCATAAAATCTTCTACTTGAGTTTACCTGTTGGTTGGTGTTTCTTTGAAAGGTATTCCTATTAGTGTTCTTTGAATTGAGATGGTCATGCTTTACCTGTAAAGATTCTTTATTCCCTTGCTGAGTGGCTGAATGTTGTATACTGGATGTAGCTGCTTTTAGATAGTTTGGTGCTGAAGCCTGAGAAGATTCTCCGATATATCCAAGACCTGTCTTTATAAGAGGAGAACGTTGTACCTTGATAATCTCATCTAAGGTTTTAGATCCTTTAGCAAATCTAAGATTCAAAGTCTTCACTTTCTCAATTTCTTTTCTTAGACTTACTATTTCACATTCTAATTTCTCATCATGTTTCTCCTTTTCTTGAAGCTGGTTCTTCAGAGTCTTTATGGTTACTTTACTTTCTTCTAAGCATATTTTGAGTTGATTGATTTCATCAAGAAAATCATTGTCCTCTAAAGCATCCATAAAAGTATCCTTTTCTTCTTTAGACTCCTTTTCTAATGCCGTGAGAAGTCTAAGATCTTGTTGACATTCTTCCTCACTGTCTGATAACCCATCACTGTCTTCATGAGTATAGTAACTTTTTCTAGTGCTAAACCGATTATTATTCCTTCTTGCTATTTCCTTTCCTTTTTCATGTGTTTCTTTGTGAGGACACTTAGCAGCATAATGACCAACTCTTCCACAAGAAAAACATTTGAAAGGAAGCTTACCTCTGAACCGTCCTGTACCAAGTTGGAGTTTCTTTACAAAATTTACCTCATCTTATTTTGAGATATACCTTCATCCTTCTGTCTCGTACTTATTTCCCTTTTGTAGAAGCTCTAAAGATGGCTTCCTTGACTTCATATGTTCCTCCTCTTCTCATTTAATATGCAGTTAGTATGCCATGAAGTTGCGCCACAGTAAGATTTTGAAGATCCTACTTTTCTTCAAGAGCAGACACTTTTGACTCAAATTTTGTCATTAGTGATCTTAAAACTTTCTCAACCAAAGTAGATTCGGTTATTGTTTCTCCCAGATTTCTCATATGATTTACAATATCATCAAGTTGTAAAAAGAAATTAGCAATGCTCTCCTCATTATGCATTTTTAGGTTCTCATATTGAATTTTAAGAGTTTGGAGTTTAGCACTTTTTACCTTTGCATCACCTTCATAGCTTAGAATGATTTTGTCCCATATTGCCTTTTCTGTATTCAACTGCATGACTTTGACAAATTCCGATTCAGTTAGACTTCCTAATAGAGGATTAATCGCCTTTGGATTTGTTTCATAATTCTTTCTTTCCATTGGATTTGTTGGTACTACGGCTGAATATTGATATCCTACTTCAACAATAGCCCATACATCTGCACCCAGAGACTGAAGATAGGATCTCAGCCTTGTTTTCCAGAAGATTAAATTGTTTCCGTTAAAGAGCAGAGGCCTGATAGATGCTATTCCATCTTGATTGCTCATCTTGATTGATCTTCCTTCTAGCGGCTAAGATTTTCAGAAGGACCTGCTCTGATACCATTTGTTGGGAAAAATACTGAGAGGGGGGATGAATCCGTATTTAGAGATGACTGGAAAACATTTTTAAAGTTTATGCTTTTAATTCTTTACTTAGATTATTGCATCATTCATTCATAAAATATTTAGTAAGCAGTAAGCATGAGTAGTAATAATAGAATCAACCATTACACACATGAACACCAGTATTTAAGGTGGAAACCCAAATTCAGGAGAAAACCACTACTGCTGTAGTCTTTGTCTTCAATATTTATTATAAATAAAACTTCTTACAATTTTTGTGCTGGTGCAGACTCATACGAACATGCAGGCACCCACTTGCAGAAAGCTACAACCTTCTCTCGCTCTCCAGTTACTACTTGAAGGGAGCTCCAACCCCCTGATCTTGGCACCAGCTTGTACTGGCAGAAAGCTCCTACTTTCATGCAGAAGACTTCAACCCTCAGATCTACCAAATTTATTTAATTTCTTCATCAGACTTATGTCAAGTCTTCATTATTTCTTTGCAGATCTTCCTAGAGATTCATCATTTCTAGATCTAGAGATCTTGATCCTTCATCAACTCCATAGGTGCATCATAGATTCAACGTTTTTTAGAGTTCAATCATATAGATATCTCTTAAAGAGATTTATTCATTAACCATCCTTATGCATGCACACTTCATAATATAATCCTCTTCTCCTTATATAGTTTTAGCTTTTATTAATACCATGAGTCAAAACCACTCAACCGTTGATGGTATTCCTGGACGGGATCAAATAGATAATCCAGTGGGGTCTACCCGAGCCCCAAACAACTTCTCATTGTTCTATTTTTCTTGGTCTAGCAATTAATTAATCTTAAGACTTTTTATTATCTCGATCTAAGATTGAGATATTAATCCAAATTTCTCTTTTAGAAATGACCTTCATGGGTCGACCCCAGGTTTATTCGTTCCACCAAATTTGGAATAACATTCAAATG
Source organism: Pinus albicaulis (assembly GCA_034641835.2). Classification (NCBI taxonomy): domain Eukaryota; kingdom Viridiplantae; phylum Streptophyta; class Pinopsida; order Pinales; family Pinaceae; genus Pinus; species Pinus albicaulis. The sequence goes on from CM076575.1 coordinate 944,761,054, forward strand.
ATGGTCCAATCACTTTTCGTCATAACTTATATTTAATTTGAGTAATCCTTGGTTAAACCCTCAAACGTTAATTTGAAAAGTCCCAATCAATATAATTTAAAACTGGGGCCCATCGCTAATGATCGTTTCCATCTGACGACGGAGAGCACATCGCTCGGCTTCAGATGATCCGATAGATATCATTTTTTGATGATGCACGGATGATAATGCGTGATGGCATGCTGTACCTTGGGTAACCTTCGCATATCTATAGAAAATGAACACCGTCCGATGACCCCTTCCCAGATCAACGACGTTCAATAATATCGCTCGGATTCTTTGGTCAAACATTAACGTGCGATGGAGCGCTTTGATAGTGGTTTTCATGGGTCCACCTTTGCTACATGTCAACGTTTCTATGGAATCGCTCCCCAACTAGGAAATACCGCCTATCACCGAAAGGTGGTGCGATGAAACCCGAAAACCGCCTTCCCTATTCACTTGGTCATGGTTCCTCTCTTCAATGCAGGGTTCTGTCACGCTTCCTTTTGTTATGTTCCACCTCTTTCCTTCCAGGTTCCGTTCATAATTCCGAAGGGTTAGTTTGTGTTCCACCGAGAGTTCAATGCCAAATACTCTATTTTAGTTCTTCCGCATTATAACTAATTTTCCCTCGCTCCTCGTTCCTTTCTCCATGAAAGCCAGTCAGCTCCTTACTAATAGCATAGACCCTTCCATGTGGAGCTTAAAACCATATCTTTGTTCATATCATATATTCAACGAATATATATAACTCCATTGTCTACCAGTTTGGATACACTGTCGACCGTATTAACATCGGTTCCTCGAACAACATACAGAGCACCATTAATCCCCTCACAGGGTTTCTTACTTATCAAGGATTCCATCAGGATGCATACATATGTTCACACATGAATTACCATTTACTAGAACATTCACTTATTATTTTCTATTCGATGGCCTTTCTCTCCTACTCTATCTCTGGAAAATTCTGCTTCAATTATGCACTCTTCTTCTACTGCTACTTTGCTTTTCTCTTTTCATAGTTACTATTTCAGATGCTCCTTCTTTGCCAATTCCTTTGCCATCAATGACAACATTTCCAACAATATTATTTTTGCAAAAAATTATGATTTTTGCACACAAACATCTTAAGGAATTTAAACAAGGGAAACTCAAATTTTAGAATTAAAATACTTCTTAAAATAAATAATGGTGAACTTATAAAAAATCATGGGAAATAAATAAAACCTGTAAAGCACATAATGGTTCATTAATGTCCATTAAACCTCACACAAAAGAGAATTGTTAGACAACTCGTAAACTAAGGAAGTACTTGAGTAGCCATAATGTTGGGGGTTTTATTTATATTTAATATTATGTTGAAAATATATGTCTATTACCCAACATCCAATATTATTTAATTAAAATGAAACAAAACAAAAATAATGAAAACTCATGTAAAAACTAAAAAATCGACTAGACCAGTCAAAACGTTAGAAAGTTTAGAGTCAGGATAGTTGGGGTTCAGGCAGTGGGGAGTTAGGCATAATAAGAATATATGATTTGTGATATATTAAGATGATGATAATCGGATAGGGAGGAGTCTGGAGTGAATAAAATTTTTCAATGATATTTCAACTTCTCACTTCTGACCTTTGACCTAAAATATTTCTTATTGTATATATTTTATTTATTAATTTTAAATTATATAGTGATAAATATTTTTTCTCGAGGAATTTTTACATGAAAAAAAAACTAAACAAAATTGAAGGGTCCCTATTTTTTAATTTTAAAAAATAAGGGGGTTGTTGTAGGCCTAAGTGCACTATGTCACTTATAATGGTATACATTTTATGGCATGTTGATTATGTGTGTTACTTATCTACATTTATTATGGGACATGACTTAGTCATGTCATATATTTGTGTTTCTTAAGTGTTTAATCTATGGGATTCACTTACTTTGTGTTGGGCATAAATTAGTCACAATGATATAAACAACAATTCCAATCATAGAACATTTCATTAGTTAATAACCATCATAAATATAATGAACAAATTGAACATCCTAAGGAAAGTGCATAAAGAGAAATATTATGTTAACATGTTTAAACAAAATAAGGTTTTCCAATAGCATCATACAATATCAAAATTAAGTTTTCCACATTTACGAAAAATCCCCACACTTATTTTAATTTTGATGCCAAAAACTAGTTGTAACAGAAATGTATTTCATAATTACAAGTACAAAAATATTGATTGATAGTCATACCTACATGCAAGGTTTTCTCTTATTTATTTTAATCTATATTTTATCTCAATTGGAATCAAACATTGGATGTTACAATCCAAATAAGGAAGAGTGGACTGAAGATAAATGATGCATCTTTGTTTTGATTATAGGAATTATTTAGATTTATATTGCATCATTTTCATTAATGGTTGATTGTCTTTTAGTTTCCTCACAAGCCATTTAGCATTCATATTAGTGTCTTTTTAGCATGTCAGTTGTGTCCTTATATTAGATTTCTTGCCTTTTGATTGTTGTCGTCAGTTTTTATACCCTTGGAAAAATATGTTCCTTTAATGGAACTAAAAAGCAAGTTGTAATTCACCATAAATTTCAAACTAGGGCTTAGATGGGAAAGTCATCAATCATATTGGACTCATAGCATTGAGTAAGAATGAGAGGCACGTGATCCTAGAATTTCATGGGACAAAAAATGATTCATTTTAGGATATTTGGAGCTAGGTTTTTTTTCATTGAAGACCAATATGAATTTTTCATAAAGGGGTGAAATTTTCAAAACATTGGTTAGAGAAATTGTGGGTAGCCTTCTCACACGGGCCTTGGAAAAACCATTTTCTAGAGCTTATGAAATTCATTTTTCCTTCTTGGTTTAGTTTTTATATCCATGGACCAAATTCGCCATATCACCATATGTTACTAAATTTCTCTAAAAGTGAGTTACAAAGGACCATAAAATGCAAAGTAGGACTTGGATTTGAAAACTAGGTGAAAATGTGAAGTTGGGTTACACTTTTTACCCTTTTTTTGAAAAAAAAAACTTTCATTTATCTTCAACATTCTACAAGCTAAAACAATTTTTCTGTTTAGAATTTCATTTTTCTATAGAAATAAAAGTTGTCAGAAATTTTGTTAGCTTTGTATTACTTATTTTTTGGAATTTTTTTTATACACATTTGATATGTCAACTTAGCATTTCTTTGAGTGTGAGTTTTGTAAAAATCAACGGATTCATAAGAAGTCATGTTAATACACATTGTTTTATTCTTTGAAAATTTGTGTTTTTGAGAAACAAATTGTGTCACAACAATCTAGACAAAGTCTACTTCGGTTTCATCATATTTACAGAGCTAATGGATGCATATCATAATTACTAGAATTTTTTGAACTGGTCCAATATGAAAAACTGCATATTTTGAATATGTTTCGTGATGCAAGAAATTTCTTAACATATAAGTTATAAACTAAAAATATAAAAGTTTCCCATTAGAGACGACAGACCAATGTAACGTACCATAATTTTTTCAATTTTTTTTACAATGTATTTTGGAAGATACAGATTTTGATTTCATTGAATCACAATGACCTTCAAAAATTGTTTGCATCCATTTTATTAAAAAATTAATTAAAATTAGTAAATATTTATGAAATTCCATGAAAGTTGTATTTCTTGAAAGTAGATTCAATTATGAAAATGATTTTCCTAGTTCCGACAGTTAATTCATAATGTTTCATGGAGTTTAATCAATCAAAAGTTGAAGAAACATATTCACGGCTTGGCTCTACGTAACTAGTGACTCGTTAGTTCGGCCGAACTATTTTTTGCACCGATGGCTTGTTAAGTCAAACGACAAGGTAGTTCGGCCGAAATATTTCTTAAAATTTCAGCCGAACTTTTACCTAAATTTCCATCGGCCGGAAAGTACCGCCGAGCGCCTCCAAAAAGACATTTTGAGGCAATATAAATTGCCGCAAAATCATTCATTATTTTCGCATATTTTCACACGTTTGGTTTTATTTTACAAAATTCTTGATCTGATTTTGCAAACAATTGTTTTGGTTTTAAGGAATTTTCTTTGAGACACATTATTTTCGTACATTTGATCTGATTTTGCAAGGAATTGTTTTGGGTTTAAAGAATTTTCTTGGAGGTACATTCAAATTTTTTTTTTGAAGAATTTTAATGGAGGTACATTCCAAAGACATTTCTTGGAGGTATGTGATACAGTTTTTTGGCCTTCATTTTTTTCTAAAGTATGGATTTGGGCTTAATTTAAAAAGGACATATTTTGGTTTTTGGTTGAAGTAAATATTTTATAATGATTTTTTAAAATGAGTTTTTGTGTAACTTTTTAAATGAAATTTTTTTGTAGGACTTGGAAGGAAAAATTTAGAACTTCGTTTCATTATTATAAGACATTTTTTTCTTGAATTTTTTAAAGTAAGTGTTTTGGATTGGAGTATGTATTTTTTGCAAAATTTTTAAAATGAGTTTTTTTTTTAAAATTAAATCTATCTTTTGTGATGTTTTTTTAATTGATTTTTTTTCTAAATTTTTGAAGGAAATTTTTTGAACTTCATACTCTGTTATCATGGGAAATCGAAGGAATTTTACGAGAAAATATAATCGAAAAAGAGACCCTGAGGAATGTAGAGAAGAGACGAGACAATCTCGTAAAAGAAAGATAGAAGCACTCTCAAATATTGAAGGGGAAAATCCACCTCAACTAGAAGTTGAAACAAGTATGTAAATGTAAATATTATGATTTTGATATATTTAAAATTTTCCTAGTGTAAAATGTGAAGCTTAATTTTTATTTGATGAACTAATTTGAAAAATATTTTGCAATGTAAATAGAGAGAGATATTCCTCAAAACATTGATGATGAGATACAAAATTTTGAAAGAGAAAGTGAAAGAGATATTGAACCAATGATTGAATATGGTGAAAATGTTGAAAAAAATTCAAGTGAAGAAATTGAATCACAAGGTATGTACACACACACACACACACACACATGTATATATATATATATGTTGAACACATGCACGCATTATTGAAATTATACATATATTTATTAGTTTAGTTATTTATTGAATATGTAAACTTATTATGTACTATTCATTCGAATATGTACAGATGAAATCAATGTCGATGATGAGATGTTAGAAAATGTTGACACTCACACATATGGAGATAAAAAATCTGACCATTATATATGATATCATGTTAACCACATTTTTGAGAAGTATTTCATAAAGGAAAAGGTGAAAGTTCAAGCCCAAATGTTGAAAGGTCTCTTATCATTAAGGAAATTAAAAGATTCTATGACTTTATTGGGTATTCGAAAATCAACAAAAGATAAAAAAATGAAGGAAAATGTGATACAAAATATAAATAGTGCTATAAATTCAATTAGAAGATCTAGATAGAAAAATGTTTCAGTTGTACGTAGAGAAATACATATGGCAGTGGTTTCATCAAGTACTAAAGAGAATCACTTGGTAAAATCTATGGCACGAGCATTAGGAACCTCGCGAAAAACTTTGCACAAACATCAGAAATTTCGGTTGCAAATAGATGTAAATGATGAACTTGCTTGTTGGAGAGCTATTTGTAGGCAACCATACAAAGATAGACTTGGAGAAAATGTTAAAAAAATAATATATGAATATTGGAAGAACAATTCGTGTGTTTCACCAACTGCAAGGCATGTGATGCGAAGAAGAATAGCACGAAATCAGTACGAAGAACATGAAAAATATTTCTTGGAAACCACTCAGATAGAGTTATTCAACAAGTTCAAAGAAGAGAATCATGAAATTCATGTTTCAATCAGTGCTTTTGTTCAACAAAAACCATGGTATGTAAAACCTATCACCGTACGTGACACTTGTTGTTGCCATTATCATGTGGAATTTGAGTTATATTATGACACATTCCTTGATTTTGGTAGAAAATTTTGGAAGGAATCACCTCCTCCTTCCACTATCCGTGATTTCATATCTCAAATTCTATGTGAAAGAGAAAGAGATGAACTATTTTACGAAAAGAAATGTGTTGGTGGTAAAAAATGCGATGATTGTGGAAATTTGACTAAATTTCAAAACAAATATCGTAATGATATAAATGATCAATCATTGTCCAACATGAAAGTGAAATGGAAGAGATATGAATATATCCATACATCGATTCAAGGTGAAAATAGTGTTAAAAGAATTGAATTACGAGAAGAATAAATTTTTGTGATAGACTTTTTGAGAAAGTTTGAGGCAGAAATTTACAAATACACCAAGCATTCCCATAGAGCTTGATGGCAAGACTTGCAATTCAAAAAATCCCGTGAATTTTTTCCACCAGGGACCATTTTGTCAGTAATTGATTTTGCAGAAAACTACACATTTATTCCACAAAACGAAATTCAGAGTAAATACTATCATTCTAACCAAGTATCCATGCTCGTCCATATTCTATATAGACATGTTGAACAAAATGTCGATCATATAGAAAGCACCAGTGAAAATTGACATATTATTAAAGAATATCACTTTTATATAAGTGACGATCGTACACATGATACATATTTTGTACAACATTGTGTTGGAAAAATTTATGAGTGTTTGAAAAATTGTGGAATAACATTCAATGAACATTGGATATGGTTAGACAGATGCGTAGGTCAATTCAAATCTTAAAGATCATTCTTTTGGTTGTGTTGTCTTCATAAGAAAACCTGCATTAAACATTGTTGGAATTTATTTGAGACTGGCCATGGAAAAGGAGAACGTGATGGTGCAGGGGCATGCATAAAACGAGCACTTTGAAGATATCAAATGAACCCCTCTTCAAGCTAACTTGTGGACGCGAAAGAAGTTGTTCAATGGTGCATCGTTGCTCTAAGCCATGAGACTAACCGATTAAGGGAAGTGTGAAGGTACATTGAATTTAATTTTTATTGGATATCCAATTTTAAACAACGTACTTTTATCACAATGATTATCTTTGATTTTATTTTGATATCATATTTAAATTATTCTTTAAATTTTCCATATAATTTTTTTTTGGCATATTGGGGTCGATGACGTAGATAGATCAATTGGAAATGACATTGAAACAATAAAAGGGACTTGAAAATTGCATTCAGTTAAAACAAAGTCGTCCAGAAATGTTTTTGCATTGGATAAAAGAAAATATTCTTGTTTTTGTCATGTTTGCATAGACAACACAAAATCCAATGGTGTTTGTGAAAAAAAAAATATATGTAAAATATTGAAAATATACAGAGCTAAATACAAAGGGAAAAATATTAGTTGCAATGTTTGAAAAAATTCAATCAGAGGAGACTACAATATCATCTGATGGTGATTGAGTTTCTGATCTTGTTAGAGAGGGTAACATTTGAATTGCTTTCTAATGATAAAGATCTAGAAATAAATTTGAATATGTATAATTTTGCTAAGTTTGTTTTATTGTGCAGGAGATGTTTTTGTTGTAATTGCACCTATTGAGAATGATGAAAATGTGAAGTATTATTTGATGCGTTTCACTGAACAAAAAATGAAATTATTAGAAGACTATAATGATCAAAAATTTCCATATGAAAGACGATCTATTATACTGAAAGGTTATTTTTTCAGACAAACTAATCAAAGTGGGGATTTTGTTTACTTTGAAGACTATGAACCTGATTTCATATGTTTTCAATATAGTCACTTGGTGTGTACAGCACGCATAAATTTTATCGAGGTTCAATCAAAGAGAAAAATGAAAATTAAGAAATGGAAAATGTCAAAATCCGATCATCAAAGGATTATTGAAGATGGCATTCAATTGCAATTTTTTTGATTGAATTGCCGAACAATTTATTCTCTTTGGATTATATGTTCTAGAACTTCCAGCACCCAATTAAAAATTGAGCTGCCTTGTTATGTTATCTGTGCAAGTGTTTGCAGATGTAAAAATTGTTTTGGTACATGCACACTCTAGTATCAATTGAAAGTAGCTTTTATATAAATGCATTGATGAAAAATGTTGAATGTATTGGATATAATGTATGTTCTAGAATGAAATTAACTGTTCAAGTAGTTTTACTATGTGCATTGATGAAAAATGTTTCAAGTACTCAATATATATGTTCTAGAATGCAATTAACTGAAAGTAGTTTTTCTATGTGCATTGATGAAAAATGTTGCATGTACTGGATATATACATGAACTCAATGCACACCTAGTTTTTCTTGTTGGATTTTTTAGTAAAAAGTATCCACAATGTAAATAAATCATCCACAGTATAATTTTTTCCGAATATTCCTTTTAGACAAGAGACTTGAAGCAATTCTCTCACTTTTGGGTGGATTTGACCCACATCTCTATTCCTGATTGAAAATCTAGTACAAAGTTTGTCTGTCCAGTGGTCGAATATGTTCTATGTGCATTGATGGAAAATTTTGTGCACATATTGGATATATATATATATATATATATATATATATATTTGTTCTATAATGAAATTAATTTTTCAAGTCGTTTTCCCATGTGCATTGATGTAAAATGTTTCACATACTGAATATATATGTTCTAGAATGCAATTAACTGAATGTCATCAATTTACCAATTTATAAATCAACAAGGCTACCTAGTTGAGTGCATTAATGAAATTGACCCCAATTCAACAGACGTATATCTACTTCTTATATTTCCAATCAAAATTAAATGGATTTATATGGGAAAGAGACAGAACATATAGCCCATGAACTACTTTAGTTCATAGGTCAATGAAGGTATCATCATGTGGGAAAATGTTTCAAGAACACTTGATCGTACTTAAAAGTAATCTTAAGATTTTTTTTGATCTTTACATACTACATACTATTGTTTTAGTGAAAAATAAAATAAAAAACTTACCAAATGTACTTCAACTATCCAAAACTTGAATTTTAATTTTTTTTTGATTATATCAAAATAAACAAAGTCGTCCAGAAATGTGTTTGCATTGGATAAAATAAAATATTCTTGTTTTTGTCCTGTTTGCATAGAGAACACAAAATCCAATGACGTTTGTGAAAACAAAATGTATGTAAAAGATTAGAAACATACAGAGCTAAATACAAAGGGAAAAATGTCCGTTGCAATGTTTGAAGAAATGCAATCAGAGGAGACTACAATATCATACGATGGTGATCGAGTTTCTGATCTCATTAGAGAAGGTAACATTTGAATTTCTTTCTAATGATAAAGATCTAGAAATAAATTTGAATATGTATAATTTTTCCAAGTTTGTTTTATTCTGCAGGAGATGTTTTTGCTATAATTGCACCTACTGACAACGATGAAAATGTGAAGTATTATTTGATGTGTTTCACTGAATGAAAAATGAAATTATTAGAAGACTATACTGATCACAGATTTCTATATGAAAGAGGATCTATTATACTGAAAGGTTATTTTTTCAGACAAACTAATCAAAGTGGGAATTTTGTTTACTTTGAAGACTATGAACCTGATTTCATAAGTTGTCAATATAGTCACTTGGTGTGTGCAGCACGCATAAAGTTGATCGAGGTTCAATCAAAGAAAAAAACGAATATTAAGAAATGGAAAATGTCAAAATCCGATCATGAACGGATTATTGAAGATGGCATTCCATTGGAATTTTTTTGATTGAACTGCCCAAAAATTTATTCTCTTTGGATTATATGTTCTAGAACTTCCAGTACTCAATTAAAAATTGAGCTGCCTTGTTATGTTATTTGTGCAAGTGTTTGCACATGTACAAATTGTTTTGGTACATGCACACTCTAGTATAAACTAAAAGTAGCTTTTCTATACATGCATTGATGACAAATGTTGCATGTATTTTATATATATATATGTGTGTGTGTTCTAGAATGAAATAAAATGTTCAAGTAGTTTTACTATGTGCATTGATGAAAAATGTTTCATGTACTCAATATATATGTTCTAGAATGCAATTAACTGAAAGTAGTTTTTCTATGTGCGTTGATGAAAAATGTTGCATGTAATGGATATATACACAAACTCAATGCATGCCCAGTTTTTCTTGTTGACTTTTTTGGTAAAAATTATCCACAATGTAAATAAATCATCCGCAGTATAATTTTGTACGAAGATTCCTTTCAGACAAGAGACTCGGAGAACTTCTCCGACTTTTGGTGGGATTTGACCGACATCTCTATTCCTGATAGAAAATCTAGTACAAAATGTGTCTATCCAATGGTCGAATATGTTCTATGTGCATTGATGAAAAATGTTGTGCACGTATTGGATATATGTGTGTGTGTGTTCTAGAATGCAATTAATTGTTCAAGTAGTTTTCCCATGTGCATTGATGAAAAATGTTTCACATACTGAATATATATGTTCTAGAATGCAATTAAAACTGAATGTCATCAATTTACCAATTTATAAATCAAAAAGGCTACCTAGTTGAGTGCATTAATGACATTGACCCCAATTCAACAAACATATATCTACTTCTTATATTTCCAATCAAAATTAAAGGGATTTATATGGGAAAGACGTAGAACATATAGCCTATGAACTACTTTAGTTCATAGGTCAATGAAGGTATCATCATGTGGGAAAACGTTTCAAGAACACTTTATCATACTTAAAAGTAATCTTAAGATTGTTTTTTATCTTTACATACTACATGCTATTGTTTGAGTGAATTTTTTTTTTAAACTTACCAAATGTACTTCAACCATCCAAAACTTGAATTTTAAAAACTTTTTGATTATATCAAAACAAATTACTTCACATGTCATGCCAACTGTAGTTCAACTATCCAATAAAAACATTAAACATTTAACATTATATCACATGCCAAATGTAGATTGAAATGGTATCCAAAACTTATTTTTAAAAACTTTTTGATTATATCACAACATTACTTCACTTGCCATGCCAATTATTGTTCAACTATCCAATAAAAACATTTATATCACATGTGAAATGTAGATTGAAACCATGCAAAACTTAACCTTTAATTTAACAAAAAATTATAGATCACAACATTACTTCACAAGCGTAACGTACTTCAACCATCCAAAACTTGAGTTTTAAAAACTTTTTGATTATATCATAGCATTACTTCACATGCCATGCCAATTGTAGTTCAACTATCCAATAAAAACATTTAACATTATATCGCATGCCAAATGTAGATTGAAACCATCCAAAACTTAAGTTATAAAAAAAATTTGATTATATATCGTGCAACATTACTTCACATGCCATGCCAATTATAGTTCAACTATCCAATGAAAACATTTAACGTTATATCACATGCCAAATCTAGATTGAAACCATCCAAAACTTAACCTTTAATTTAACCAAAAATTATAGATCACAACATTACTTCACATGCCAAATGTACTTCAACCATCCAAAACATGAGTTTTAAAAACTTTTTGATTATATCACAACATTACTTCACATTCCATGCCAATTGTAGTTCAACTATCCAATAAAAACATTAAACATTTAACATATTATCACATGCCAAATGTAAATTGAAACCATCCAAAACTTGAGTTTTAAAAACTTTTTGATTATATCACAACATTACTTCACATTCCATGCCAATTATAGTTCAACTATCCAATAAAAATATTTAACATTATATCACATGCCAAATGTAGATTGAAACCATCCAAAACTTAACTTTTAATTTAACAAAAAATTATAGATCACAACATTACTTCACATGCCAAATGTACTTCAAGCATCCAAAACTTAACTTTAAAAAACAAAACAAATTATAACACATCATTACATAACATGCCAAATGTAGTTCAGAAGCAAAACATTAATTTATAGATGACAACATTACTAGTAGTTCAACTATCCAAAACTTAAAAGTTTTAAAAACCAAACAAATTATATAACAACATTACTTCACATTCACATGCCAAAAAGTACTAAAACCATCCAAAACTTAACTTTTTGGAACAAAACAAATTATATTAACACTGTAATAAAATATGTCCAAAAATTGTAGATCTCACAAGTATCAAGTATCAAGTTATATATATATATATATATATATATATATATATATATATATATATATATATATATATATATATATATATATATATATATATATATATATATATATGACAGTGCATCTAGATAATATATAAAATAAATAAATTTAAGACTATCTAAATCTTGAAATCAAATCTACAAATCATGTCCACCAAATAGAGATGGATGTAGTGTCTTTCCTATCAGGGTCTCAATCCGCGCACTATCATGCGAAGCATGGGAAACTTGTACACAATGCACATGTACAAACATTAAAATTTGATGTTTTAAAAATGAGAGAGAATATATATAGAACTTCATGTAAAAAACAAAATATAAAAAAAAATCATGCAATACCTCATGAGGTTCCCTCTCCATTTGTTCACCTGCTACAAGTCCCCCCCCCCCATGGGAACATCTGCAACGGTAAATTGTACAATATACATGTACAGTTATATATATATATTAAAAAATTTCAGATGAAAATGCACATGTACATATATAAACTTATTTTCAATAATATTAAAAAAAAAGTTAGACAACTTGTTCAAATGGTTGAAATGGTGTGGATGTTCCTATCTCCGTCACTAGAGTCCGTGGATTAAAGAAATCTTCTATAGAAACCTAAAATTCAAAATTTTAAAAGTATAAAATAACTCAAGATCAAGATCTCAATTTATAATAAAACTTAAATAAACTTCAATTTATAAATTATAACTAAATTAAGAAAACATATATATATATATATATATATATATATATATATATAAGTGAAAAATTGAATACTTCTGCAGGTGAATTTGGGACATCTTCTAAGAGAGGCTCCAAAAGAAAATCTCAAAAAACCTAAAATTCAAAAAAATTAAAATAACTCAAGATATAGATATATATATCTCAATTTTTAATGGAACTTTTTGAGGTGGAATATATATATAACTTAAACATAAATTTTAAAAGTGAAAAATTGTCCATACTTGTTGTGGATGTGGCACATCTCCTAAGGAAGTAGAAGGTACATCTCCCAAGGAAGAAGAAGGTACTGCCATCCCAAAAGATGTAGAAGGTACATCTCTTAAGGAAGAAGAAGGTAACGCCATCCCGAAAACATCGGACGAAATCTGAATCTGTTAAAACATTTTATTATTATATATGTACATGTACATGTGTGCACAATTATTTATTTTAAAAATATCACTTAAAAAACACTAACATTTGTCAACATATCTTGATGGTGAGACCTATCTTCATTGTTTGAACCAGAGGCCCCGAACGTGATATTAAAATTTTCGTCATTCATCATGCGTGAAAACTGCAAATGGTGTTTTAACATATAATGATACATTTTTGTTAGATTAATGTACATAAAAATAAATGTATACATGTACATACACATGTATTTATTACAAATTGTACACATTTTTGTGTTAAAATAATTGAACCCTAAGGTCATTAACACATACCGTTCCCGTGCCCTCTTCTTCATGAAGAATTAAGTCTTGCCAACCACTGCGACAATTCTTTGCATATATTCTGAGATCTTCAACATTCATGTTGTCAATCTCTTCATCTGTACAATGCACAAAATTGGCACGTGCATTCTGCTCTTTGTCGATTTAGACAAACATCGACTCCACCGAATTCGCTATGAACATTGTCGATGATGACATTCCTTGCTTATTGACTTATTTGAGAAGTCGTATCCATCTCTGACCACAAAGTTTCAACCTGAAAAGGTTGACTCACCAATGGAGGCTCAGGCGAGGCAACTCCACATCTCGCCTAGCGTCCCTACGGTCACACAATCGACCTTTCCCTGGACCAAAAAATTCTAACGGAAGGTCATTGTAATTGGGTTTCATTTCCAAAAAAAAATTTGCGTAAAACAATTTTGTAAAATAAACAGGAATCTCGTCGTTCCATGGGAGCCTTTCATAGGCCAAAAGGTGCCTATCATACAAATAGTGAGCTATATCAGAGTGCTTGAATATTGCACCTTCAACATTTTTCTTTTTGGCCATTCCTTGAAATTAAACATTGACTTTGCCATTTCTTTTGTAAATCTTTGTTTTACATCCTCCCATTTATCGAGACCCATTACTGTTTCCTTTCTCTTTCTCATGACTTCTACAAATGTATCAGTCATTGGCCCAAGATTTTTGTAGACATTTACTAGTTCATCCAATGAATGTGTAACTATTTTGAGGCTTTGTCGACTCTCAGCAGGTAGATTCAAATCCACGATATCTCTCCGCAATTTTGCATGAAGTTGTTGACACCTTTCTAAGGTGCATTGCGCCATGTTTCTTTCCCATGGTATATCAGAAATGTCGGCCGGATAAGTTGTGGTGGGTAGACAACGTTCTTCTTGAATGTAGCGTTCTCTCTTGCGTCTATTTTTACCAACATTTGGAACATTTTCAACCTCTGCATCAATATATATATAATTTTGTATATTAAAAAAAACACATGTAAACAAATTTGTACAAATTCAATGAAAAAAATATTGAAATTTATGGCAACCTCGACGTGGTTGGCTAGCATCTTCTCCACCCTGAAACTGTTGAGAACCAGAATGACCCTGCTGAGAACTAGCACCATCAGTCGTTGATTGGCCTTCGGGGGAATAAATATCACCACCTTCACGCAACCTGCTACCACTTATTGATGGCCCTCTAAGGGAATTTGAACAACGCAGAGAGAGAAGATTCATAAACAAATATGAATTTATAATCAATTGAAAAATACATGCATACATATAAATACACGTGTACATATTAATTGATTAAATTGTGTTAAAACCATACCACGACTGAGTGAAACATGGGCATCCATGGATGGAGTAGAGACCCTTCTCTTCTTATTAGCTCCTAAAAAATAAAAAATGAAACTTATTAACAACTAATTTAACTCACAAAGTTGATAAAAAATCAATTCCATATGTACACACATGTATGGAGATTTAAGATTATATTTAAATTTACCATGAACAACTCTCGATCCCCGATCCCCCCCTCTCGTAGAGATATGAGATTTTGTTGATCTTCGTCGTTGATCCTCCATGATATATATATCTACGGTGGAAATTTACAATTATTTTTTTAAATAACTAATTTAAATTAAATTCAAAATAAATTTCAAAAAATTAATGTAATTTAGTGTAAACAAATTATGTAAAACACAACTTTCAAAGCACTAATTGATGTGTGAAACTCAATTTAAGAAAAAAAAAGTTATAAAAATGATAATTTCACCAAATTGTGTTTTACATGGTGGGAGCACACTTGGTATAAAATTGAAAAAAACACATTGTCATTAAAAAAGAAGTGAAACTCCATTTAAACAAACTCCATTTAAACAAAAAATTGTTGAAGTCCCCGCATTTTAATTTTATAAAAATGTGAAGTTCACCACTTGTTGCAAATGTGAAGTTCACCAAGTTGCACTTTACATGGTGTGGTGGGAGCACACTTGGTATATAATTGAAAAAAGCACATGGTCATTAAAAAAGACGCATTTATAAGTACACAACACACACATATCCAAGGTATGTTACAATGTCGATCAATAAATTTTGAAGGAGAGTGTCTCAACACTAATTCATCTTCGAAGATGAATCTTGAATTTTTTAAGAAGAGCATCTCAAAACTAATTCATCTTTGATAGATGAATCTTGAATTTTTGAAGAAGAGTGTCTCAACACCAATTCATTTTTGAGAGATGAATCTGGCATTGGCATTGCCTTGTATGATTCTAATTCATCTATTAATTCATCTTTGATAGATGAATCCTGAATTTGCATTACCTCATGCAATAGAACAGCAGACATCTTATTCACATTTGTACAATGTCTTATACTAAAAAATTGAAATTGGCTAACAATATTGTTTTCTAGTCCATGCAGTTCTTTTAGCCTCTCCTTCTTAACTTGGCACACACCATTCATCTGGTTGCACACAAGTTCAGAATTGGTGAAAACTACAATTCCATTTGATCCATACTCCATCACTGTTCCCAAGCCTTCTATCAATCCAATATAATATGCCTCGTTGTTTGTTGTTCTTCTCGGTATATTCATTTTCCTTTGGACGACTTTGCTAGTCGCAATATTGGAAAGCACATATGTAATCACTGCATTCCCTGGATTGGGATAGCAAGAAACTTCTATGCATAATTTCCATTTTTCAACCATATTTAATGGTTTTCTTATCCCTAAAAAAAAACAAATTCAATAAAAATATATATATTAAATTGAAATTTATTGCAAATGCATGGAAGAAATGAAAAACTTATATTTAGATCTATTCCAGAGATTGACTATAGGGACATTTACTAGATATGTCACCTTTCATAAAAGATGAGATCCAGAGGCTACCTAGCCCTTTACAGACTCTGCCTATAGAACTACCATGGTTATGAAAATGAAAAACTTTTAATTCGATCTATTCTAGAGATTGAATGTAGGGGCATTTACTGTTAGGTTAAAAACTATGTTTTGTATCAAATCACTTTTGGTTTCAATGGGAAACTTTTATGGCTAATTTGTGTTTTACATGTTGAATATAAAAGGTTTTTTCTCTCTCATTGTTTGAGAACATGGATATGAAAATGAAAAACTATATACTTGGTTAAAAACTATGTTTTGTATCAAATTACTTTTTGTTTTTAAATACTATATACATGTTGACTGTAGGGGCATTTAGATCTATTCCAGAGATTGACTGTAGGGGAATTTACTAGATATGTCACCTTTCATAAAAGATGAGATCCAGAGGCTACCTGGCCCTTTACAGACTCTGCCTATAGAAATACCATGGATATGAAAATGAAAAACTTCTAATTAGATCTATTCTAGAAATTGAATGTAGGGGAATTTACTAGATTAGGTTAAAACCTATGTTTTGTATCAAATCACTTTTGGTTTCAATGGGAAACTTTTATGGCTAATTTGTGTTTTACATGTTGAATATAAAAGGTTTTTTCTCTCTCATTGTTTGAGACCATGGATATAAAAATGAAAAACTATATACTTGGTTAAAACCTATGTTTTGTATCAAATTACTTTTTGTTTCTAAATACTATATACATGTTGACGGTAAGGGCATTTACTGTAGGGTCATTTAGATCTATTCCAGAGATTGAATGTATGGGCATTTACTAGATATGTCACCTTTCATAAAAGATGAGATCCAGAGGCTACCTAGCCCTTTACAGACTCTGCCTATAGAACTACCATGGATATGAAAATGAAAAACTTCTAATTAGATCTATTCTATAAATTGAATGTAGTGGCATTTACTAGATTAGGTTAAAACCTATGTTTTGTATCAAATCACTTTTGGTTTCAATGGGAAACTTTTATGGCTAATTTGTGTTTTACATGTTGAATATAAAAGGTTTTTTCTTTCTCATTGTTTGAGACCATGAATATGAAAATGAAAAACTATATAATTGGTTAAAACCTATGTTTTGTATCAAATTACTTTTTGTTTCTAAATACTATATACATGTTGAATATAAAAGGTTTTTTACTCTCTCATTGTTTGAGACCATGGATATGAAAATGAAAAACTTCTATTTAGATCTATTCTAGAGATATGGCTAATTTGTGTTTTACATACATTGAATATAAAAGGTTTTTTCTCTCATTGTTTGAGACCATGGATATGAAAATGAAAAGCTTCTATTTAAAACTATTCCAGAGATTGACTGTAGGGGCATTTACTCTTAGGTTAAAACCTATGTTTTGTATCAAATCACTTATGGTTTCAATGGGAAACTTTAATGGCTAGTATGTGTTTTAAATGTTGAATACAAAAGGTTTTTTTCTCTCTCTCATTGTTTGAGACCATGGATATGAAAATGGAAAACTTCTATTTAGATATATTCTAGAGATGTGGCTAATTTGTGTTTTACATACATTGAATATAAAAGGTTTTTTCTCTCTCTAATTGTTTGAGACCATGGATATGACAATGAAAAATTTCTATATATTTAAAACTATTCCAGAGATTGATTGTATGTAGGGGAATTTACTCTTAGGTTAAAACCTATTTTGTATCAAATCACTTTTGGTTTCAATAGGAAACTTTAATGGTATTTTTGTTTACATGTTGAATACAAAAAGGTGTTTTTCTCTCCTCATGATTTGAAACAATGGATATCAAAATGAAAAACTTTTATTAGATCCTATTCTAAAGATATGGCTAATTTGTGTTACATACATTGAATATAAAGGGTTTTTTCTGTCATTGTTTGAGTCCATGGATATGAAAATGAAAAAATTCTACATTTAAAACTATTCAAGAGATTGATTGACTTGTAGGGGCATTTACACTAGCTTAAAACCTATGTTTTGAATCAAATCACTTATGGTTTCAATGGAAAAATTTTATGGCTAATTCAAGTGTTTTGCATGTTGAATATAAAAGTTTTTTCTCTCTCTCATTTTTTGAGACTACGGATACGAAAATGAAAAACTTCTATTTAGATCTATTCTAGAGATATGGCTAATTTTTGTTTTACATACATTGAATATAAAAGGTTTTTTCTTCATTGTTTGAGACCATGGATATGAAAATGAAAAACTTCTATATATTTAAAACTATTCCAGAGATTGACTGTAGGGGCATTTACTAAGGTTAAAACCTATGTTTTGTATCAAATCACTTATGGTTTCAATGGGAAAATTTTATGGCTAATTCGTGTTTTACATGTTGAATATCAAAGTTTTTTCTCTCTCATTTTTTGACACCATGGATATGAAAATGAAAAATGTCTATTTATATCTATTCTAGAGATCTGGCTAATTTGTGTTTTACATACATTGAATATAAAAGGTTTTTTCTCTCATTGTTTGAGGCCATGGATATGAAAATTAAAAAATTCTATTTAAAACTATTCGAAAGATTGACTGTAGGGGCATTTACTCTTAGGTTAAAGCCTATGTTTTGTATCAAATCAATTATGGTTTCAATGGGAAACTTGTATGGCTAATTTGTGTTTTACATGTTGAATATAAAAGGTTTTTTTCTCTCTCTCATTGTTTGAGACCATGGATATGAAAATGAAAAACTTATATTTAGATCTATTCTAGAGATGTGGCTAATTTGTGTTTTACATGTTGAATATAAAAGGTTTTTTTCTCTCTCATTGTTTGAGACCATGGATATGAAAATGAAAAAACTTCTATTTAGATCTATTCTAGAGATATGGCTAATTTTTGTTTTACATACATTGAATATAAAATGTTTTTCTCTCATTGTTTGAGACAATGGATATGAAAATGAAAAACCTCTATATTTAAAACTATTCGAGAGATTGATTGACTTGTAGGGGCATTTACTCTTAGGTTAAAACCTATGTTTTGTATCAAATCACTTATGGTTTCAATGGGAAACTTTTATGGCTAATTTTTGTTTTACATGTTGAATATAAAAGGTTTTTTCTCTGTCATTGTTTGAGACCATGGATATGAAAATGAAAAACTTCTATTTAGATCTATTCTAGAGATTAATTATTTGTAGGGCATTTACTCGAGGTCAAAACCTATGTTTTGTGCCAAGTCACTTTAGTTCAATGGGAAAATTTTATTGCTAATTTGTGTTTTACATGTTGAATATAAAAGGTTTTTTTCTCTTTCATTGTTTGAGACCATGGATATGAAAATGAAAAACTTCTATTTAGATCTATTCTAGAGATATGGCTAATTTTTGTTTTACATACATTGAATATAGAAGGTTTTTTCTCTCATTGTTTGAGACCATGGATATGAAAATGAAAAACTTCTATATATTTAAAACTATTCCGAAGATTGACTGTAGGGGCATTTACTAAGGTTAAAAGCTATGTTTTGTATCAAATTACTTATGGTTTCAATGGGAAACTTTTATGAATAATTTGTGTTTTACATGTTGAATATAAAAGGTTTTTTCTCTCTCATTGTTTGAGACCATGGATATGAAAATGAAAAACTTTTATTTAGATTTAATCTAGAGATTTGGCTAATTTGTGTTTTACATACATTGAATATAAAAGGCTTTTTCTCTCATTGTTTGAGACCATGGATATGAAAATGAAAAACTTCTATTTAAAAGTATTCCAGAGATTAACTCTAGGGGAATTTACTCCTACGTTAAAACCTATGTTTTGTATCAAATCAATTATGGTTTTAATGGGAAAATTTTATGGCTAATTTTTGTTTTACATGTTGAATATAAAATTTTTTTCTCTCTCTCTCATTTTTTGAGACCATGGAATGAAAATGAAAAAATTCTATTTAGATCTATTCTAGAGATGTTGCTAATTTGTTTTTTACATACATTGAATATAAAAGGTTTTCTCTCTCATTGTTTAAGACCATGGATATGAAAATGAAAAAATTCTATATTTAAAACTATTCCAGATGTGACTAATTTTTGTTTTACATAAATTGAATATAAAATGTTTTTCTCTCATTGATTGAGACCATACATATGAAAATGAAAAAATTCTATATTTAAAACTATTCCAGAGATTGATTGACTCTAGGGGCATTTACTCAGGTTAAAACCTATGATTTGTATCAAATCACTTTTCGTTTCAATGGAAACTTTTATGGATAATTTGTGTTTTACATGTTGAATATAAAAGGTTTTTTTCTCTCTCATTGTTTGAGACCATAGATATGAAAATGAAAAACTTCTATATTTAAAACTATTCCAGAGATTGATTGACTCTAGGGGCATTTACTCTCAGGTTAAAACCTATGTTTTGTACCAAATCACTTTGGTTTCAATGGGAAAAGTTTATGGATAATTTGTGTTTTACATGTTGAATATGTAAGGTTTTTTCTCTCTCATTGTTTGAGACCATGGATATGAAAATGAACAAATTCTATATTTAAAACTATTCCAGAGATTGATTGTTTGTAGGGGCATTTACTCGTAGGTTAAAACCTATGTTTTGTATAAAATCACTTTTGGTTTCAATGAGAAAATTTTATGGCTAATTTGTGTTTTACATGTTGAATATAAAAGGTTTTTTTTCTCTCTCATTGTTTGAGACCACGAATATGAAAATGAAACACTTCTATTTAAAACCATTCTAGAGATTGACTGTAGGGGCATTTACGAAGGTTAAAACCTATGTTTTGTACCAAATCACTTTGGGTTTCAATGGGAAAACTGTATGGCTAATTTTTGTTTTACATGTTCAATATAAAAGATTCTTTCTCTCCCATTGTTTGAGAGGTCATGGATATGAAAATGAAAAACTTCTATTTAAAAATATTCAAGATATTGATTGACTGTAGGCACATTTACACTTAGGTTAGAACCTATGTTTTGTATCAAATAACTTTTTGTTTCAATGGGAAACTTTAATGGCTAATTTGTGTTTTACATGTTGAATATAAAAGGTTTTTTTCTCTCTCATTGTTTGAGACAATGGATATGAAAATGAAAAACTTCTATTTATATCTATTATAGAGATGTGGCTAATTTGTGTTTTACATACATCGAATATAAAAGGTTTTTTCTCTCATTGTTTGAGACCATGGATACGAAAATGAAAAACATCTATTTAAAACTATTCCAGAGATTGACTGTAGGGGCATTTACTAAGGTTAAAGCCTATGTTTTGTATCAAATCACTTTTGGTTTCAATGGGAAACATGTATGTGTAATTTTTGTTTTACATGTTAAATATAAAATGTTTTTTCTCTCTCTCATTATTTGACACCACGGATATGAAAATAAAAAACTTTTATTTAGATCTAGATTCCAGAGATTGACTGTACGGGCATTTACTGGATATGTCACCTATCATAAAAGATGAGGTCCAGAGGCTACCTGGCCCTTTACAGACTCTGCCTATAGAACTTGTAGAAGTTAACACTACCTGTCCCAAGTATACCCTATCAAGGGTGTAGAAGATCCGTGGAATCACTCAAACTACTTTACTTAGACATAAGGGTGTATAAGAATGCATAAGAATGCATGTGTTTTAAATTGAATATTTTTCATTTTCTTAAGAATCTATTTTCAAAACAATTAACTATATACTTGGTTAAAACCTATATGTTTTGTATCAAATTAATTTTTGTCTCTAAATACTATGTTTTTTACATTGAATATTTTTCATTTGATTAAAAATCAATTTGAAACAATTCTAAACTATATAAGGTTAAAACCTATGTTTTGTATCAAATCACTTTTGGTTTCAATGGGAAACTTCGATGGCTAATTTGTGTTTTACATGTTGAATATAAAAGGATTTTTTTCTCTCATTGTTTGAGACCATGGATATGAAAATGAAAAACTTCTATTTAGATCTATTCCAAAGATATGGCTAATTTGTGTTTTACATGTTGAATATAAAAGGTTTTTTCTCTCTCATTGTTTGAGAGGTCATGGATATGAAAATGAAAAACTTCTATTTAAAACCATTCTAGAGATTGACTATAGGGGCATTTAATCTTAGGTTAGAACCTATGTTTTGTATTGAATCAATTTTGGTTTCAATGGGAAACTTTTATGGCTAATTTGTGTTTTACATGTTGAATATAAAATGTTTTTTCTCTCTCATTGTTTGAGACCATGGATATGAAAACGAAAAACTTATATTTAGATCTATTCCAGAGATTGACTGTAGGGGCATTTACTGGATATGTCACATTTCATAAAAGATGAGATCCAAAGGCTACTTGGCCCTTTACAAACTCTGCCTATAGAACTATCAAATCACTTTTGGTTTCAATGGTTTGTTTATTGGCTAATGTGTTTTTATCAAATCAATTGGATGCAAGTTATGTGCAGATGATGGATGATGAATGAGGTGATGTTGATCATAACCTTTACATCTATATTATAGGAAGCTTGATATACATAAGAAGGTTTATACTATATATAATTTTGGAATTTATATTAGTTGGAATATTTCAATATAATATAGTCATCTATTACCAACAAAAAGATATTAAGATAAAAGTGAAAGAGACTACAAACAATGGACTATAGTACCCAAAAGGTGAGAAATTTACATTGACAACATAGAGAGATTCAACTAGGCTTGTGTGGATGACATGAAAAATATAGGTGGAAAATGTATAATTCTACTCAGAAGAGTTTTTGGTTGCATGTTTAAGCAAGAAAGAGTCATTACTTGGACAATGTATAATTCTACTTAGAAGAGTCTTTGGTTGCATGGTTAAGAAATAAAGAGTCATTACTTTCTCTATCTAGAGTAGAAGTGGAATACATAGTAGTTACTTATTTTAAATGAATATGGAAAGAATCTACAAATGAATATGGAATGAATCATTGTACATTATGAATAGTCATGAGATCCACATTTCCACCATACTATTTGCGAGTTCTATATGAAGATATGTAGTCTAATAACTAATCAGTTATGATATTGGTGTAAATATGACAACGGTTCTATGATATAAAGGCCAACAAGGGATCAGTATAAATGCCAACAAGGGATCAAACTACAATGTTACATTTGATTCCATCACTACTATTCCTCTAAATCATTTAGCTTTGTATTATGAAAGAAAATTTATATATGTTATGCTATATTTGAATGCCAGATTTAAATGTATACAAATGGTGAATGGTTAAAGTATTAAAGTAGAAATTGGTTGTAGGTAAAGTATAAAAGATAAAATTCATTTGCAAAATTCACACACTATCTATACTAATCTAGTAACTCTAATCAATTATGATTATTGAATCACCTTATCAACCTAGTGCAAGCTGTTTCACTTATAATATAGCATGCTTTGTTTACACTATACTAGATTACAGATGTACGTTATCTATGTAATCAATAAAGGTGATTTCCAATGTTCTTCTTGAGCATAATGTAGTGGTATATAGTAATCAGTTACTTTTATTACTATAAGTAAGTATGTGCACCACCAAGGAGTTAGAAACTAGTAAGTATAGAGTTACTATATTTGTTATTACAGTACTCTTTCCGGTCTTAAAACACACTGTTCTAAGATTAGGCAGTTAGCTTATACCCAAAACAATAATCAAGAAAGGTGATTTCCAATGTGCTTCTTGAACATAATGTACTGGTATATAGTAATCATTTACTTGTGTTACTATAAGTATGGGCACCACTAAGAAATTAGCCACTAGTAAGTATGGAGTTACTATGTTCATTATTACAGTACTCTTTCCCATCTTAAAACACACTATTCTAATAATAGGCAGTTAGCTCATACCCAAAACTGGGAATAGCAAGCTAGGGCTATGGAATTGGGGGGGCACAGTCAAGCATTGTAAGAGGTTTAAATCTTAGGGGACAAATAAATTTGAAGGCTTGGGTTATGGTATTTTGGTCAGCCTGACAAATGACCCTTCGTTACACCCTTCAAAGGAGAACCCATAACATATAGGAACTAAGCAGGTATTATGAAGATATCAATACGAGTTCTCAGTTGTAGAGACAAGGCAGTCATGAAGGTTCATTATGGCTTGTACACGATCACACAATAAGCATAACCTGAAAGCATGTACTTAATAAGCATACACATTAAGAAAGTAAGGTCTTAAAACACACTGTTCTAAGATTAGGCAGTTAGATCATACCCAAAACAGTAATCAATAAAGGTGATTTCCAATGTGCTTCTTGAGCATAATGTACTGGTATATAGTACATAAGTTAGGAAAGGGAATTACAATAGAAATTAAGGTAAGACCATGAACTTTTACCCAATATTGAACAAAGGTGAGCAACCATATATATCATGAAGCAAGTTCAAGAAATATTATGATAAGAAATATTAAATGAAAATCAAAGTTGGGAAGTTAGGAAAGGGAATTAGAATAGAAATTAAGGTAAGACCATGACCTTTTACCTAAGAAATATTAAATTAAAATCAAAGTTAGGAAAGGGAATTAGAATTGAAATTAAGGTAAGGCCATGAACTTTTACCCAATATTGTATCAAATCACTTTTGGTTTCAATGGTTTGTGTATTGGCTAATGTGTTTTTATCAAATAAATTTTGGTTTTGAAGTATATTCTGGAATATTATGTAACCACTTATTAGGCCTATCAATATGTAATTAGAGCATAGTGAATATGAGAAGTTGATAAGTCTTTATCTGGTTCTTCTATACAGTCGAATGTTTCTCTCTATCACCATGAGGTTATTAGGTTGTTCATTAGCTCGAAATAATGTAAATCTAATGGTGAACCTTTTAGCGAGGAAGAGTTGTTGATTTTACATAAAATAATAGAAGATATGACTATGCATTTCGATGAAAAAAGTGTTTTTAAAAGTGTTCCTGGCTTGGTTAAACTTTTAATTAGTCCTCAGCTTAGTCAAGATAATGTGTTTTTAGTGGAAATGGATACAACATAGTCAATAATTAAATTAATTACTTATTTATTTTGGACTTTTCATGAAAACAAATAAACAATTTTTTTTTAAGATAAAAAAAAAACAAGAAAACAAGTCTATCATTATAACTTATACTAAATTAACTGAAATTTACAACTTTCAAGTTTCGAGTTTTGAGTTTCTAAAATAACTGAAATTTACAAGTTTCGGGTTTCGAGTTTCTAATGTATATATTCTATAATCTAATTGATAAATTGGGCACATGACCTTCAATGCATACTACAAGTATCTAACACATATTGTAACCTAAGAACTGTAACCGCTTGTTGCATACTGAACTGCAAACTTAATTTTTTTGTAAAATTTGGCAGTGATTTATATATAGTGATCTTGGATTTTGATATCACTTATATTCTGAGTGATATTCCAGTGATGCGAGTTGGACAGTGATCTAAGGTGCAAGTTAAGTGATAAAATAACTTATAACAGTGATATATAAATACATCATTACCATGGAAAATAGTAATGTATGATGATATGCTAGTGATACCCGTAGTATGCCTGATTTATATACAATGATCTTGGATTGTGATATCACTTATATTCTGAGCGATATTCTAGTGATGTGAGTTTGACAATGATCTAAGGTGCAAATTAAGTGATAAAATAACTTATAAAAGTGATATATAAATACATCAATAATATGGACAATAGTAATGTATGGCAGTATGTCAGTGATACTTGTAGTATGGCTGATTTATATACAGTGATCTTGGATTCTGATATCACTTATATTCTGAGCTATATTCCAGTGATCTGTGAGTTTCAAAGTGATCTAAGGTGAAATTTAAGTGATAAAATAACTTATAACGGTGATATATAAATACATCAATAATATGGACAATAGTAACATATGACAGTATGCCAGTCATACTCGTAGTATGACTGATTTATGTAGTATGACTAATTTATATACAATGATCTTGGATTCTGATATCACTTATATTCTGAGCGATATTCCAATGATCTACGAGTTTGATAGTGATCTAAGGTTCACATTAAGTGATAAAATAACTTATAACAGTGATATATAAATACATTAGTATTATGGACAATATTAATGTATGACAGTATGCTAGTGATACTCGTAGTATGAAAATGATGATGTGTACTTGTGAGTATGTTATGTGGATATCATGAAAATAGCTCTTTATTGACAGTAATATGGCAAAATTGACAACCATATACATGAATGATTGTGGCTTTGTTGTTATAACAGTGGATATATTATAGATATATTATAAAAGTGGATTTTTTGATGCATAGCTTAAATGATATATATGGCAGTGACCTAGACAGTGATGGATGCATTGACCTGACATTTATGTTTATGACAATATGGCCATGATGTATGACTTCATGAAAGTTATGATTTATGAACACTCCATAAAAATATAACTATCAACAATAGAAGGATATGAGCTGCTTACTTGGTGGTTCGCTTAACGTCACCGAAGATTATCAGCAATAGAGTAGCAGTAGTGCCGGAGCAATTTGACAAAATATAAGTAACACAACATAAAAAACCGTAAATTATATCGGAAAATATAATTTATGATAACGATCAAACAATTCACTGCAGAAAACCATAACAATCAACAACATAAAGAGCTGTTTACATAGTGGTTCACTTAACGTCGCCATAGATCATCAGCAACAGAGCAGAAGTATCACCAAAGTAGCAGTAGCGATGCAGAAATTAAACGAACTATCAACAACAAAGCAGAAGAAACAAAGGCACGCAAAGAAACATAGTAGAAGAAACAAAGACATGCGAAGCAACAGAGCAGAAGAAATAAAGACGCACGAAGCAACAGAGTAGAAGAAAAAAAGACGTGCAAAAAAAATAAAATTCACGGGCAATATATTTATAAGCAATATTTTGGCCGAACTATTTTAAAATTTCAACCAAACTTTTAGTTCGGTCAAACTACAAGTTCACCAAACTGTTGTTGCCGATTTTCCCATCTTCGACAAAAATTCTGTTTGCCCACACCATCAGTGTGCCGTCAATCTAAACAATAGAACGAGGTCGGCCGAACTTTCTCATAAAGTTTGGCCAAACTATCTTATAGTTTAGCCAAAATTTCTCAAAAGTTCGGCCGAACTATTGCCGAAATTTTTTTTCCGCCCCCGATTCTCATAAAAGTGTAACACAACTTCACATTTTCACTCACTATCGATTATTTTGTAGTCCTGGCATTGGGTTATAGGTAGGGGTACCACATACTAGGATTTTGTACGCTATAAATTTATTTAATTTGATATATTTGGAGATAAGGTTTGATTTAGAAAATATTAATACAAATTTTGCACAAAAGAGTGTATCTTGGAAAACCCTAGCTCAAGAAATTGTGGGTAGAGTGTTCACATGGGCCTTAGCTAAAGGAACATGGTATACAAATCTCATTTTTCCTCTTGGTTTTTTTTTTTAATGCTCGTGGACCAAGCTCATAATGTATCCCTAAATGGATTCTAAAATATAGTTACAATTAGCCATAAAATTCAAACGAAGACTTAGATGGGTGAATTGTTAATTTTTTTGGACTCCTAGCATCGAGTTACAAATAAGGGAACCTAAATCCTAGTATTACATAAGACAAAAAATGATTTATTTAAGGATCTTCAATGCTATGGTTTTATTCAGTAGAGACTAATGAAGTTCTTGCATAAGATGATGGATTTTGCAAAACCGTAGATTGAGAGATTATGGGAAACGTAGTCGCATGGGCATTGGCCAAACACCCTTGTTGGAGCTTATGAAATTCACTTATGTTTCTCAGTTTGGTTTTTATAACCCCAAAACAAATTTACCATGTCCATAAATTTCTCCAAGAAGAAAGTTGCAACTCAAAATAATATTCAAACCAAGACTTGAATGGGTGAAGTGCCAATTTTTTGGACTCTTAACATCATGTTATATATAGTGGCATCTCCATCCTAGTACACCATAGGTGAAAAATTTATCTATTTGAGAATATTTGGAGATCATGTTTTTTTTAGTAAATAACAATGAAAATTTTGCACATGTGTGACAAGCCAGCCATGGATGGCTCATTTTGGCCATGGAATCTCATCATGTAATTGGATTTTAAAATTAAATGGGATGAGTAAGGGACGCAGATTCCAAGAGGTCTCATGGAAGTAGAATTTTTAGGGAAACTCAACTTGCTTGTTGAAAGAAGGAATAATATCAACTATATAACAACCATTATAGGCTAGTTGTTTAGCTTTAAATGCATAAGGATGGGACTATTGTTGGAAATTAACTGGGCTGCAACACAAGGGGCAAGCCCATGTTGGATTGTAAACCACAAAAAGGAAAATTAGGGGAATTTTGAGGTTTAAAATGGGCCTCCTAAGAAAAATGTACAACCAAAATAAACTTTAAAAGAACCAATAAGATTCAAGATGATGATGTCACCCATGGGGGATGATTCACCATTTTTTGAGTAAAAAGGTAAAAACATTAAAAAATAATAAAATAATAAAAATAAATTTTCAACTCATATTTTCAACATATATCCCTAAGGTTTTACTTAAATTTTGAGTTTGAGTACTCATTGGAAAAAAAATTTAATTCATCATCCAAGGAGTATCCATGTTACAAACTTTTGATGGACCCTTCTACATGAAAAATATGATTGCAATCACATTTTTTATGTATTTCTCATTTTTCGTGCAACAGAGTCCATAAAAGGTATCCAACATGGGTACTCTTTGGATAAGTAATTAAATTATGCATCCGATGAGTGTTACAACTCAAAATTTGAGTAAACCCATAGGGAGATAAGTTGAAAATATGAGTTGAAAAAATAGTTTTTTTATTTTTTTTCCCTCTAAAGCTTGATGATGTATTTTAATATATTCATTATTTCCTTAGGAGTCCCATTTTAGACCTAAAAATCCCCCTAATGAAACAAATAGCAAAAGGACACCGAAATTAATGAGACAAAGAACCAACAGGGAGATGCACAACAACAAAAAATAGGAGAGGATACTCATTTGGATTCAGGGATGAATAAACAAGACCAATTTAGAATCGTTTTGGGAAGGAATATATAAGGGGAAAGGTTTGGTTATTTTAGGGAGATAACGAGATACAAAAACTCAGTGGGAAAATATAGAGCTTGAAATTATGTAAAAGGAGATTCGTGTTGTAGGAGGCAACGAAGAAGAGAGGAGAGCACCAAGGCTCTTGTTTTCTCTAAAGTGTTGTTTTCCTTCATTGGATAATTGTAGGCTGAGGAAGTTGGTCTTGGAACTCTGTGTGCATTTGTGAAATGTTGAGAAAATGGTGGTTGGAGGAAGAAGAATCTCTAGAGTCCCTATTTTAGCTGGTAGATTGGTGTTTATTCCCTTGAGAAAAAACACCTTAGACACTTGTAATTTGGGTTGGGGGTGAAAAATACAAGTAGCTTGGCTTCAGTTTGCCTATGTGTGGAGGGAAATTTGAAGTCACAAACTCAGTTTCTCATCTTCATTATAAATTCATGATAAGTATTTCCCTTGTGCAAACCTTGTATGGCTTCACGATTACAATGTGAATGAATGTTAGGCTAGCGGTTTGAATGAAGAGTCTTGAGTCAATGTGCATATATCCTAAAATATAGGTTATGACCCATATGGGGATGCATTTTTAAGCATGAATGTTTCATAGGATCGATGGATTTATGCTAAAATTCTACTGCAGGAAGGGTTCACTGGTGCTAACACTCGGATTGCATGAGTGAAATGTTTTCCCTATGAAGCTAATGGGGTTGTGTCTTAGGTTTCAATAACTTCGGCATATGTTGTGATGTTAATTTATGAACATGTTGATGCACCTTTATGTAGAGATTTAATTCATTGATATGCTAAATATATTTGAATTCGTGTGCTTCTCTTAAAAAAATGATATTGTTAAGTAAATTGTGTGTACTTTTGAATTAGAAACAAAGTGTTGTGTGAATATATTGATGAAGTTAATCCTAGAATACTTGTTGCACAAAATGTGTAATAAACCACATGATAATGAGGATTACGCTATATCACTAAGATTAAATTGATTCTGAAGGAAATGTCTACCTATGTTGTAAACCACACATTAATAAAATACATAGAAACATTGTGCCTTGCTACAGGCCATAGCAAGATCTATAGGAACTTGGAATGAAGAAAGCAATACTAGGCACATAGACCCTTTTTATTAATATGAAATAGTTACATAAGAGATCACCTGCTTGGTAGGGCCTCACTGTAATTTTTAATATTATTCTCTTAGCTATTGGATCATGATTCTACATAAAGAGCACCACATTGGAAATCCTATTTCCTCTTTTAAGTGCAAGGATAGCCCCAGGAAATTATAGGAAGGCTTAGTCATCCTCGCATTCTCAATAGCCCGGATATCTTCTCCTCGCATCAAGGCATAACTAGTTTGGCCCTGGAAGGCTCTGTGAAGTGCTTATATAGCTGCTTGCATGCTTGACATGGATTATAGCACTCTTGATGAGTGGCAGGTTAGGTGGATACCATTTAGGAATGCACACCAAGCCCATGGTATGTAAAGGCCAAAAGAGCTCCTATGTCGTCGTGCCTGGATTTCCATATCCGAGAACGATGGATCCAAAAGAGCTAGAATCCCATTGTAGACACAGTAATGCAAGATAAGCATGGGTAGAACCATATAATGCCTTAATAAACCATTGACATTGGCATGAAGCCTTGTTGTTGATCTAGAGGTTTGTTGGACCTCTGAGATAGATCCATGGTCGAAACAACCGACTCAAGGAGGTTAGTGCATAAGTGAAACTTGTTTTTGGGGAAATAATGGAGATCCCCATGTGATACATAACATAAGGCCAAGAAAATATTCCTTAGTCAAGCCATGGGATATATTTAAGCAATGATCGAAGAGGTGCATGATGGGCCAAGACCAAAAATTATACGAATCAGGCACCCTTATTAGTAACTCATCAAAACATTAGATGTGGAGGCTTCACATTAGCATGGTAAAATTTTCCCCTATAATGTGATTGGTCATGATGGTACTGATGTGGCCCAGAGGTAGAACCCAAAATTATTACCTCAAAACATTTTTAAGGGATTAGGAAGAGGAGAGATAGATTAGAGTGATCAAATGATGCGACAGAAGGACATGTGCCTAATGACGTTTCCATTCGCTGAAGGGTTGACCCATATTTTCTATAATCTTGGTGGTTTAGCCTTGATGGATAACGGGGTAGTTCTCTAAGAAGCACCAAGAACATAGAGGCAAGATGATTTAGCCCTAGTGGTATCAACCTAGAAAAATTCTGGTGCACATGAGTGGAAGGTGTTGGGTAAGGACTTGCAGGATGATGCAAGCATGTGCATGATAGGGACCATTCTATTGATGTGAAACCATAGGTCAGTGATTCACCCACCTATCGAGTTATATCAAAAATTTCATCGTGCAAGTAGGGCCCCATGATAGTTCTCGATGGATAATAAAGGAAGCTCACTAGATTGTGTTGGTAGGGTCCCAAGGGAATTATGTAGGCTATTTGTGCTCACCTTACAAGCAGCTCGACAAAATTCCCATTTATTAGAAGAAGGAATCCCAGTGAGGTTATAATTACATTACGACCCCATAAAAATGAATAGGTTCCTTAAGCAAAGGTGTTGACATAGTGTAACCGACATGATGTGAGCGAGTAGTGGCGAAAAATCATAGGCATAATTCGATGCAATGGAGAGGTGATATATGGGCTCACTTTCAAGGTAATCCAAGAAAAAAGAGCCCAGTGGTAACAAAGTGTGTCGTTTGGTAAATTCAGGGAGAGGGAAAGTGGGGTGACGTAACTAGGGTGACGTATCCATTGAGAACCACCCAAAAGGCATAGAAGCATTATGTTTAAAGGTGCCAAGATGACACAGAGAGTGGAAGCCATTTACTTTCGGTTAGATTTTTTTTTTATTACCCCATTCTATCAAAGCATCCAAGTTCAAGACTAAGAATGGATGAGACTATTGCAAGCACGATGTTAGATACATCATTGGAATTTATCATGACCAAGTAGTGGTAGAGTCTCCCCAATGGGGAGGGCCTCAAAATGATTTTTAGAAAATAAATAAAACAAATGTTTAGGTGTTAAAAGCTAGTTGTAAATGATTATGACATCCATTATTGATGCATTTATATTGTGCTTGAGTTATGTCCCATGGTTTAGTATTTGATTTCTTCAGTGTATCATCATTGTTGTTCATATGACAAGCCTTTGCATGCTTCAATGAATATGTACGAAACTATTAATATGATGTAAGGAAGCTTAGGAAAATCACCATGTTGCTTGCAATATGTATATTTATGAAAATTTTTATTTATGTTTTTGCTAGCTAATTGAGATGTGTGTGCATCTCAATGCTTACGAAGGAGAATTTTAAGGATGAAAGTTTGTCTTAATGTTTAGAAACCTTGGTGAATCGTATTAGTCTCTTATATGCAAATTATTGAGATGGAAAATTTTAAAGATGAAAGTTTATCTTAAAGTTTAGAAACCTTTGCAAATCATAGTAGTCCCTTATATGCAAATTGTGAAATGTTTGGTGATATTATTGTAGAAATTTTTAGATTTCCAATGATTTTATAATACTAGATGTAACATTTTAGCGATTGTTAAGGTAAAATAAATTTATACTATAAAATTGGGGAAAATCATTTTTAAAGAGAAATGGAAATTGGAAAATCTTTTTTCTTGGAAAAAGCATGGAAAAATAGCCCACTTACAAATATTAGCAGCTAAAATTTCCCTTGATGCTCTCATGATTTAATGATTTCTTTTGTTTCATAACATGGTTTCTACTATTAATTTCATATATATATATGGATGGGAACATCTAATGGCCTTTATTTGATATAGTGCCTCAAGATATTAAATGTATGATGTTGTGTAGCTTCTAGAAAGCAAAGTGGATGATAACTACTTGGTTGCATGTATTTGTTATAGCCACAAGTGTCATACCCTCCCTAGGACAATGATTGATTATTTTTATTTGTATGTCATATGGAAGAAAATCCAAGAGTCTATTGGAACATTATGTGAATAATAAATTGTATTATAATAATGGAAATGGCTATGATTAAGGGAACACCTCACATTTAATGGAGATTCCTGTTGAAATAATTTTGCCATGGAGAAAGTCCATTAATATCTTGGATCTCGAAATATCTCAATTTTAGAAAACATTAAAGCTTTGCTGGAGAGAAAGCAAGCTTTTAAGAGATAAAGAATAGGCTAGAAAGAAAAAAATTCAAAGATGGAAAATTATCTTGAATTTTAAAAACATTAGCAAATCTCACTAGTCCTTAATATGCAAACTATAAAATGTTTATTGTTGTATTTGTAAAATTATTCAAACTTTTAATGATTTTATGTATACTTTTTATATAATATTGACTATTTTTAAGATAACATAATTTAATATTATAAATTTTGGGCTAATCATTTATATAAAAAAAATGAAAATTGGAGAAACTTTTTTTTAAAAAATAATGAGAAATTAACTTACTTGCAAATATTACCCCTAAAATTAAACATCCAATGTGGAAGAATATACGAAATACGTAACGAAGGAGATCACGAATGGTTGTTGATAATTTCAGAAGGCTTTGGGGAATTGGAGGTGCAGTGAGAAAGCTACGTAAGCCTATTTTCCATTATCATATTGGTTTCTAAATTTCATGTGGTTATTTTTTCTGATATTTATAATATCTGTAAGTAATTATCTGAATTCAAAAAGATTGATTTCGGTAACATATTAATATATTGTGAAATTCATTGAGAAATATCAGGCATGTGCTGTTGGAAAAATTTCTGAATGGAATATTTTAATGTCAATAGCTTGTACAATGCTTATTAGGATAATGATCCAGTTTTTCTTACTAGCTTTTGATATGAATCTAAGTACTATAATTTTGACATGGAATTATACATTATCTAGTTTTTTATTACATGTTTACAATAATAAGAGTAAGAGTAGAAGTAAATGGAAGGATATTTAGTAGCAAAATAAGAGTTGTGATTTCTAAGCAATTAGAAGGTCACCTCAAAAATAATAGGCTTGAGAAAAAATCCTTTGCTGTATAAATAGTAACACTGAATTTTAAATCTAGGATTATAGTAAAAAGGTAGCATATAACTAGAACTCTGCCTATTAATCACGATATTATCAGATATTTCTTGAGTGTAATTTAAATATTCACAGGTCGAAGTGAAATTACAATAGAAGATTCATTATAGAGGAGTGAAAATCGGAACACCGCACATATGAAGCAGATTTTTGGGTCTGTGACCTTAGTCACGTTAGTTACCAAGTTCAAGGGAATTTATCTACCACAAATTTTTTTAGTAAAGTAATAACAATTTCATTGTGGGAATTAAATTATATATTCTGGTCGATAAACTATAAGGATCAATATACTTTGAACCTTAATTAGCGTTAACATGATTTTTTGATCTAGTGAGGATCAATATGGAAGTAAAATGTGTTAGTGTGAAATTTTTATGCTACCATCGTAGCTACTCAAACCTTTAAGTATATCAGAAGCTACAAATTTATGAAGACTGGTTTAAACAAGAACATTGATTATCAACTGCACCAATACTATCGGTTTTTAATTAATAAGGCAAGTAAATCCCATAGGACAAATGTTAATAGCAGAAAATGAAATCGTGTCTTTTTTCGCTAAAGCACCATTTCAAATACCACATCCGATACATTACTTTTAAATTTTCCAAGTTCATATTTGAAGCACATACAACACTATAAACGCATCAACATAATATAAGTAAATGAACGAAATTGTATAAGCCCATTGGTCGTAGATAAAAAATGTTACACTTCCCTTTCGGGTACATAGACAGTAGAAAAAAAATATTAAATCTTCATATTAAAGATAACAGTCACACAAAAAGGATTTAAGAAAATCTAACACTCTCCGAGAATACAATTGTTGATATATTTATAGCATAAATAAAATCAAAATACCCATTAATATATATATATATATATATTTAGTGAGGATCGATATGGATGTAATAAGTGTTAGTGTGAAATTGTTATGCTACCATCGTAGCTATTCAAACCTTTAAGGATATCAGAAGCTACAAATTTATGAAGACTGGTTTAAATGAGAACATCGATTATCAACTGCACCAATACTATCGATTTTCAATTAATAAGACAAGTAAATCCAGTAGGACGAATGTTAATAGGGGA
This sequence comes from Pinus albicaulis, assembly GCA_034641835.2. NCBI lineage: Eukaryota > Viridiplantae > Streptophyta > Pinopsida > Pinales > Pinaceae > Pinus > Pinus albicaulis. The sequence continues at coordinate 944,796,775 of CM076575.1, forward strand.
AACTGAAATCGTACCTGTTCACCAAAGCACTATTTCAAATACCACATCTGATAAATTATTTATAAATGCTCTAAGTTCATATTTCAAGCTCATACAACACCGTAAACGCATCAACATAATATAAGTAAATGAACGAAATTGTATAAGATTAGTCGTAGATAAAAATTGTTACACTTCCCTTTTAGGTACATAGACAGTATAAAAAAAAATACTAAATCTTCATATTAAAAATAACAGTCACACAAAAAGGATTTAAGAAAATCTAACTTGATCCGAGAATACAATGGTTGATATATTCATATCATAAATAAAATCAAAAGACCCAAGTATATATAGATATATATATATATATATATATATATCACCCTACAGGTCATCATGGTTGACACATTTGCAGAAGCAGTGTAGAAAGGTCTGGACATCAATCTCTTAAGATACACAACTTTATAAATATTCTTAGCTTAACAAAAAGGAAAAGAAAAAATATATATCCAGAGGATCCTACAGTCAAAATTTGCTGAAAGGAAGCTCTGTTAGGCTTTACCATTGACTTCTTAAGATAATTATAGTCCTTCCCTCAAGTTTCAAATAGGCAATAGTAGTGGTGCGAATGTACTAATCTAGGCAGACCGAGGAAAATACCTCGTGAATAATAAAACATATAACCAAACTGAAAATATAAACAACTAAATTGAGTATACATTGGAATCCATAGAAGACATTTTGGAACCCCACACTGGAACATAAAACCCAAGAGGATGGTATATCGTAGAGCCCGAAGTCAATGTCATAGGTGGTGTACCTCGCCTTGACAATGAAAATCCTAAGAGCTTCTCAAGGTTCTCAGGATCAGTATATGAAATACCAACCTGAGTGCGATGAATATTCTAGAGATGTGCGCGAGTCCAAACCCTTAAAATGGAACGTCAAGCAGAGTCAAGAAAACATAGAACTTGCCTGGAAAATACACAGTGGAAATTGAATTAGGACTAACACTAAAACAGAAAGCTAAGAGCTATGGTAAATGAATTAATTGGAATTAATGTGCAACACAGTACCAGTTCTTGTAGGGTTTGGACTTGGTTCCGCACCCATAATTCGATGATTGGGGAGCCTGAAATTTATGTGTTAAAAATTTACCAATATATGAATGAAAACCTTGAGATACTATAGGGAAAAAGTAACAAAATGTAAGTATAATCATACTGGTAAAGTTAAAGACTAGATGCAAAGATTGAATTATTGTAAAGGAAGGGGCAACACCTTTATACATAAACCCTTCCCAGCTTGGGTAACTCTCATATCGCTTCCACCTGCACCAAGAAACAATGGAAATAAATACATAGGGAACTATAATCTACCTGATGATCAAATAAGCAAGAAAAGCATGTTGGAGATTAATTCCAACTGAAATCTGAAACAGTTGGATTGAAGCAGGTGGATTGAAGGACATAAGTCGCAAAGTCGTGATTCATTTTTGCACTCCACTGTGCATTAAATTTTTTGGGTTGAAATCTCATAGACTTTGTTTACAAAGGGAACATCCTTTTTTGATTTTGTAAATAGTGGTATGCATCGGGTGACCTCCCACTACCTTACTACATTTAAAAGAAATGATAAGATAATAGTTTTTAATGTTTAAAAATGTTTTAGGTCATAATATGTTTACAACATATATATGTAATAGACAACATTAGTTATAGGTTAGTGAAAGTAGTAGAAGCTACATGTAAACAGTGTGAAGATAGAGAAGAAAACAGAGAAAGCTTGAAACGTTGTGTTTTGTAGCAGCAGAGCAAACTCTGTGTGTTGCCGCAACTGGAACTAGGTGTTTCCACAAAGGAGACTGTGTGTTGCCACAACAGAAGATTGGGTGTTGCCGCAACAGGAAACTGTGTGAAAGCACTAATTGAAAAACATAGTGAGGAGTATTTTGTGTAATCCAGAATTGTAGTTCTAATGAAAGATTGTATTTTGTAATAGTCAATTTTTATGTTTAATGAAATAGAGTTTTACTTGATCTCTATGTCCACATATGTTGTTATTAAATCTCTCTGTTGAGTTGAGGAAGTTCTATTTCCTCTGTGTGTTCGAAATTATCAGAAATTTTCAACATGGTATCAGAGCTAGTCCAGGCTCTTTGAAATTTTTCAAAGAAGCTGAAGGAAGAAGAAGGATTTCGTTGAAGCAGTTCTCCACCAAAGTGAAGGTTTCAGCAAGTCAGTGAAAAAATTTATTTGGAAACACAATCAAGTTTTAGAGCATAGTTTAGTAAGCTAGCTATGGCAGGAGTCAGTACAAGCACAAGTATGGGAAATACTCAACTCCCATAGTTCAATGGGAATAATTATGACTATTGGGAAATCACAATGAGAGCCCCGTTTTCCTCTCAATATTTATGGGAGCTAGTTGAAGATGGTTTAGAAGAACCAGCAGATAAACAAGCATTTAATGCCTTAACACATGCAGAAAAGGATTTTTTGAAGAGAAATAGGAAGGACTCAAAATCCCTCTTCTATCTCTATCAAGCAGTGCATGAGAGTATTTTTCCAAGGATTGCAACAGCTAAAATGTCCAAGGATGCATGGGATATTCTCAAAACAACCTATCAAGGCATGGAGAAGGTGAAGATAGCAAAACTGCAAATGCTGAGGAGAGATTTTGAAACTCTCTGTATGAAAGAGTCTAACACTATAGACTCATTTTTCACTCATGTTATTGAGTTGGTTACCCAGATAAGGTCTCATGGTGAAACACTTGAAGGGAAAAGAATAGTGGAGAAAATCTTGAGAAGTCTACCCTCAAGATTTGATGCCATAGTAGTGGCAATAGAAGATACAAAAGATCTCCCACTATATACAGTGAATGAGCTTAGTGCATCCCCGATGTCTCATGAAAATAGAATGAACAGAGGAACAAATTCCTCATTGAAACAAGCCTTCAAGACCCAAATGTCCTTTGGAAGAGCAAGAGGTCAAGGCAGAGGAAAACGGAGAGGTGGAAGCCAAAATAGAGGAAGAAACAACCCTGCAAATACAAATGGAAGGGGCAGCAATCAAAATCAAAACCAAGGCCCAGGTAGCAACCAGCAAGGAGGACAAAATCAAGCACATGGACAAAGGTATGATAAATCTCAAGTCCAATATCATTACTGTAAGAAGTATGGCCATTATGTCAATGAATGTATAAAGAAACAGAGTGACACGGGTAATAGACCTAGTGCTAATTTTACTAAAGAAAATATCAGTCAAGAAAAAATATTTTTAGCATGTAATTTAGCTGAAGAAAAGAATGAGGATATATGGTTTCTAGACTCAGGTTGTAGTAACCACATGACTGGAAACGTAGAAATGTTTTCCAATTTAGATGAAAATGTAAAGTCTCAAGTAACATTGGGGACACACAGTAAAGTCTCTATCTTGAGAAAAGGCAGAGTGAGTGTTTTCACAAAGAAAGAAGATAGAAAAACATATCAGATTATTTTTATGTGCCTGGTATGAAGTGTAAACTATTGAGCATTGGAAAACTCATTCAAAAGGGGTACAATGTTTTATTTGAATATGATGTATGTACCATCATGGATAAACCACCAAGAAAACAATGCACTGCATAAGTGAAGATGACAAGGAACAGAATGTTCCCTCTCAAGATGAGAGAAGATTTGAAGAAAGGAGCTGCAATGACAACAATGACACAAGAGACTTACCAAATAGAAGCAAAGGATGGGAACTGGTTATGGCACTTGAGATTTGGACATCTCAACTTTGGAGGACTGAATTTGTTACATAGAAAAATAATGGTAAAGGGATTACCATTGATTGTGAAACTAGATAGCTTATGTGAAGGCTACATATTGGGGAAACAACACAAGGAAAGATTTCCATCAGGAAAGAGCATAAGGGAAAAGGCACCCTTAGAAAATTTCCATTCAAACTTGTGTGGACCAATTCAAGCACCATCATTAGCAGGCATCCAATATATGCTGACCTTCATTGATGATTTCATAAGAAAAACATGGGTTTACTTTTTGAAACAAAAGAGTGAAGTGTTTGAGAAATTCTACCACTTTAAGACTCTTGTAGAGAAACAAAGTGGACAACATATTAAGGTCTTAAGGATAGATAGAGGAGGTGATTATATCTCAAAAGAATTTCTGCATTTTTGCAGAGAAAATGGGATAAATAAATAATTTATAGGAAGGTATACACCGCAGAAAAATGTAGTTGATGAGAGGAAAAGTCGAACCATCATGGACGTGGTAAGAAGTATACTAAAGTCAAAACATTTTCCAAATGAGTATTGGGCTGAAGCTATCAATTTTTCAGCATACATCTTGAATATACGCCCAACCAAATCTGTCATGAAAAGAGTTCTAGAAGAAGCGTGGAGAGGCATAAAGCCGTTTGTCACCCACATGAGATTTTTTGGTTGTGTGGCTTATGCACACATTCCAGATCAACTAAGGAAGAAGTTGGACAATAAGGGGGAGAAGTGCATATTTATTGGATACAATGAATAATCAAAGAAATATCGACTATATTACCCATCCACTAAGAAGTTTTTTATAAGCAGAGATGTACTGTTCATTGAGGAAGAAGCTTGGGATGGAAGAATTGAGAAAACAGTGAACGTAAAAAGTTTTTTGTCTCGTGATGATTATGAGGAAGAGATGGCTGAAATAAATCTCTCATAAGCAGCACTACCACCACCAACACAAGGACAATAAGGGACACCACAAGAAAATATGAGAACACCCTTGAGAGGTGATGACAATGCTTCTCCAAGCAATTACAAGGACCAGATTTGAGTGCTTCTATAAGCACAGGTCCAACAAGTGAAAGAGGAACCATATTCAGAAGCCTGAAGCAGATTTATGAGCAAGAGGAAGAAAATGAAGGTATGAACTCTTTAATTGCATTGTATTTTCATGTAGATGATCCTATTCATTTTGAAGAAGAAATTAAAGATGATAAATGGATAGATGCTATGGATGAAGAGATAAATCCCATAGAGAAAAATAAGACATGGGAATTGGTTAATCTCCCAAAAGGCAAGAAATTTATTGGAGTAAAATTGGTCTATAAGACCAAAAGAAATGTTGAAGGCAAGATTGAAAGGCACAAGGCTAGATTTGTTGTCAAAGGCTACAAGAAGCAACAAGGAAGATATTATGAGGAAATTTTCGCATCGGTTGCAACAATGGAAACAGCGAGAGAAGTGTTGTCCATAGTAGAACAACACAAGTGGAAATTTTACCAAATGGATGTGAAATCAACATTCCTGAATAGAGTATTGAAATAAGAGATTTATGTTGAACAACCTCTAGGCTATAAGAAAGCAGGCGAAGAGCACAAAGTTTGCAAATTGAATAAAGCTCTGTATGGGCTGAAACAAGCACCAAGAGCATGGTATAGTAGCATAGATGCCTATCTACTGGAAAATGGGTTTGGGAAATGTGAAGGAGAACCCACATTATAAATCAAGGAGAAAGATGGTAATATGCTCATTGTTGTTTTGTATGTTGATGATGTGATATTTACAGGTATTGATTCTTACCTCATTGAAAATTTTAAAACAATCATGAAGGATGAATTTGAAATGACTGACATGGGATTTCTGAGATACTTCTTAGGAACAGAGGTAGAGAAAAATGAAAACAAGATTTTTATTTCTCAAGAAAAGTATGCTAAAGAAGTCTTGGAAAGGTTTAACATGTAGGATTGCAAGGCAACAATTACTCCTACAGTGATAGGATTGAAGTTGAGCAAAGAAGACAGCAGCAAGGATTTTGATCCAAGTTTATATAAGAGCATATTTGGAAGCCTCAGGTATTTGACTGCAACTAGGCCTGATATTATGCACGCTGTGAGTTTAATTTCCAGATTTATGGAAAGGCCAAAAGAGACTCATTGGCAGACAGCTAAGAGGATTCTAAGGTATGTGAAAGGAACAAAGAGGTATGGTATTTCATACACCACTTCAGAAAATTATGAATTGATTGGATATACTGATAGTGATTGGGATGGAAGTATAGATGACAAGAAAATCATGTCTGGATATGTTTTTCATATGGGATTAGAAGCCATTTCATGGGATTCTAAGAAACAACCAATTCTGGCTTTATCAATAGTAGAGGCAGAGTATGTGGCAGCTACAACAGCAGCATGTCAAGCAGTTTGGATGAGAAGAATGCTAAGGATTTTGTGTCATGACACTAGTATATTTGGCCGAATTTTTTACGGCCACTTCATTGCTATTCTGACAGATAGGCATCGCAAGAGCGACAGTTTGAGGCTAGACAGAACATGGTTAGCCATTACGTCGCAATTCTGACACTTCAATAAAGTGTCGGAAGAGCGACAATTTTTCTGACGTTTCCAAACAACTGTCTCTCTTCCGACGTTTTCCAAACTGTTGCTCTTCTAACATTTTCCAATGTGTTGCTCTTCTGATTTTTTCCAAAGTGTTGGTCTTCTGACAATCCATATGTGTCGCAATTCCGATGTTACCTCTTCCGACGTTGAAAGCGTTGATCTTCCGACGTTTTCCAATTTTTCACACAATTGTCGCAATTTCAACGATTCTTCTTCCGACGTGTAAGGCATCGCACTTCCAAAAAAATAGTAAAAATATTTAAAAAAAGAGACGTTGCTCTTCTGATGTTGAAAGAATCACTCTTCCGATGCTTAGGAAACGTCGCTCTTCTGACGAAACAATAAAAATATTTAAAAAAGAGATGTCAGTCTTCCGACGTTGAAAGTGTTGGTCTTCCGATGCTTAGGACGCGTCTCTCTCCAGACGAAAGAGTAAAAATATTTAAAAAAAAAATCATCGCTCTTCCGAGAAAAGGCTAAAAATATTTTAAAAAAATGAAACATGACAGTACTCATATAATGTGCCACTAATTATTGAATATGTATGCCACTCATCTGACCCTTATCTTCCATTATCTTTTTGTCAATTATTTTCCGTTTGATTCCAAAATGTTGATGCTCCTGCGACAGTATTCCATGCCTTTAATATATGGATCCTATTTCTATAGATGAAGCCCTTTTCAATGAGCGATAAGATAATATTCTCATGCAAGATAGGTGGCCTAAAATTGATCAGGTTTCTTACAAGAGCAACGTGTCATTTATTTTCATATTGCACCCAGATTCATCAAAACAACTTTTCAAACAAATATTTTCTCAATAACCAAATATGGTCATCAACCACATACTTGCATACAAACCAAAACAACAACAAACTCACTCTCTCAACTCAATCAACTCATCCATCCTTAGTATGAATCCTCACTATGAATTGTAACAACAGTATCAAACATACTCTTATAGGCATAATTACATAGCATCATAATACAAGAGTGACGTGTCTTAAAAATAACTTTGAAGATATTCTTAAATGGCCTAAAAATTGATAGTGAAATTATACTACACAGATGTTTCCAATACAAAAAATGGTACCAACACTCATCCTTAGAGTAATATCACTATACCTCATTGAAGGATGTTTTAGGTGGCCTAAGGCAACTGCGAATTGATGCAAACACTTACCTTAGAGATGTCAATAAAGAATGTGTTAAAATATTCCATAAAATTGAAAATATGCATTTGAATTTGAGGTGAAATTTTTGTAGGAAGACTCATATTATGCCATAGAAAATGATACCATAAACCAATGTGAAATAACCCTTAATCCTCTGTGGAAAATCCTCTAAAACAATGCCAATCTAGGGATGAGATGGTAAGAAAAACAACTTTAGGTATCTATACTTCCACATAATTGATCTCACATAGGGCTAAATAGTACTTAGACTCTGATCAACAAGGTTGTAACACAGTTTACCCCTGCCTTTGAAATATGCCTCAGATGTAAGCACTATAATGTCAACAAATTCATAAATAGTTTTTCCTCTGATCAAATCGCTTAAGAATAAAAATATAGACATTAAGTGAGTGTCACACCTCCTAATTTCACACCCAACAAAAAAATTTTCGTCATGAACTCCGACTTGTAAATATGGACTTATTATGACATTTCACCTTTTTATCATTATGCTTGTCATCATCATATACTGTCGCAATTAAATCCTCTACTCTTACTTCTTACCTTATGTTAATTTCATCTCAAGGGTGAACATAATTTTCATGTCTTAGACTCTTACACATTCTCGCAGACCCTTGCAATTTCACCTTGGTCTTGAGGTTCATCTATTTCATTTATCAACTTGTTAAATAAAATGGTAAATTATATGAAACGTAAAATCAAATAGGAATTAAATGATTTTTGGGTCAGCCACAAGTTCGACCCTTCGATGCATAGTTAGGATTTCTCCGCTATGTGTTTTGGTATAGCCTTGAAGGAAATGATTTTTGTTTCATGTTTATATGAATCGAAAAAGTATTGTTTGGTATTTACCCCCATATACACTGGGTGACGTGACACCTATCACGTTACATAAGATTTCCAATCGCCTTTAGATATTGTACTTCGAATTGAACTCTAGGTACACGTAAGGCGTATGGTCAAAATAGATTTTAATTGTTATGGGAATCACTGCGCAGTCACTTGTGACCACGTCAGGCGTCATAACGAATAACTGAGAGTGGAATAGTTGTGTAGTTTGCTACACCCCTCTACTCGCTGGTCTGGTGCGTCCATGTCAATGTGCCAGCGCAACACGCGGGATGTACAGCCACCATACTCACACAGATGCCGGACATATCGACTTGAATTTGGATTTAAACTCCATTAATGCGATACGCAAACCTTAACTCACCCCGGCTACTCTCGATCTGTGGCTTGGCCTCCACGATTCCGCCAAGTGGACGATGGTGATCGTGTTTGATTAGGGTTAAGGCGGTTATTCATGAGTTATAAAAGTCTTCTGGATAGAGCTGAGTCGGGTTTTTTTTTTGCATTCTTCAGCTCGTGGTGCATCTCTGCATTTGCCAATTTCTACATTTGGCTGAGGGTTTGTGACTTCTCTGTTGCAGAGAAAGCCATGCTGCCTCAGTGCTATCCACCAGATCTCAGGTAATTTCCTTAGCGTTTTAATGTTATTGTATGATTAAATGATTGAGGACGATTGTTCCACTCTGGTCATGCGCTAACTCTGAGTATGTGTTCAGTCCTTAGTAAAGGATATGCCTCTTGTTTCAGGCTACGCGTCGCATACTCTCAGCGCTAATTGTTATTGAGTTTCGATTTTAGGGATTATCGTCAACCCTACTCCTGCGAGTTCATAGGATGATACTTCTTCGGGTGGTGCCTCTCGTGAAATGGCTTCACGTCCTATCCAATAGACGTCTAACATTTCGAAGGTTTTCATGAGGTAATTTCTCATGCATCTCGCCTCTGTTTAAATTGCAACTTCCTCCTTATTCTAAAGGTATGGTGTATTAATCCCTCTCTGCGCCCAAATTTGTTTCAGGAATCTACGTATCTGTACATTGCGTTTCACAGGTATGGTTTTAACCGCTTTCACAATTTCGTTCTTCGCTTATGTCCCTTACGCTATTTCAAGTTGACTAATCCCTTTTGGTTTTGGTTGCATTTGTTGTGAACAGGTAACCCAATGATTATGGCATGTTCGTAGACAGAGCACTTACTCTTTTTCATCGTGAGGGTTACTAACATTGACCTCTTGGCCATCCAGGTCGGTATTATTGTGGGATTTATTGCTCTTCTCCTATTGCGTCGTTCTCATGGCGTCGAAATCTGATATCGACCTCTTGTATTGTTGCGCAGAAGGCACTTGTTTAAATTTATTCTGTTGAAGTAGGGATTGCACGTTTAATACTCTAGCCTGAAAGGCTCCTTATGTATTTTGACATTTGGGATATATATATTTTATAGGCTGCTAGACGAAATTTCTATATACTATGCCACAGTATAAGGTTACCAGGACTGTATAAATCGTGCATATAATCTCATACCATGTTAATTGGCTTTGTTAAATTTACTCGTCCGAACTTATTTTGTTCTCTGGAAATGCTACTGACATTTCAGATTTCTAAATTGCATACTTCAGAATTTATAGGGTGTTGTATATGATAGTTATCTATTCCTCTAATGTGCTTTGTTCACTCACTTTCCATGAAATTCTATACTCTGGTATCTATAGCATAACTACATTTGCCTCTGCTCCTGGTTATACTGAACTGGTGTTATGCCTGACTGTCTAGGCATATGTACAGTTTGCTGGACATTTATGAGACCATTTTATCCATAGATGGTTACTGTATATGAAAGTCTATAATTTATAATTTCTCATTTTTCAAATGTGTGCAAGTATCGTTCTATTCTCCAGTTTTCTTCTCATTTTATTTTATATCTAGTTACAACTCATATATATACCTGTGCACATGGTAATAAATGTATTTAAAGGCTGGTTATGGGATTTGAACCCATTCCATTTTCTTTTCTGTTGCTAAATGGAAATAGTGGTTATATGAAGGTGTTGTACATACAGTTTGAAATAGTTTAACTCTTTACCCCTATAGTTCTCAACTGCTTACTCGTAATTATTACCTTATATGTAATCAGTCCCTGCAATCTGATATTAGAGTGGTTATCAGGAGACCATGGTTTCTATTTCATGTTGTTTATAAATAGGTACACCTTTCCTCCCCTAGGTCAAGTGACTCATGCACAACCTGGATTATTTGAACTATTAAATGTTCTAGAATTATAACAAAATTTCTTGGCCGAACTTGAGATCAGTTTATTGATTCTCTCCCTCTGTGTTTTTCATAATCATTATAAGTCTAAATTTATATCCTGCTATAGTTCTGGTATACTATAGTGAATTTCATTTCTATCTAGGATAGTTGTAATTAAAATTATTCTATGAAACAGAAGCTGATTAAAAATAAATTCACAGTGTTTCCTGAAAGAACAAGGTTTCCTCAGATTTAACCCCACCCTGGGTTTAAACATTCTGTGGAATTCCACTTTACAGGTTATTCTTCTACAACTATACAGGATAACCAGGTTAATGCCTGATGACTACATTCTGTTAAATGTAGACTAATAATATAACTCAACTTAGAAATAAATTTTGTTTTTATATGTAGCCAAATTCATACTATAGCAACCTAATAAGACAAATTTTCTCAGAGACATACCACTTGTGCAGTAGACCAACCTCCAAACCTTAGAGCTCTTTTGTCTCCCAGAACTCACCCCCGAGCTGAGATCACCTCCTATAGCAGATTAACCTCTAATCTGTACAAGAGCAGCTTATTTAAGCTATTGTTCCCCAAAGCATGTTTCTAATTCTGCGTCCAGAATCTCAAGATGCTTTTCTTCCTGTTTGCCTAGGCTTCCCACTTAGGGATTCTTTAAAGTTGTTTTATGCTTTTCCTCAGCTTTCCAGCTTTTTACCTCTTCCCAACTACTTTCCTCATCATTGGGGAAATTCAGATTTTTTCCTCAAAATCTAATTTTAAAACTTACTATCTTCCAAGGATTTTTTTGAAAGATTGTGGGGAAATATTTGCCTCATCCATCCTCAGATTTAGCAAGTGATCTCATCATCTCATTTTTGGTCAATTTGCACCACAATAATTTATTCATTTCCTCAATCAAATGTTTAATTACATTCACAAATATAATTATCCTTTGGGGTCCACTCCCCTTAGAATGTAAAGTTCAAGTATCTAACTTTAAAATGCAATCACATGAATTTGGGGTGTTACATATTCCCCCTCTGAAAATAAACACCGTCCTCGGTTTTATTATTCGACAATTAGAGTTTATTTTGCAAATAAAAATGGATATTTTTCCATCATTTCAGTCTCTCGTTCCCAAGTAGCTTCTTCAGCAGTAAAGTGCTTCCACTGCACCTTTACTCTGGCTACTGTTCTGCTTCTCAATTCAATTTCTTCCCGCTCCAATATTTGAAGTGGTTCTGGAAGAAACTCCCCTTCTGGTTCCACCTGTACAACATTCCAATCAACTATGTGAGAAGCATCATGCACATATATTTTTAGCAATGAAACATGAAATACATCATGAACTCTAACATGGGGTGGTAAGGCCAGCTTGTAAGCCACTGGTCCCACCCTTTCTAATATTTCAAAGGGACCACAATATCGAGGGGACAATTTAGCACAACTTCCAGCATAAAGGGTGCTCTTTTTGGGTTTAATACGCAGATATACATGCTCCCCAACTTCAAATTCTCTATGCACTCTTTTCTTGTCTACATAACTCTTTTGGTGATCCTGTTCTGTCTTGATGTTATTTTGTATCTGCTTGACAATTCCTTCCATTTCTTGTAAGGCATCGGGTCCCAACATCAGTTTGTCTTCTGGCTGACTCCAGCTCAAAGGGGTACGACACTTCCTCCCATACAGTGCCTCAAACAGACTCATTTTAATGGAGGATTGGTAGCTGTTATTATAGGCAAATTCAGCTAAATGTAAGAAATCTTCCCACTTTGAGGGTCTATCCATCACATACATTCTCAGCATGTCCTCCAAAATTTGATTAGTTCTTTCCCTTTGACCATCAGTCTGAGGGTGGTAGGCAGTGCTAAAATTTAATTTAGTGCCCATTCCTCCAAATAACCCCTTCCAAAAGGCTGCTGTAAACTTAGCATCCCTATCAGACACAATCACCTTAGGAACTCCATGGAGCCTTACTATCTCCTTCAGAAACACATTCGCTACTTGAGTTGTTCCAAAGGTAGATTTCACTGGTATAAAGTGAGCAGCTTTGGTTAGAGTGTCTACCACTACCATTACCGAATCATGCTGGTATTTGGTTTTGGGTAATCCGGTAATGAAGTCCATGGAAACGGTGTCCCACTTCCATTCTGCAATGGGCAAAGGATTCAGAAGACCAGCAGGATGCTGATGTTCCACCTTAACTAATTGACATTCCATGCACCTACTTAAATATTCTGCTACCTCTCTCTTCATTCCTGGCCAGAACAGCTTCTTTTTCAGGGCAATTAACATTTTCTGATACCCCGGATGGCCTGCATAGGGTTGTTTGTGGTACTCATCCAGACTTTCTCTTTTTAAAGACTCTACATTGGGAATATACAATCTGTTCTTATAATAAATCAGCCCTTTTTGGTTTTGGGAAAAGTCAGTTTTCTCCTTTTTCTGTAATTTCACCAAAAGTGTTTCATAAATTGGGTCTTAGTTGGCAGCCTTACTCACCAACTCTTCCACATCTATCTGAGCACTACTTCCAATATTATTGATATGCTGACAAGCATTTCTGCTCAATGCATCAGCAACTTTATTCTCCTTTCCTCTAATATGTTTTATATCCATGTCAAACTCACTTAAAAAGGACAGCCATCTGGCTTGTCTGGCATTCAATTCAGTTTGAGAAAAGAAATATTTGAGGCTAATATGATCAGTCATCAATGTAAATCTTTTCCCAAGAAGGTAGTGCCGCCACATTGTTAAAGCATGAATAACAGCTGCTAATTCTAAATCATAGGAACTATAATTCTGTTCATGTATCTTCAGTTTCCTGGATTCGTAGGCAATCACAGAATTTTCTTGCAACAAAACTCCTCCCAATCCTTCTCTACCTGCATCTGTACATACCACAAATTCCTTATCAGGATCTGCAATCTTCAATATAGGGGCTGTGGTAAGTTTCAGCTTTAATTGGTTAAAATTGTTTTGGCATTCTTCAGTCCATACAAACTTGACACCTTTTCACTGTAGGGAAGTGATGGGAAGTGCTATGGCAGAAAATCTCTCCACAAATCTGCGATAATAGCCGGAAATCCCCATACATGATCTAACTGCTGAAACATCAGAGGGTACTGGCCATTCTTTTATAGCCTTTGTCTTTTCCGGATCAACAGCAAGGCCTTGTTCAGAAATAATATGACCCAAGTATTGGATCTTGTCCTTATAGAACTCACATTTGCTAAATTTAGCGTATAGCTGATTTTCCTTTAGAGTTTGCAATACTATCCTCAGGTGTTCTTTGTGTTCCTCTTCACTGTTTGAGTAAACTAAATATCATCTATGAACACAAGGACAAATTTATCCAAATACTTGTTTAACACACTGTTCATTAGGCACATGAATGTGGCAGGGGCGTTTGTCAAACCAAAAGGTAGAACTACAAATTCGTAGTGGCCATACCTGGTTCTAAAGGCTGTTTTGCTAATGTCTTCCTCTTTAATTCTGAGCTGGTGGTAACCAGTTCTTAAGTCAATTTTGGAGAATACTGAAGCTCCCCTCACCTGATCAAAAAGATCATCAATTCTAGGCAAAGGATATCTATTTTTAATGGTAAACTTATTTAGTTGCCTATAATCAATGCACATCCGGAAAGTTCCATCTTTGTTTTTCACGAACAGCACTGGTGCTCCCCAAGGAGACACACTTGGTCTAATATATCCTCTTTCTAGCAGTTCCTGCAGTTGCATCTTCAATTCTATAATTTCAGGAGGACTCATTCGATAAGGTGCTCGTGAAACAGGTGTTGCTCTTGGCACCAGATCGATTGAGAAATCAATCTCTCTTTGGGGGGGAAGATGAGGGATTTCTTTTGGAAAAACTTCCTTGAATTCTCTTATTACTGGTACAGTATCCAGTAATTCTTCTTCAGTTTTCTGTTCTGTCTCTTCCACATGCACTGCATAAACCTGATATCCCTTCCTAGCTGTTCTTTTCAATTGTAAGGCTGAAATTTGTCTGACAAAAATTGGTTTTGGTTTCCCTTTTAGAATGAAAGGTTTCCCTTCCTCATCTACACAGTGCAAGGTCTTATCCCAGCAATTCATCAAAGCTTTCTTCTTTTCCAGCCAGTCCATTCCTATCAATAAATCATATGACCCTAAGGGTAAAATGTTCAAATTTACTTCTGTTCTAAACTCATTTAATTGGATTTCTATTCTGGGCAGTTTATGGGTTACCTTTCTTTTTGTTCCAGTGGCCAGCTGTACCAACCATGACTGTTGAAATTTTTCAGTTTTTAAATTACATTTTTCTACAATCTTTGGACTAATGTAACTCAAAGAAGCACCTGGATGAATCAGAACAGAAATAGGTAAGTCAGAAATCTTACCCTCCATTTCCACCATGGTTGCTTGATGTTCTGCTTGCCGATTTTCCAGGGCTGCACTGATAGTTGGTATGTTTCTGGCTATATCGTTTACTGTTGTCGCTTCCCGATCCCTCATAAGCATATGAACATTTCTATGGGGGCAGTCCCTCAAAAGATGGGGTTCCCCACAGCCCCAACATTTCAAGGGCTCCTTCATTCTGACTGTTCCCTCCTTTTTACTGTCTCCCTCCATTGGTTTCGATGCCACTTGAGACTGTGCAGTTTGACTTTTTTTTGGGCTTTCCAAATCTTTTCCGCTGATGATCTCTGCCAAAATTCTTCAAATAGGCAGGTTTTGGTTTTCTCCCTTTGAATTCATTTTTACTTACCCAATTTTTTCCTTGATCAGTTTTTCCTTTGAACTGTTGGTAACACAATCTGGCTTTCCTCACAGCTTCGTCCATTGTTTTTGGATTATCAAACTCAATTTTCTCTTTATATATCAGAGGCAAAAAATTCAGAAACCTCTGTACCTTTGCCTTTTCTTCCCTTATGTAAGGTACATATCTTAATAGATTGGTAAATTTAGTGATGAACTCATCGATAGTGAGCTGTCCCAATCTAAGCTCATGAAATTCTTTTGCTTTGTCATCATAGTACCGTTCATTCAAGTAGCGATTCTTGAATTTAGTCTGGAAATCTTCCCAAGTAACTGTCTTTTCATCTATGGCATGCACCATCTTGGTCTCCTCCCACCACAAGGTAGCCTTACCTTGTAGCTGGTAGACAGCTAATCTGGCCCTCAGATTGCTTTCATATTCATAAACCTGGAAATAATTAATCATATTCAGCAACCAGGCTTCTGCATCCTCCTCCTTTTCTCCATCATAGGAGGGAGGTTTGATTTTTCGGAATTCCCCCTGCAATTCCTTTTGATGCTTATTCTGATGTCGAATAGCATATTCCTCATCAGATTCATCAGTTTTCCTCTTCCTGGAACCTTCGCCTTTGTGGCTGTTCCGTGAGGTTAATTCTCTGATGAGCCTTTCCTGCTCCTCACTGGCTAATGACAATCTGTCATTCTGGCTTTTTATCTCAGCCAATTCTTGTTACAATTTCTGCAACATAGCCATCATGGCCGCATTCGAATCTGGCTCCCCCTGCAGATCTACATAAATTCCACCACCTTCTTCCATTCTATCACCTCACTGTACACTACATAGCACAGGTCAGCGAATAGAAAAAAAAAACAATAAAAAAACAAACCTTTTGCTACAGCAATAAAATTACACAATGAGTACACAGCAATCGTGAGCACAAAGTCACCAGCCCAGTTTTATAACATGGGCTCTGATACCATTTGTCACACCTCCTAATTTCACACCCAACAAAAAAATTTTCGTCATGAACTCCGACTTGTAAATATGGACTTATTATGACATTTCACCTTTTTATCATTATGCTTGTCATCATCATATACTGTCGCAATTAAATCCTCTGCTCTTACTTCTTACCTTATGTTAATTTCATCTCAAGGGTGAACATAATTTTCATGTCTTGGACTCTTACACATTCTCGCAGACCCTTGCAATTTCACCGTGGTCTTGAGTTCATCTATTTCATTTATAGAATTGTTAAATAAAATGGTAAATTATATGGAACGTAAAATCAAATAGGAATCAAATGATCTTTGGGTCAGCCACAAGTTCGACCCTTCGATACATAGTTAGGATTTCTCCGCTATGTGTTTTGGTATAGCCTTGAAGGAAATGATTTTTGTTTCATGTTTATATGAATCGACATAGTATTGTTTGGCATTTACCTCCATATACACTGGGTGACGTGACACCTATCACGTTACATAAGATTTCCAATCGCCTTTAGATATTGTACTTCGAATTGAACTCCAGGTACACGTAAGGCGTATGGTCAAAATAGATTTTAATTGTTATGGGAATCACTGCGCAGTCACTTGTGACCACGTCAGGCGTCATAACGAATAACTGAGAGTGGAATAGTTGTGTAGTTTGCTACACCCCTCTACTCGCTGGTCTGGTGAGTCCATGTCAATGTGCCAGCGCAACACGCGGGATGTACAGCCACCATACTCACACAGATGCCGGACATATCGACTTGAATTTGGATTTAAACTCCATTAATGCGATACGCAAACCTTAACTCACCCCGGCTACTCTCGATCCGTGGCTTGGCCTCCATGATTCCGCCAAGTGGATGGTGGTGATCGTGTTTGATTAGGGTTAAGGCGGTTATTCATGAGTTATAAAAGTCTTCTGGATAGAGCTGAGTCGGATTTTTTTTTGCATTCTTTAGCTCGTGGTGCATCTCTGCGTTTGCCAATTTCTACATTTGGCCGAGGGTTTGTGACTTCTGTGTTGCAGAGAAAGCCATGCCGCCTCAGTGCTATCCACCAGATCTCAGGTAATTTCCTCAGCATTTTAATGTTATTGTATGATTAAATGATTCAGGACGATTGTTCCACTCTGGTCATGCGCTAACTCTGAGTATGTGTTCAGTCCTTAGTAAAGGATATGCCTCTTGTTCCAGGCTATGCGTCGCATACTCTCAGTGCTAATTGTTATTGAGTTTCGATTTCAGGGATTATCGTCAACCCTACTCCTGCGAGTTCATAGGATGATACTTCTTCGGGTTGTGCCTCTGGTGAAATGGCTTCGCGTCCTATCCAATAGACGTCTAACATTTCGAAGGTTTTCATGAGGTAATTTCTCATGCATCTCGCCTCTGTTTAAATTGCAACTTCCTCCTTATTCTGAAGGTATGGCGTATTAATCCCTCTCTACGCCCAAATTTGTTTCGTAACTTACGTAAATCAGACATTAAGTGCTTCTATGCAAAAAGGAGCCCACTACTTTCACCTCCCCGTTCTTCGCTATGTCCCTTACGTCATTTCAAGTCGAATAATCCTTTTGAATGTTTTGTTGCATTTGTCAGAAACAGGTAACCCAATGATTATGGCATGTTCAGAGACACAACACTTACCTTTCATCACAGAGGGTTACTAACGTCACTCGTCATCCAAAGGAATATTATTGTGGATTTATTGCCTTTCTCCTATTGGGTCGGTTTCATGGCGTCAAATCCGATATCGACCTCCCGTATTGTTACAGAAGGCACTTGTTTAAATTTATTCGTTGAAGTAGGATTACCATTACTCTAGCTCCTCGAAAGGCCCTTATGTATTTTGACATTTGGGATATATATATTTTCTAGGTCAGCTAGACGAAACAAATTTCTATATACTATGCCACAGCAGGTTACTTCGGACTGTATAAATCGTGCATATAATCTCATACCATGTCATTTGGCTTTGTTTAATTTGCTCGTCTGAACTTATTTTGTTTTCTGGACATGCTACTGACATTCCAGATTTCTAAATTGCATACATCAGAATTTACAGGTTGTTATATATGATATTTATCTATTCCTCTGATGTGCTTTGTTCACTCTTTTCCGTGTAAGTCTATACTCTGGTATTTATAGCATAATTACGGTTGCCTCTGCTCCTGGTTATACTGAACTGGTTGTATGCCTGACTGTCTAGACATATGAACAGCTTGCTGGACATTTATGAGACCATTCTTGTTTATCAATAGATGATTACTATGTATGAAAGTGTATAAATTATAATTTCTCATTTTTCAAAGGTGTGCAAGCATAGTTCTATTCTCCAGTTCCTTCTCATTTTATTGTAATTTAGTTACAGCTCATCTCTACTTGTGCACATGGTAATAAATGCATTTAAAGTCTGGTTATGGGATTAGAACCCATTCCATTTTCTTTTCTATTGCTAAATGGAAATAGTGGTTATATAAAGGTATTGTACATACAGTTTGAAATAGTTTAACTCTTTACCACTGTAGTTCTCAACTGCTTACTCATAATTATTACCTTATATGTAATCAATCCCTGCGATCTGATATTAGAGTGGTTATCAGGAGACCATGGTTTCTATTTCATGTTGTTTATAAATAGGTACTCCTTTCCTCCCCTAGGCAAAGTGACTCATGCACAACCTGGTTGATTTGAATTATTAAATGCTCTGGAATTATAACAGAATTTCTTGGCTGAACTTGAGATCAGTTTATTGATTCTCTCCCTCTGTGTCTTTCATCAACAGTATAAGTCTTAATTTATATCCTGCTATAGTTCTAGTATCCTATAGTGAATTTCATTTCTCTCTAGGGTAGCTGTAAATAAAATTATTCTATGAAACAGAAGCAGATTAAAAATAAATTCACAGTGTTTCTTGAAAGAACAAGGTTTCCTCAGATTTAACCCCACCCTGGGATTAAACATTCTATGGAATTCCACTTTACAGGTTATTCTTCTACAACTATACAGGATGACCAGGTCACTACCTGGTGACTACATTCTGTTAAATGTAGACTAATAATATGAACTAACTTAGAAGTAAGTTTTTTTTTATATGTAGCCAATTCATACTATAGCAATCAATAAGACAAGTTTTCTCAGAGACATACCACTTGTGCAGTAGACCAACCTCCCAACCTTAGAGCTCTTTTGTCTCCCAGAGCTCACCCCCGAGCTGAGATCACCTCCTATAGCAGATTAACCTCTAATATGTACAAGAGAAGCTTATTTAAGCTATTGTTCCCCAAAGCCTGTTTCTAATTCTGCGTCCAGAATCTCAGGATGCTTTTCTTCTTGTTTGCCTAGGCTTCCCACTTAGGGATTATTTAAAGCTGTTTTATGCTTTTCCTCGACTTTCCAGCTTTTTACCTCTTCCCAACTACTTTTCCTCATCATTGGGGAAATTCAAATGTTTCCTCAAAAATCTAAATTTAAAACTTACTATCTTCCAAGGATTTTTTTGAAATATTGTGGGGAAATATTTGCCTCATCCATCCTCACAGATTTAGCAAGTGATCTCATCATCTCATTTTTGGTCAATTTGCAATCTTTCTTTGGCTAACAATTTATTCATTTCTCAATCAAATGTTTAATTTGCATTCTGCAAATATACTTATCCTTTAGTCCAAATTCTTTAGGATGTAAAGTCTCAAGTATCTAACTTTAAAATGCAATTACATGAATTTGGGGTGTTACAAAGAGCTCCAAATTTGCCACAAAATTCCGGAGAAAGGTCCTAAAATACTGTAAAACCACCTAAATTTCCCCTAGTATCCTGGCCCAAAATATGCCTCGGCCTCTAAAAAATGGTCTCACAAGGTCTATCACAGAGGGTTGATTGGCGTAAAAAAGAATCAGCTCAAAAGTTCAATAAACTCACCCTTGATCTAGCGCATGTTCTCGATGATATATGCCTTAGAACCCTCTAGATTTGTCTCCTTGAAAAAAACCAAATACCCAATTTTTTTTTTTAACCCAAGAGTCCTCTCAAACTTCGACCCACTGGTTCAAATAATCAGGACTACTTAAAGCCGCATAGCATGGAAATTATCACAGAAGGTAGCACATAAATCTTGCCTCTAATGGAGGATTCGAGCCCCTATATATAGAGGAGAAGGGAAAATTTCCTTGTTAAGTCAACTTAATAAAAAATGAGGGAAACCAACCTCAAATTTGAATTTAAACTTGAATTTTTGGAGCAAACAACAAACTGGTTTAGGAGGTAGACATAATTTCGAAATTTAGTTAACTATTTTTTTCGTGACCATGACTTATTTTGAAAACGAAATTTACTAAGAGGCCTATCATAATTTAATTTTTGATTGAATTAAAATGACACTAGTAATAAACCAATACATAAGTTGCTTGTGGAATCTTCTTTGGGGCTTTTTGACCACACTTGGGGTTTCAGCTTCAAGAATCCATATCTCCTCAATGAAGAGGACCCACGTGATGCGCCACCTACCATTAGAATCAACACGACAAGGAGAATCAAATGAATATGGTTATGGGACAAAATTAATTAATATTCATCCTCAAATTCTTCAACAAGTGCAAGAAAATAAGATCAGGCATTTGGGATTCGAGGACTTCTTGAGAATTAGAAATTTAATTAATGCAACCCATAGACACATATTAAGAGCATTCATAGACCAATTTTGACATCAATTACAACATCATTCAACAGGATCTCTATGAAAATTTAGTTTGGTTACAAGGCCGTAACCTTTACATGTTCATCTATTTCATCCGCTTCATAATTTTTACAGAGCATGAAAAATATCAGGACTGAAAAACAATTAGAGGGATACCAAACAAGACTGAAAGAGGATATATTGTGATGAGGGGTGAGAGAAAAAAAAAATGCGCATGTCTAGGATTCAAATGGATTCTCATCCTCAAAGAACTGGAGAGACGTATATCAATATTACATCCAGGCTCTCTGTAAAACGATAAATCTTAAGGATTCAACAAATCAGTGGCATGGCCAAGTGTTGTTGGTTTTTGAAATCTGGTCATAATCAAAGACAAATAATATCACTAGCCTAAAAGCTTACGTGATATAAATATTGAATTAGGAGGATGTATAAATCCTAGACTCCGACCAAGCAAGTCTGTAGAATACAAACTAGTAAGTTCAATTGTGAACACCAAGCCTCAACTGTGAACACCCATTGAGCATAAGGTTTTATCATTGCATTATATAGAGATGTCAATTGGGTCCAACCTGGGTGGTTAAGAGGAAGAGTTTTTATCCTTCCCCTCCAATCCTAATTTTGATAAGTTTTCCCTTCATTGGTCGGTCAAGATTGGCAAGGTATAAGCAATCTAACTCTTGCTTAACTGCTTAAGGATCAGATGAGATAGCTTGAAACATTTAAAAACTCAACGAGCTTGCTTAAGTTCTTATCGGTCAGATGAAATGTGTAAGTAGGGTAAATCAAGTAGTTTTAGTGATGATTTGAGTTTTATGTATGAGGTCATAGGGTCAATGCCTTAGGCTTGCTGCCTCTGGTAAGTGACTAAATAGATGACCTAACAGGGACAGGCACGACAATCGGCGACAACATATTTACACTGAGTACCATATGTGAAATGAAGGGAAGAACTTGGATGTTTCTCCATGAGATTTGCATTAGAAAAGAGAGAGAGACAGGGCACACTGTTACACCAAATGCAAAAAATGACACTAGACATATAAATCTAAGCCAATCTAAGCCAACTTTGGAGGATAATAGGAGTACCTTATTTTTGGGCGCCATGGCTAGAATTAGCTGGGGTGCTCTGGTCATAGTAGAACCCTGCATTGGTAGATGGACCCCAAACTCAAGTTTCATGCCTCCATTGATATAGATGGAGCTTTAAGAAGACAAGAGCAATCCCCCTCTCCTAATTATTAGTGTTGAACCACATTTTCCTGCTACTGCACTGGCCATTGAAGTGGCACAATAATTTAAAACCCTTTTTCTGTGTTCTGTTCCTCTCTATATTCTACAATTCGCCCTCAATTATCCTACAACCTCATAGTTCATTGGGTTAGTTCAAAGGAGAAGAATCCATATCCCTATAATTTTAACAGACCCACAAAGATAGAGTGCAGAAATTCAGACCTACAACCATCTATATCTCATAACCAAGATAGCATAGAAGCATCTATATCTCATAACCAAGATAGCGTAGGATAAAAAATAGCGAATATGAATTGGATGAAACAAGGGAAATACCAATCTAATTCTTCCAAAAGAATAAATCATTCTTCCACAATCGATTTCTCTTCACATCTCCCACATATTTCTGAACATAGGAAAAACTCGAAATATCTCCACTAGCTACTATGGCTTTCGAGCCGTTAATGGACTATGGCCTCTCTAGGGTTTTAGAGCATCCATGTTTATGCACGATTGTGGAAAAAAGCAAGCATCATAGGAAAGAATGGAATCATGAGAAATAAGGCATAAATGTCGAACAAGCGGAGCGGGAAAAAAAATTGAATAGGTCAATTAAGAAAATTTGAATAGGTGGAACAAGCGAAGCGGGAAAAAAAATTTGAACAGGTATAAAATCTAAAATTTGGTTTCACACAGTCCTAATTCTAAAATAAATCTACTTTTTAAATTAGACCTTTAAGGAAAAAAATTATATCCTAGTTTCTCGATTAGGAAAAATGTTTAAATCAAACACCCTTGTGAAGAAGAATGCTAAGGGGTTTTAATTTTCTCCATTGTATTTTATTTATAAGATTATATCTAATCAATTCTAAATTGTACACAAAAATGAAAAGTTAAGGAAGTAGAAATTTATTTTCTAATTTATGTAGGTTATTTGTATGTTTCCATACATAAAATGGGAGCTTTAGTTGGGGAGAACATCCACTCATTTCCTATGGTCATTCAACCATGTCAATGATTTTGGCTCTAGGAGGGTTGTATTGTATGAATGATAATTAATATACATAATGATATGTCACAAATTTTTTAGTGCATATCGTAATCCTATGAAATTTTTTGAAAATACAAATATTCATATTTAAAATTCTAATGTTCCATATATTGAACCATTATATGATATTCCTAATGACTAAGTAAATAATTTATGTCAACATACCTAGACATATGCCCAGGAAATAAATAAGTTGTGCATTAATCCATTACTTTTATTTTATTAGGTAATGTGAGTTTTGAGATGAGTTGCATGCCTAACATGTGATTTTAGTAGCCATGAACCAAGGGCTTTTAAGTTGTCAAAATCATCTAGGGATCGCATCCAACCTAGGCCACACCATCCCTTTGCTTGACTAGAATTTTTCCGACATAGTTTCGAACCAATGATTTTCTCACGAGTGATTGTATCTTACTCATTATTTCACATTACCCAAGGCACAAATCAAATATTTGGATGTATCTTGGATGACTTGTCACATTCCATGACTAGCTTCACGCATATTGAATAGGAATTCCCATCATTTAAGAATTTTTTGGAGGGTTTTCATGGCATAGTTTTTAAGGGCTTAGGGGTTCAATGAATAGGATATTAGGGGTTAGAGGTTTAGGTTTTAGCCAATAGGGGTTGGGATTAGAATAATGAGTTAGTGCAGGTTAAGGGGTTAGAGATCATTAGGGGAATTTTGAGGTCTAAAATGGGCCTCATAACAAAAATGTACAACAAAAATAAAATTTATAACAACCAATAGGATTCAAGATGATGATGTCAACCATGGGGGATGATTGACCATTTTTTAAATAAAAGGGTAAAAATATTAAAAGATAATAAAATAATAAAACTACTTTTTCAACTCGTATTTTCAACTTATCTCCCAAAATTTTTACTCAAATTTCAAGCAGGAGTACTCATTGGATGCGAAATTTAATTCCTCATCCAAGGAGTACCCATGTTGCATACTTTCGATGAACTCTACTACACGAAAAATGAGAAATACATAAAAAACGTGATTGTAATCATGTTTTTTTTATGTATTTCTCATTTTTCGCGTAGTAGGACCCATCGAAAGTATGCAACATGGGTACTCCTTGGATGGGGAATTAAATTTCGCATCCAACAAGTACTCCGCTTGAAATTTGAGTAAACAATTTGGGAGATAAGTTGAAAATATGAGTTGAAAAAGTAGTTTTTCCATTTTTCCCTCTAAAATTTGATGATGTCATCAAATCTTATTTGATTTTTTCCACTATTATTTTATAATTTCCTTAGGAAGCCCATTTTAGACCTCAAAATTCCCCTAATGTTGGGGGCTTAGGGGTTAGGGGATCTAGGTACATTTAGGGTTTAGGGGAGTAATGATTTAGTAGTAGTTAAGAGATTAGGGATTGGGGTTAGGGAGATTATAATGATTTAGTGGTTAAGGGTTTAGGGATTGGGGGTTAGGGGTTAGGGGATTTAGGTGCCAGGTCACAAGTATTGTCTGCTAGGAAGGCTTTCCAGAGAAGTTGGCTAACATCACTATGACCCTATTACGAAATTAGAAGGGAAGAGAAAGGCAAAGGCTCATGTACCATATGAGAGAAGGAAGAAATTGGAAAAATTGAGATTAAAAGCAGTGGAGTTAGCCGAAAACCAGCTTACCCCAGAGATGGATAAGATAAAACTTGACAACATATTGGTCAATTTCCTTGACCCTTCATTGGTTATTTAGAAGGAGCATGAATACACCACCGTTAATATCAAGGTAACTAGCCCCTAGCAGATTAAGGGCTACAAGTTGTAGTTTTCATTTGAACATCAACATACCACAACCATGCTTACAACGACGATATGTTTTTTGAGGAGGAGAAATCTCGTCAAGATCAACATCAAGAATCCATTGCAAAAAAAAAGTACAACTTGTGGTGATTCCAGATGAGCATATATGAATAGATACAATAGATGCCGAATGTGGAAATTATGGAGGAAAAAGACAAAATTCATCTTCATTTTGCATTCAAGCAAGAGGAAAATCAATCATCCATGAAAATTAAAAATTTTCAAGTTGAGCAGGATCAACCAAATTGGGGGCAGAGTTTGGGGAACCTTCGTAAGTGAATGAGGCCTATGTGATATGGCTACGAGTTATATACCCCCACATAATCTGATATGCAAGCAGTAAACATTGTGGGCATGGGGTTAATTAACCCCACACATAGTGGAGTTAGTGCCCGAAAAGCAGTTTGCCCCAAAGATGGAGTTCTTAGCTTCAATAAAGTATTAAATAAGATGCATGTTGTGCTGAATGAAGTAGTCAATTTTGAAAATGACAAGAAATTATTTCTGAAGATGAGGTTTTTGACTAGAAATATATAACTACACAGAAATAATTACATTGTTGATACAATAATAATATAATATGCAAACAGCCTTCTCACGTTCATGATCTGAGTATATAGTGAATTAGACAGAAGTAAGAAAACAGTTACTTCTTCAAAGCTAATTCGAATTTGGAGGGCTTAGGGGATTGGGGGTTAGGGGTTAGGGGATTTAGGTGCATTTAGGGGTTAGGGGTCGAATAATGAGTTATTAATTAAGGGATTAGGGATTGGGGGCTTAGGGGGGCCGACCTGAATGCGTTTGGGTGTGCGCACTCAACCGAAATGACCTAACCAGAACGTGTTTGAGCGGGTAACCTCAAACTAAATGACACAGCGTGCTCGACCGAACAAAGGCACAAGGGAGCAAACAACAGACGGGCTGCACGAACGTGCACAAGGCACCCGTGCGGTCACAACTTAGCCAATTTGATACGACCAACCTCAAATGTGTTAGGGGTTTAGGGGTATAGGCGGTTAAATGGGTTAGGGGTTAGGAAATAGGGGTTATATGTTTGGGGTTTAGGGGGTTAAATGGGTTAGGGTTTTAGAGGTTTAGGGGGTTAGTGGATTTATAACTTAAGGATTTTAGCGGTTAGGGGTTGTTACATGTTAATGGGGCTAGGGTTTAGGGGGTTTAATGGGTTAGGGTTTTAGGTTTTTAGGGGGTTAAATGGGTTGGGGGTTTGGAATTAGTGTTTAAGGGGTTAGGGGTTAGGGGTTAGAGGTTTAAGTTTAGGGGGTTAAATGGGTTAGGCATTTAGAGGTTTAGGGGGTTAAATGGGTTAGGGGTTGGGAATTAGGGTTTAATGGGTTAGGGGTTAAGGGGTTATAGGTTTAGGGTTTAGGGGGTTAAATGGGTTAAGGGTTTAGGGGGTTAGGGGATTTAGCAGTTAAGGATTTTAGGGGCTAATGGGGTTAGGTTTTAGGGGGTTAGATGGGTTAGGGGTCTGGAATTAGGGTTTAAGGGGTTAGGGTTAAGGGTTTAATGGTTTAGGTTTTAAGAGGTTAGGGATTAAGGGTTTGTAGGTTTAGGGTTTAGGGGGTTAAATGGGTTAGAGGTTTACTAGGGGTTTAGGGGGTTAAATGGGTTAGGGGTTATGGGTTTAGGGGTTAGGGGTTAAGGGTTTAGAGGTTTATGGTTTAGGGGTTAAATGGGTTATAGGTTTAGAGGTTTAGGGGGTTAAATGGGTTAGGGGTTGGGAATTAGTGTTTAAGAGGTTAGGGGTTAAGATGATAGTCTCATTGGTCTCTGTTTGTGCACAATAGTTGTTTATTCTTTGCATCTCAATGTAGCAATTTTGTAAGTATTGTTGCTTGTTGCCATGTCTTCTTTATTTATTAATTTATAGTATTTGTTAGCCATTGCTTTACATTTATTGATGAAAATGTTTATTGCAATCAAACCAAATGTATGTTCAATATCCAATTTCAAACTCAGCCACAGTGTTGTCACACAATTTAAGTCCGAAGAATGGCCATCCGATGAAGGCTTGATAACCAGACTGCACCTCATGACTACTCCAGAAAATCTTAAGTTCAAGTGTCCCACATTCATGATAAATTTGGCTCTTATACTCTTGCTCCACCTGACTGTGTCCCGGAAATACCCTTGTTTATTGCAAAAACATCCTAATGTTGTTGACCTTGTCCCTTAACAGACCAACAAAACATATGTGACTGAGAGGAATGGAAAGCCCTACAAATTTGAAGAGAATACAAAAGATTAAGATGGTTTAAAGGATAAGCTTGAAGAATGTAGCAGTTTTGAAACAACTAAAAGTTGTCACAAACAAATAGTTGATAATGCGAAATCTTCTTCAGTACTATTCAAGCAAGAGTACATTCATGTGAGAGCAAGAAGAGGCCAAGAAACTAATAGGCATAGCCTGGAAGATAGGGTATGGTTCCCTCTTTTTGATGAAATATTTGATCTACAATTTGTCTATCGAAGATTAACCATTTTAACCTTGCACCACATTACCTCCCACCGCCTTACTGCATTTAAAAGACATGATAAGGCAAAAGTTTTTAATATTTAAAAATGTTTTAGGTCATAATATGTTTACAACATATATATGTAATATACATCAGTAGTTTTAGGTTAGAGAGAGTAGTAGAAGCTACATTTAAATAGAGTAAAGACAAAGCATAAAACATAGAAAGCTTGAAATGTTGTGTTTTGTAGCAGCAGAGCAAACTCTGTGTGTTTGCTGCAACTAGGACTAGGTGTTTCCACAACAGGAAACTGTGTGAAAGCAGTAATTGAAAAACACAGTGAGGAGTATTTTGTGTAATATGGAACTTGTTGAATCCTTAGTTAAAATGAGAGGGGGGGTGAATCAGTTTAACACATTCATGAATTTTTGAAACCTTTTCATTAAGCTTATTTACAGCTTAATTTCATGATCAAATTTATATGTGAACAATCTTAATATGTGAGCAGGAAGTATTAAGATAATGTGACAACAAGCTTATTATGAGAGTAGTAGGTATTAAGCAGATTGAATAGACCATATCAACACATAGGAATCACACACAGAGACAACATATATAAGTGGAAACCCATAAAGGGAGAAAACCACATCTTGTTATTGTTGTGATGCAAAGGCAAGCTCCAAATCCCTCTCACCACTGATTTTCTGTAGGCACCAACCTACAGGAGGCTCCAACCTGAATTATTCAAGCTACAACTTGCAAAGAAGCTCCAACTCCCATCAATTTTCTGTAGGCACCAACCTACAGGAGGCTCCAACCTCAGTCAGCTACAACTGACATCTATCAAGCTCCAACTTGATAGGGAAGCTCCAACTTCCTCATTCTATCAAAAGAAAACATTTGCTGATTTACATTGGATATCAGCTCTATTATGTACCTTCTTTTCTGTTGTCCTCCAGTCTTGAAATCTGTCTTATATCATCTCTGACTCTTCACAACATCTCCACCTTCTTCTTATTTTCTCTGCTTCAATTCTGCATTCTCTAACCTCATTATGCCTATCAACGTGATATCATTTATAGAGTTCTCTTTATGACTGTTTTTATTCCACCAGGAATTCAAAGTGAACAGCCTTGACTCTTCAACTTCTACCTTCTCATACCTTTGCCCAGCTCATTTAGAAAAAATATTATAATAAGTATACATTTCAACATTCTAGTGGGATGATTTTTTCCTCCAGAGACTTGCCAATGCATCACAAAAAATGTAAAACAAATTAAAACATTTACATTCAGTTACAATATGGATTTCAAATCAACCCATTCAGCCTTTTGGATCACTGCGTGTTTGTATTTTTTGTTGCTGTCTCTGTCTTTTTCCATTTCTGCATGCTCTCCTGTTCATTGCAGTTGTGTAACTGCTACATATATAACTGTCCTTTTATATAACTCAAACAACTCTTGACGTAATATTAAAAGACCCTTTTAACATGGAAAAAACCCTTTTGAGCCTGCATGCCGAACTCACTCTATTCCCCGATGTGATGAATCACCTCTTGAATACTTCTGATTGTGATTACTTCCCTTGCGAAGGTTCTAATGCGATTAATTCCAATCACAACTTTCAATTGTATGCTCCGATGCTCTGCTTTCATTCTAATGTGATGGTTCACTGTTCACAGATATAAATATATATATATATATATATATATATATATATATATATGTATGTATGTATGTATGTATGTATGTATGTATGTATATGTATATGTATATGTATATGTATATACATATACATATACATACAGACATACATATACATACATACATACATACATACATACATACATACATACATATATATATATATATATATATATGTTGTTTCATATATATATATTTGCCACTTCACTTTGTTTTAACTCTTTAGCGTTGGTCTAAAACTCGGAGTAAACATATATTAACTTTTTCTTTTGTATGGAGCCCACATTACATATACATTCCACCTATTTTATCTTTTCAATCGCAATCGCAACTTACAATTCCTTATTCACTTACACTTCCGCTGCGCCGATGCGATTGGCAATCTCCGATGCAATCACTCACTGTGAATCCAACGGTTCCCATTGATTGGGATTGGACAGTTGCGATTAAATCGCACCATCACAATTGCATGGTTCAGTGGTCCACTCTTTCCCGTCTCATGTTCTTCACTGATGCGATGGAGTTCTATGGATCCGATGGATCATTTAATTGACACTATAACATTTTTGTGTTTGGTCTTTACTCTTTCCCTTGGCCCCACATATTCAATGGTTAATAAAAATTTACAATGTAAAACGCTAACTTTGGATTCAAATACACCACTAACACATATGAATGTTTGGCCACATTATTCACCCCATTCCATATAAATCTTCGGTCTTTACCTATAGAAAACTGAATGTTTTGAAACTTTGGATTGAAAACCCAAGTTATAATATTGTTCTACAACATATATCAGTTTGACTACCAAAATTCATATTTGAAACCCGACCACCATTATATGTTTACCAAGGCCTTTCAGTAAGCATAATACCTTGGTATATCATATCCTCTAGTCAAGGGTTGATATATTATGTAAGGCCCTCGACACTAAAGTTAAACCTTGGTAACCAAAAAATGCATTAATGTATATATCAATAGGGAATTGTGGGCCCACATCTTTGTTTAACACATATCAAGACTCTACTTTACGCCCAAATATCATACTGGCCCACTGCACTTTATTGAACCCCAGATATCCATATAACTCGTATCTCATAAAAGTATGGCCGACACATATTTCAAAGCCTTTGGATCAATATCCAACGTTTTATAATATCAATATCCATTATAATCCACCCATCGTTCAACCTTCTTAATCAACTCTATAAGGTTTGAACGTCATATAATGAAACACAGTTGTAAACTTTCGACCTTAACACTTTATAGTATGGCAATGGTTCGGCCCCACCAACAAACAAAAGCTTTAATACAATGCACCCAACCGTCGGACTTGTACTATTTACCCACTTACATTAAACCCATTATCACTACCAATGTGACATTTATAATACATCGCCAAGGCCCCACACATTAGGACTTGTTAAACGAATGGTTCTCAACATAAAACAAATGGGCCATACCTTGACTTATCTCCCGTGCAACTCATTGTGCGATTATCATTTGATCTACTAGCCTTCAGATCGGATGACCCTCAATGATATCTCGTTTTTCCCACGACAGGAGATTAGCATTCCAGAAAAATGCGATATAAGTAGTTTTGGACAGCTAACGTGGAAAATTTATACTGGATCGCATTTTTTGAAATGGTTTCGCTTCGGACCAAAAGTGGCCCGATATGGGTTGTATTGGTTTCAAAAAACCATCACCGATATTTGAACAGTGTTTCGGCTCTAGATTCCGCTCCTTTTCCCTCATGGTTCCATTCACCTCTTAACTTCATTCTCATTTGATTCTTTAGTTATTCTTTTCTCGCGACTTCTGATATGTTAATCCTTGCTTCATGAACACTACACTTCCACATGTTAAAAACACTAACAACCCTTTTACAGTGACTATGCATGACAGTGCACAGGCAGTGCCAGTCAGTGCAGGACCGTTTCTCTATTTCGCTGTATTCTATATCATCTGCAACCTGTCTTTGTTGCTCGACCCTCTCTATAGCTTGCTACCTCTTTTGCTATCTCTCTACTTCTATGCTGCTCTCTTTGCCTCTCTCTACTTCTATGCTGCTCTCTTTGCCTCTCTCTGCTTCTATGCTACTCTCTTTGCCTCTTTCTGCTTCTATGCTTCTCTCTTTGCCCTGTTGCTAGGTGTTCCTCCTTTGCCATCTCCTTTTCCATAAATGACAACATTTCCAACAGTCTCCCCCTTTGGCATTGATGACAACACATCCACCAGTAATCTAATGGTTCCTCCAAGTCTTCCTCCCCCTTTGACATCAAATCACTATACACGCTGATGAATGGATCATCACTCCAAACCCTCCTCGAGGGGTCCAAGAAGTGAATATCCCTATGTGTCAGTAGTGTTACCACCACTGCTCGGCTCTGTTGCAACCTCTATGCCCCACATAAAGGTGAAGAATCCTTGGAGCCATACAAGGCACCATTTGGTGGCCTGCCAATGCCACCTCCTCCGAAAAGCTCCTGCCAAGGTATGTTGACCACCCCGTGATCCTGTGTATAAGTGTCATACCAAGAAAAGCTAGGGAGTCTACCCATAAACTAGTTGGCCACTGGAGCTGACCAAAACTCCCATAGTGGATGTGCATGCTCTACTGCTAGGCCAACTATATCCTCCAAGACATAGTCAACCGACCTACTTGGGAAATGATAGGTAATCCCACCTAGACCCCAATGCCAATCTGGGGTTCCTGTATTCGCAGCACCTGGGAACTCCTACTAAACTACACCAGGGTCCACCACCATCTCCATAACCCACTCCACCAGGTACCAACTCAAAATCTCTTGCCATTGAACCTCAACATGTGGATGTTGCACCCTGTGCAACCCCGATCGTATCATCTTGCTAACCAAGTCAACATATGAGATCTGACTAGGTGACTCCGTCTCTCTCTCTCCAATGGGAAGAGGTGACCCAACAACACTGCTAGTCCCGTCCATGCATGACTGGAGGGGAATGATCTGACGCTTTGATGTGCCCTCTGGTTGTACCATTAGGGAATCCAGTCATTCCCCAATGCGGGCAAACTTGGCCGCTGAATTGACACAAGCCACTCTCATGCCCTCCAGCTCCTTGTCCTGCAATAAAATATCCTCCCGTATTGACGTGGCCTTCCATTTCAAAACTAGAAGGTCTGTTCGTAGCCGATGATACCACTGTCTGCGACCATCATCCAATACCTCTGTACCTCCTAGTGCCTCATCGAAGGTAGGTATATTTCCTGACACCTCACCTGTCTATTGTGTGCAGCTACCACCTGAAGGATCAGACATGACTCTGGTCATCACCTCAATGGATGGCTCTACTGAGGTAGGCTCTACCTTCTCCACTACGATATCAACCGACACGGTCAAGGAGGTCTCCAATAAGGGTGAGTCCTATGTCACACTAGGTGTATTCTCGAACTCCCTGCAATCCTGTGTGCCTTCATCCTCCAAGTGCGAGGTAACCATTTTGATGGTTTCCCCCTCTGATACTTGGTCAAGCTGGAAAGAAGCATCCAAATTCTCCACCCAAGATTTTTTCGAACACTTGGATGACCCGTCAAATGTCGGTAAATGGAATCTTCCCACTATGCACTGCATGCCCCCGTCATGTGAGTGCTTGTTCCCTTTCTAAAAGTTACAGGGTCTGCTATCCCGCTGGAGCTGAACAAAATATCAGAATGGAAGGGCATCCCTGAACTCCTGCCCATATGCCTGATATTCGGTGAAATAATCACCCATGTGGCTAGGCTCTGGCTCTTGCTGTGCTCCTGCCCCTGTGTCTGCACCCAGAGAAGTGGGCATAGTGGAACGTGTGGGTGTTTGTGATGCCATATACTAAGTGGCATCATGCTCCAGCAAATGGTGGGATGTGCCTGATCCATCACCAATCTGGAAACCCCTTGGGGTTTCACGCTGTCTAGCCTCCACAGTGGTGAATCTCTGCCCCATCACCTCAATCTACCTTGACAGATCTTGTACTGATTTGAGGAGCATCTCCCAAAATCTCTTCACATCATCATCACTTGTCATCGGCTCCTCCTACTTTGTGTCTACAGGCTCCTCTAGAAACTACACTGTTGCTCCAAGAATACACTTCTGCCTGATTTCGGCCTCTTATTTACCCACTGAAAATTGCTTAGAAAATTCTAAGAATTTGGGAAGGTGATCCTTTCCTAAAACCCAGAAAAAAACAGAAATGATTTCTTCTAATTCCAACCTTCAAAATCTGACCCTTTGTAGTTTGGCCCTCTACTAGTTTCGTTTTTTGGCACTGCAGCTGCTACTGTCAATCATTGGTCTCCAAACTATTTGGCCTCTGTGTCATATATTTCCCAATGCCATAGACCACATTCTGAGCCAGAACTATGCTCTGATACCACTGTAATATCTCGTTTTAGGGATATCTCCAAAACACGGCAAACTCCAACTAGAGATAGACTAGGAGGGCATTTACCAGATGTTCCGCCTCTGAAAGAGGATGAGATCCGGAGGCTACCTGGCCCTTTCCATACTCTGTCTAGGAGTGAAATATAAACACACCAAGTGGTATAGAACTAGAATGCCCAAAAACAATAATAGACATACAATAGAATGAGAATACAACAACTACAGCAACAACGACAACTACAGCAACTCAACCAGAAAAAATATAGAGAATATGTTGAGCCATTGTATTAATCTGAGAAATGGAATGGAGTACAATAGGATAATCTTGCGCAAGGAAAGTGAGAAAACACACTCAGAGAATACCGAAAATGGCTACTCTAGGAACTACGTCCCAACTGCTGGAAAAATGCCATGTAGCTGCTACTGCCAGAATCGACTAAAGATTAGGGGCTGATACCCTTACCAGAATAAGATGAAAATAAGCAAATATCCTCTCCTCGACAACCCCAACAAAATCCACAAACCATTCCAAGAATGGCTAGCCCCCAAAACCACCAGAAACTGCCTCCCAAGTGAATTATGCTAGCCTCCAAGGTACAATGCAGTGGCTGGATAGAAACAGATGAAATACTACCACAGACTCCACCAAGACCTCCGACGGGCAAAGGATAACCCTCTGATCGAAATACCAGTGAAATCACCTGCAAAAACCCCAATCTGAAGCTCCTCCACAATGGAATGCATCCTCTCTCCCAGTGACTGCGCAATCTCTATAAGCTCTAGCTCCGCAACAAACCCAAACAATGAAACGACTCATGAAATACTGGAAAACAAACCTTTCCCAAGCAGGTACTCGAAGTCCCCTAGGGCTAAGGGTGAAATCTCCACACAGAGACACTCGGTGCACTAAAAAGTGCTGCAGACAGGCTAAACAGCCAGCGTGCTCAAGAAGACAAAAGTCTCACTCCAAAATCAACAACTCAAGAATGAATGAAATGAGGAGGCTCCTCCATATTTTATAACGTCAGTTTCCCTCCAAAACCCAACGTAGCCTCTCTCACTCCTCCACATCCTCATCCTTATCTGTGCAAAAGCTTGCAGAAGCTTCTAGAGTGTACATAGGCCCCCTCCTCTACGTGGTGTTAGGCCCCCCTTGACTCCCACTTAAGTCACAACGTTGTGCTAATAGGTGGATGTATTATTTCACTTAAGTGAGTTAGACCCTCTTCACTCACTTTTTATTTATTTACAAACTATAGACGATAAACTAAACAAAATAGAATATTTCAATTAGCTATCGCTAATTAGGAATATTATAGTCAAAAACTTCAGATTTCTTCCTCAAGAAATATATCCATGTATTCCTTGAGGAGTCATCTATGAATGAAACATAGTACAAAGACTTACCCAGTGATGGAACTGACACAGGTCCAAACACATCATTGTGCAGAAGCTCTAATATCTTGTTCACCCTCTTAGCACTAGAAGGAAAACTCACCCCATTATGCTTCCCATATACACAATGTTTATAGAAATCGAAATAAAAAGAGCTATTACACATAGCTTCTACCATACCATTTCCATGCAGTATCCGAAGGCCCTTCTCTGCAATATGTACAAGCCTTTGATGCTATAGCATGGTCTTTTCTCCAGAGACTGCTAGGCTTTTTGCTCCACTTTCAGGAACAACAAAACTATTGCACCCAACAATAATAGTGTTGCCATGAAGCTTGTACAAATTTCCAATCCAAACTCCCAGCATTAATACCAGTTCTCCCTAAACCATCTTATAGGTATCTTTCTCGAACACTGTTTTTACACCTGGATCATCCATCTTGCTTATAGAAATCAGATTTTTGGCCAATGCAAGAATGTATAGAACACTAGGAAGAGTTCTAATCCTTCCACATTGCAGCTTCAGCTTGACTTTTCCATGTCTGACGATTCTAGCCTTCCTATCATCCCCTAGGAAGACATCACTGCCATCATATTTCTCATACTCATAGAACCACTCCCTATGGGGAGTGTAGTGAAAGCATGCACCCAATTCAATCAAACATGACTCATGATCTACATGTGTATTTGAAGAAGAAGCCAAATACACATCCCCCCCTTCATCTGAGGTGGTTTTTGCCTCTGTAGAAGGAGCATCATCAGATCCCTTTCCTTCCTTTCCACATTTCCAACACACCTTTACAAAATTTCCAGGAGATTTATATCTCCCTTTAGATTTAGATCTCCCACTCGAAACATTATTCTTGTTTCTCTTATGGGATTTTCCTCGTACAGATAAGGCATCTCCATTCTGACCCTCCATATTTATCTGTATCGTTTCCTCCAATAGCAAGGCTGAGACAATATCATCAAAATTCAAGGTAGTTGTATTTCTACCTATTGCAATAACCAGACTTTCCCATGAGTTTGGTAGAGAACACAAAAAACTGATGCACTTATCTTCATCCGAGATTTTAATATAAATAGATGACAGCTGACTTACCACAGTATTGAAGGCGTTCAGATGCTCTGTCACCGAGTCTCCATCCTTCATCCTCAGGTTATACAACTTTTTCCACAGGAACAATTTATTCACCAAAGATTTAGATTGGTACAAAGTCCCTAGCTTGTCCCATAAGGTCTTTGCCGTAGCTTCTCCAGATACATTCAACAATCCTGAATCTGAGACACACAACAATATTGTGATCTTTGCCTCCCGATCTAGTTTCCTCCAATCTTCAGCTGACATTGCCATTGGTTTAGTACCTATATCTATCGTGATCCATTGATCTTTATCCACCAGCAGATCCTCCATCTTGAGCTTCCACAAATCAAAACTCTTACCATTAAATTTATCGATCTCTATATTCCTGCCACTCGCCATCTTCTTTCACCGCAAGAATCGATCCTGCAGATCTCCCACTGAACAAGGTCTACCTCAGGCCCGAGAAAAAAAACCCCTCAATAGAAAAGGTGTCCCCTTGAAGCCGAAATTGCTCTAATACCAAATGTATGTTTCAATCCTGTACATAAATTATTTTTAAATGAATCTTAAGGACAAAAAATAAATAGTAGCGAGAGCGTAAAACATAAAACAAATAAACATAGATATTTTCCCCTGGATCCAAAATCAGGATGACCAGCGTGATTTTTCATTATATTCCTTTTAGTGTTACACCACATATATATACATGCCAAAGCATACATAAACCCCAATACATTAACTATGGATTACAACATAACCATAGTTCCCTTGACCGGATCTACAAAATACCAGGGGCCGAGAACAATCATGCCCCAAAATCATGTGCAAACCCATGCACAAAACTGTGGGCTGGCCCACCCACCAGAAAATAAGCACCAATTTTTTTTTCTGGGCCACTACCCCAGACCCCAACAGGGGGGGCTACTGCCCCCCCATGACCCCCCTGACGTTGTGCCTAGCGCAACATATAGGGGGGCTATCGCCCCCCCTGTTACACCCCCACACGTGATTAGTCATGGAAAGAATATAACACAAAGCCAACAAAGGGTAAATGGGACCTATCAGACTTGCAATAGAAAAAACATACAATAACAATAAATAGTTGTTCAAAAGGTAATATTCCTAATTTAAATGATTTTCTAGAATTATATCCATACATTAATACAAACCATTGATTTATTAGTATTATTTCTTTTTATATTTAGTTTTCATATATCAATATAAAAACATTTTATTAAAATTTTCAGGAATCTTATGAAAACCATAAAGGATCAATGAGTTGATATTCAAAACATGCAATTAGGAATGCCCAAAAAAGGCTACAAGGATATGGTCAAATAAATGGACATTTTCATCTCCAACAATAACGTGCTTCAAACGTATGTAAGCATGATTGAATTTGTAACTATTAAAAAATAATTTAGCATTAAATATTAATTTTCAAGTATTTTCTTGTAGAAATGAAAACAAAATGGAACTCATTCAACACATTAAATAAGATGACAAGGAAGAAAAGGGTTTATACCAATGTTTGTGAGTAATTGTTAATATTTCTTTATAATAACCGAAGCTTTCATTTTTGTTTATTTTAAGTTGTTTTACAACAATGATCCTTGAATGTATTCAAATAGGTGCGAACATACAAATAATATCCATGAGAAGAATTGATTGACATTGGGTTAAATATGGGTTATGAGTATATGTTGGAATATCAAAAATTAATTCTGGAAATTGTAAGTATTTATGTTCTTTTAATTCTCTAATTTTATAATTTATAGAACCAAAAATCCCTTTATATTAACTCTCTGATTTATAATGGGGTATAAAACTTGCAGGAAACAAAGTATTAAACTATGACAATAGAAGGGTTGTTGCAACAAGGCATGAGACTTGGTTTTGAAACCGTGTTTACAGTTCATGAGTCACTTCTTCATATGGTACATTGTTATTAGATTTACATTGATGTATATTATTTATTTCAATTTCATTATTGTGAGAAGTTTAGATACACTCATTACGCTTTATTTTTATGTTCGTAGATTAAACAAAATCAAGAAGACAAAACAAATCAATGCAATATATAAATATTATCCAAATAACCCAATTCGTGGAAGTAGCCCAAGCACTCACAATAGTTCCAATGATGAATCATAATATATTTGGATATAAATGCAAGTTTTTTTATTTTTTAAAATAATTTTGTGTGAAAATGAGACTTTTTGTTTAATGTAATGGACATAATGTGCCAATTGAAATACAAGGGGTTCCAAAAAAAATTCCCATTTTGTATGAAAAAGAGCCTCTTCTTGATATATAATAAAATACATTTTAATTTATTCTATTGTGTTATCTAATGTCGTTGTGAAATATTAAACCACTAATTAAATTTATGGATGATTAAATATTATAATGAAGATATGCGAAAAAAGATATATTTCAATTTTTTATGAATAACGGATTCAAAAACTAACAATAATTGCACTCTCAGAGGTCAATGTTTCCAAAAAACAAAAAACTCATAGAAAAATCAATGTGTCCATAACACAAACACAAATCAGTGAATTATGTTATATAAAACCACCATTATGATATATTTGGCATTGTAAGTGCCTTTTATGAAGACGACAACACTAAGGTGTTTAATTCTTCAACCATAGGTATTGTTTGCAATTAATTCTCGAGTGCATTTTAATTCTTAAAGCACTAGTGCTTTCATAGAACTTATTCCCTGGTGCTACAAAATATAATTTACAGCCTTATGAATTATTAAAATTAATAACACTAAATATTTTCTATCAGTATTTCATTGGTGCTTTTATTAAAATCATATGCATCGACACTATGAGTTTAAACAAAAGCACCAGGTTTGCAATGTTTTTTTGACTCTCGCTAGCTTGTTCCTGAAAAGTATGCCACAGAGAATTTTTTAATATATACACACCCACAATTATACATTTAGGAATGAATTTTCCTTTCATTCAATGCATATTTTATTTTAGTTATGTATTAATTCTTGTTGCTTTTATGTATTTATCACACTGATGTTATTTTTCCATTAAGCATGCCACTAAGAAAACATCGGCTAAAACCTCTGGCCGCCCATATTTTTTTCAGTTGTGATGAAGTTTCGTTCTAATGTATGCTAAAACATCTACTACCAAAAATATATGTTTTAGTGGATTTTTTTATAATTCTTTCCAATTTTAGAACAACAAGAACCTTGGTTGTAACCTACGCTAGAAGGTATTTTCCTTGTAGCATCAAAAGCAAAGATATAGAGGGCGAAGAATTTCCTTCAAGTAGCGATTTAACAGGTAGAAATGATGATGATGAAATTTCTCCCAACAAGGATTTCAAAAGCATGAATGATGGTGGTGAATAATTTCCTGCGAGTGAGGATGGTAATGAATATTTTCCAAGCAATGATGGTGACAAATTTCCCAACTATGTTCAAAATTATCATAGTGAGGATAATATTTGTTATAGTATCATTTCTCACCTTCATATGATTCATGATTGCTTTTATGGCTTTGGGCACCCATTCCTACAGACTTGGAAAAATTCACTTAAAAACAATGTAAAAATCCCCATACGCGACTATGCCCGTACTTTTCCGGGAGAATACGCGAGTCCAACTGCACTTTTCTGCGTATGCCATTAAAATTATGAAAGAATATATAAAAATTCCCTATTTTCAGGCTAGGTTGATGGTTACTCAGGTAGTTCAACCACCCCAGCACGTGGCCAACTGTTTCCAAGTGTTGAAACTACTTGGAGGGAGTATAAAAACCTCTCATGTGTATGGCCTAAGGGAGAGAGAGAATTATTCATATTATACTCTGTTGGTATTCCCTATCCAAGTCTGATTCCCCGTGCCTCCTGCACTTTCCCAGTTCATTACAGGAAACCATTGTTTCCTTGAGATGCTCATCTCCCTATATGTCATCTCGTATGCAACAGTTTGGAAGGAGTCTTAGCGAGGCAAGGGCGGGACGGATCCGGACGATGGTCTGCTCAAAAATCGTGGAAGGATTCAGGTGATCTCTCCACTCGTTACTTTTGTACATGCTATTTATAATACAAAAGTACCATCTTGTTCCTGAAATATACGTGTTAGTGTCTGCTTACATATATGAGAAAATTATTATTTAAGCATTCATTATAGTTTATCTGATGTTTTATATGGATTTCACTAACATTTAGAGTAGATATATGCTGTACAACCAGTTCTTCGTGCTTGTTTCTTCTTGTCTTTCAGGTTAAGAAGGAAGGACGATTACTGGGGGTTTGGACCCCGCGGGATCTGCTTCAACCGTAGGACCTACGGGTAACTTCCTCGATCTACTCTATTTAGTTTTTCTGAACATGCATGGTTGTGTGAGTCCTTCTTAAGTAGCATGCCCTTGCTCTGTGGAGGTTGTAACCCAACGAACCTCTAGGGTGATTTTCCCCGAAACAATATTCCTCATAATGATGACCAAAATTCTTATAGAGGAGAATTAAATGATGGGGACGTTGCAAGAAAATATTGTATCTAGGAGCAGGAGTAGACCTTCATATATCGATCCAAGACATTAAAATTTTTACAAGGGATAGGACAAATTATCTCAAAACAAGAAGTTTTATCAATGATATAATTTTATGTGAATGTTGTTAAAAATATTTCTTGAAACATACAGAATTGAAGTTTGTATTGGAGAAAGAAAAAGAGATATTTGTGAACAAATAAGAGCATGAAAAATTCATATTTAGTGGTGTGCATGAAATATACATTCACATGTTATCGTTACCATATTAAGAATTTATTTCTTTGTATAAATTCTTTCAAAATGTTTCATGCAATTGGTAATTTTCATCTGTCAAGGATTGAAGAAAAATTAGAAAAAGAGCCAACATTTTATTTAGAAGTACGTCATAGATGAGGGATTGTTAAATTGGAAAATACTAAAGAGTCATGGATTCAAGAATTTTTTTCAAAGCATGAGAGTATATGCAGAATAAATACACAATATATATTTGAGATACTACAAGACGAGAAATATACAACTTATATAAAGAATATGTAGAAGGTGTTGAAGGAGATGGTAATTTTATTACATATTAATATTTTACGAGGATATGGAGGAGCATAAAAGGAGAGAAGGATCAGTTATTTTAGGTGAGAGAACTATATCCCAAAAATTAGTGGGGAAAGAGAGAGCTTGAAATTATACGAAAGGAGAGTCAAGTTGCACGAGTCATCATAAAAGAGAGGAGAGAAACAAGCCTTTGGTTTTCTCTAAAGTGTTGTTTTCCTTCCTTGGAAAGTTGTAGTGTGAGGAAGTTTGTCCTAGAACTCCGTTTGC
Source organism: Pinus albicaulis (assembly GCA_034641835.2). Taxonomy (NCBI): domain Eukaryota; kingdom Viridiplantae; phylum Streptophyta; class Pinopsida; order Pinales; family Pinaceae; genus Pinus; species Pinus albicaulis. The sequence goes on from CM076575.1 coordinate 944,838,382, forward strand.
ATTTGTGAACTACTAAGAAATTGGTTGGTGGAGGAAGAGGAACATTCAGAGTCCCTATTTCTGCTGGCAGATTGGTGTTTATTCCCTCAAGAAAGACAACCTAAGACCCATGGAATCTGTCTCAAGGGTGACACCTGCAAGTATCTTGGTAGCAGTTTTTCTATGGTTGGATGGAGATTTGAAGTCTTGATGTCAGTTTCCAATATTCATTATAAATTCAAGATAAGTATTTCTCTCATCTAAACCTCGTATAACTTCCCTATTAAAATGTGAATGATTGGTAGGATAGTCATTTGCATGATAAGGCTTGAGTCATTGTGTGTATTTGATAACTGACATGTTATGGCCTATATGGGGATTTATTAATAAGAATGATTTTTTCATAGGATCTATCACTTTACGGTAACCTTGTACTACAGGAAGGGTTCAATGGTGCTAATATTGGGATTGTAATAGTGAAATTCTTTCCCCATGAAGCTAATGGGGTTTTTTCTAAGGTTTGAATAATTTTTGTTTATGTTGTGTTATTAATGTATGAACATTTTGATTCCAATTTATGTAGATATGGCACTCAGTGATATGTTAGATATATCAGAATGCATGTGTTTCTATGAAATGAATTATATTTTTAAGTAAACTGGGTGTGTTCTTATGAGCTAGAAACGAAGTGTTGTGTGAATATTTGGATGATGTTGGTAAAATAATATGCGATGCACAAAATTTGTAATAAACCACATCATAATGATGATTATGCTATATCACTAAGATGAACTCTATTATGAAGAAAATTTTTACCTCTTTTGTAAACCACACATTAATAAATGACATAGAAACATTATGACATGCCAGATTCCATAGAAATACTCATAAAAAATGGAATGAAGAATGTAATGTTGGGCATAAAGACCATTTTTATTAATATAAAATAGATACATAATATATCGCCCGCTTGGTAGGGTTTGACTGTACTTTTTAAATCTTATTCTCTTAGATACTTACGTATGATTCTACACAGAGTGCGTCACGTTGGTGTTGGAAGACCTATTTCCTCTTTTAAGTACAAGGATAGTTGGATGCACTTACAGGAAGGCTTAATCAACTTTACATTCTTAATAGGTTGGATATCTTTCTCATTCATCAGGGTGCAGCTAGTTCGACCTCAAAAGGATCTATGTAGCACAATATAGCTACTTATAGGTTTTACATGAATTCTACAATTATTAGCATGTGACAGACTAGGTGGAGACCTTTGAGATGCCAACACCAAGCCCATGGTAGCTAAGGGATGCAGGATAATCTACGTCCCAATGCCTATAATTTCCTATTTGAGAAAGGGAATGCATAACAGAAAAAAACCCATTATAGAGACATTCACCCAAGACCAAGAGGTGCAGCACCATATAATGCCTTAATAAACCATCAAAGTTGGAATGAAGCCTTTGTGCTAATCTAGAGGTATATCAAACCTCTAAGATAGATCCATGATTGAAATAACTGGCTCAAGGAGGAGAGTGCAGAAGAAAAATTGGTTTGTGGGGTGATAGCAAAGATCCCCATGTGATATATCACATAAGTTCAAGCCAAGGTTCCCTAATCGATCCATGGAAGATATTGAAAGAAGGCTCAAGAAGGCATGGGATAGGCCAATCCCATAACTTATAAGAAATAATCAGGAACCCTTATCATTAATTTATCAAAACATTATATGTGGAGGCTTCACATTGGCACGGTTGGATTTTCCCCTCTAATGCAATTTTCCATGAGGGTACCGACCTCGCTTGGAGGTAGAACCCGTAAGTATTACCCTAGAACATTTCTAAGGGAACCGACAAAGGAGAGATATATTAAAGAGACCGAATGATGGAATAGAAGGATGTGTGCTTGATGTTGTTTCCATTAGCTGGAGGGTTGGCCCACAATACACATAATCATGGAGGTTTATCCCGGAAGGATGAATGGTTGTTGCTCTAAGAAGCACTAGGAAAGAAAATGAAGGTTTACGTCATCTCAGCGGTCTTACCCTGGGAGGAATAATGGTGCAAGAGAGTCAAATGCATCGGGTAATACATGGTGGGATGATGAAAGTGGGTGTGTGAGAGGGCCCACATAATTACTGTGATGATATTGGTTGGGTATTGGACCACCTGCCGAGTTAGACTAACGATTTCACCTCGGAAGATTAAAATGGGAAGTTGATTACAAGCACCTAGAGGATACTAGTGCGATGATGTAACTCATACCACACTAGAAGATTGTGTACCCTATTGGTGGAGAAAGGGTCCCACCAGATGATTAAGGCTGATGAGGTGACCCCAAAGAAATAAAGGAGCATGAAAAAGAGGGCTCTCGAGTAAGAGAATGATGATGAAATTTTTTCTCATGCAATGGAAACAATAGTGTGAAGGAATAATAATGGTAGAGGTGGATATATTACCCCACCATCCATGCAAGCCCAATTGTATGACCCTATTGTTAGAAAAGGGAGATCACTAGAGTGTGTCGATAGGGTCCCCGTGGAATGGTGTATGACAATTACTTTGACCTTACACACAAGCCTGATAGAGTTTCCATTGGCATAAAGAGAACCCATAAAGAACTTAGCCTGACATTACGACCTAGAAAAAGGAAGATGTGCCTTAAGATAAGGTGGCATCATAGTGTAACCAAGATGATATGATCCAGTAGTGGAAAAACATAAAGGGAAAAATTTAGGCCAATTAGGAGGCAACAGAAGGGCCCAAATTTGAGCTAAGTCATGACCATAGAGCTGAGTGGTAACCAAGCACTTATTTTGGGAAATTTCAGGACAGGGCAAGCGAGGTGACTCAAGTATGGTGATGTGTCCTGTTAGACCCACTCAATAGGAATAGAAGCATTGTGTTTAAAGATGTCGGGATGACACAGAGAGCAGAAGGCATTTATATTAGTTTAGTGTGTGTGTGTGTGTGAATTTATTGACTTTTCGGTTAGACAAAATAAAAAGTAATACCTCATTCTTCTAACAAGACCTGAGGGGTGAGGTGACATTAAAGAGTGGTGTTAGAAAATCCAAGTTAAAAACTAGTCTTGGATGTGATTATATCAAGAAGGAAGTCAGAGCCATCATTAAAATCTATCATGATAAAGTAGCAGAAGAGAATCCCCAAGGGGGAGGGCCTCATAATTATTTTGAGAAAATCATTAAAAAAACGTCCACGTCTTAAAGGCTAGTTGTAAAAGATTACGAAATTCATGATTGATGCATTTAAAATTTTCTCCCATTATGTGGCATGGTTTATTATATTATTTCTTTAGTGTATCATCATTTTTGTTCATATGCTTATACTTTTCATTCTTGGAAGAATACGTATGAGACTATTAATATGATGTAAAGAACCTTAGGAAAACTCCTTGTATTGCTTTCATTATGTATATTTATGAAATTTTTTACTTCTATGTATGCTAGATAATTAAGACATGAGAATTTGAATGGTCACATGGTTCTGTGATTTCTTGTGTTGCATAGCATGGTTGCTACTATTTATTTCATATATATATGTGCATGGATATGATAACTACATTGGAATATCAAGTGACATGTATACAATATAGTGCATCAAGAGATTAGCAATATGATGTTGTGTAGATTTTAAAAAGTTAACTAGATGATAACTACTTGGTTTTAGGTATTTGTTATAGAAATAAAGGTCATGGTTAGTTATGGAACAATTTCATGAATAGGGTTCATGTTGATTGGGACAATATTATGAAATGTTCTAGATTTACTGCATGTAGGCCATATAATGCATTTGAGTGAAAATGATATTTAGAAGTATGATAAATATTAATATAATATAATATTTTTATAACATATCCTTTGAAGGTCAGATTTCATTATTTTTGATGACCTTAATAAGAAGGTTGAGCTCTTCTTGTGTTTAAAATTTGATTACAAATAGTAGTTTGGCCTCAATAGACATGATTATTTTCAATAATGTTGTTAGTATGGTAAAAGATTGAACTCTAATTTTTGATCTAGGATTATAATGATAATTAATAATATTAATGCACATGTGTTTCTAAGTTTTGAAAACAAGTTTATGTATATGATAAGTGGTGTCTTGGTTTATGACATGTCGATTGTTGATGTTATTAAGGATAAATGAAACCTGCAACATTACATCCTTGAACTAACATGGTAAGGATGACAATCGAAATAGCCGTTGTTAATTTTTTTATGGAATAGCAGCTGAGCATATGTGGCATTACATAACAAGACTCAGTGGCAGAAAAAGAAACATGTATTGTGGCATGGTGAAATAGGATATGAACCAAGCCCGACGAGAACAAGAAATAAGGAAATCCCTCCATAAGGAAAGAATATTTAGAAATTTGGAGGTCAAGATCAAGGACATATAAGATGAGCTAAAAATGTACAGGGCATAACTTAGAAATGTCAGCAAGAAGCAACAAGAACTAGATGAGCGGAATGATGAGTTGTAAAAGTAGTTGCAGAAAAATAAATACCAAGCTAAATCATCCAAAAGGAGAGATGGTAATAATGGGAAGAGGCCTTGGGCGGCTGAAAAGGAGAAGAGAACATTATCGTATTAGTGTTGTGGAGAGGAGAATTGGAAAAGGTACTTTCCCATGGGAAGAAAAGGAAATCAAACCCCCCCTGTGAATCATCGAGACACACATCAACAAGGAAAGATAATGTGAAGGAATATGGGGCATTCCCTTGATCCTCTTGACACAAACATGTATGTGTTGGGGTATTCCTGGTGAAATTTTGGGGAACATAAAGCTTCAATGATTTTTCTATCCTTCTAAAGCATCCCCAAACTGATCTGATTTATAAGTGTGTATGATAGCTAAATGTGTCATGAATATTGGAGTCATGGATATGCAGAAATTTTTGTGATTGTTAATTTTATGTTTATGTGTTATGGCTTAATTTAGTGAATTTTTTTAGACTTGAGCATCCCAATGTTGGTTTTTGGTTTTGGTATTGATTATCATGATGGTCATGGTCATGTTTATGAAATTTTTTTATATATTGTTTTCTGTGAATGACTCTTGTGATGAATTTCATGTAATTTCTCAATAGTTTTTTTTTTCTTCTTGGGTTAGTTTTCTAATATTAAATTTTTATTTTCATGCATCAGGATGTTGGAATAAGGACGTTGGAGTAGAAATAACTCCACAAAATCCTAAAAAAGGGTAGGTCTTGATAGGCATGAAGGATAACATGTTGAGTAAAGTTCCAGGTAGAAGGGAATTTTTTTAGGAAGAAAACATGAATAAACGATCGAGTGAGAATGAAAACAATAGAAACGTGAAGAGATTGTATGACGCATACTTGGACTCAATCAACATGTCATTTGAAATCTATATTTATTTGGATCAAGCTAATGGATTTTATGGCCATGATTAATTAATGTAAAATCCTAGTGAGCTAGTTGAGTCCATGAGAATAATGGACAGAGATATTTGAAGCCAGCAAAATGGCAATAAGGGAGTTATCTTAACCCTTGACTATATCTACATGTGTATAGTGCATACATGATTATGTTAATGGATACTTATATATTGCATGCATCATTATGTTGATGCACACTTATATATTACATATTTTATTATAATCCTGATGGATACTTGTATGATGCATCCATGATTATGATAATGGATGGGGGTATATGGCATACATGCTCATGTTGATTGATGTATATGTTTATACCTATGAGAATTCCATTTTTTCTATCAGGGTTTTGTCAAGAACTCTTCTTGTGGAATAGGGACTATGGAAAGTTGTTTAATGCAAATATGGATGAACCAAAAGGTTTCGACTATGATGAGGAATTCAATGAGAATAAATGAAGTTCTGATAATTTATGATTATGTGAATGCAAATCTTACATTGTACCCATGTCAAGGATAACAACGTGGGAAACAAAAAAATGAGGTAGCATGGTCTATTTCATGTACATGGGACAAGATGGTATTTCAATTAAAGGAAAAATTGTGATATGTCATCAGAGACAAAGTGGTCTATGCATTATTATGATAATGTGATATGTTTTGTCTAAATGTGCTTATGTTGTGCGTGTGAATTTGTTGTGGTAGGGAAGGGGGTAAAGTTGTATTACATGTGTTGTGTTGTACCATGTGTATACATGTGTGTTATGCAATATGTTCATGATAGGAAGGTAAATGACTATTTGGGCCTTAGTGTTGTGTTTGTCTATTAGGATAGGTAGGTATGGGATTTTTTGGGCCTGTGTGTTGTGTATGTGTAAAATATTTTAGAAAATACAGGTATGATATTTTCTAGGGCATTATATTGTGTATTTCCACACACAGGTAGGTATGGGTCTTCCTAGGCCTACACAATATTCTTGTCGAGAGAAGACTACTAAGGTGGTAGTTCCCATAGTTGTCAAATTGTTATTGGGCTTAAGTTCCATATTGAGATCAATGAGTCACTTAGTAAATTTTAAGTCAAAGAGAAGACAAGAGAAATCACTAGAAAATTTTGGTATGTGTACATTTTTAAAGTGAAGAGAAAGCACTAGATGCTTTCTAATGAGTTACCAATATGGTGTGTCTATGTGGGTAATGTGAAGATAAGGAATTATGTGCGTAAAGAAATAAAAAAAAATAAAAAAAAATAAAGTATCAGTATTTCATTATTTTCGGAATCTAAGTTTCTGTGATCCATAATATAAATCAGTAGAAATTCTTTCGGTAATAATCACATGCAATGGAACGTTCCATTGCATGTTATTATTACCGAAAGAATTTCTACTAATATTTCATTAATTTGATATTTTGTTTTATAAATCTAAATTCATTGATATGATTTACGTTGGTTGGGTTATGAGCTAACATGATTTTTATATAATAGGAATTAAAGGAGAATTCCAAGTTTACCTCATGAACGAATTGTTGATGAAGTATGTTTTAAAATTATTGAATTTCATTAATGATGGAATTTATGGAGGCATTTGTGATATGATGGAAGAAATATGAAATTTCCTAGTTGGGGGATGGACTCCACTACAAGATAAATAGTTCAAGTTTGAAAAATATCAGATGTGTAGTGGCATGTTGATTAAATATTTCAAGAATGGGGAAATTTTGATGCACTAACAATGATGATTTCAATTGATTACCATGAAGCATGCTATCACCCTTATAATTGTGATAAGCCAAGACATCCTTATTTTTAGACCCTTCCGTTACTCAAAAGCCTTTCCAAGGGATGGATCACTCGACGAATAGATAATAACAGTCAAGGGCTGCATGAACTTGGAAGGTGAGTGACTACATTGAGAGGGCGGTAGCTGGATTTTCCGAGGGACTAAAAAGAAGAGAAGGGAAGGTTCAGTAATGAATTGGATTTCTTGGATGAGCATATTTGATTGGAGTCAAAAACATGCTGGGATTGTATGTTTGGTCCCTATATTACTAGGATAGTCCCTTATTGTTGTTAGTGTAATCCCCTTAGTATTATTATTGTACCCCTGTAACCCCAATATTGTTATTATTGTGCCCTTAAATTATTATTGTTAGGTTGGCTAGGATTACATTGTGGCCCCATGGACTCCTATATATAGAAAGGAGGTTTTGTAATTTGTATCATCCAAGAATTGTTCATTAATTTAATGTATTGGAGGTTTCCCCCTTGAAGTGTCTTATTTCTAAGCATTTATATCTCTTTTCCTCTATTCTTGGAGCTGGTTTCACAACATTTCGTATCAGAGCTTTCGATTCTAGGGTTTCGCTGCTCCAAACGGGTCATCGTGGAATTTTCACTATAAATTTTTTTATACAAAGTTTCAAAAACTGAAATTTTTATGGTGTGAAGCCGAAATCTTGAGTAACATCTTCGCAAAATTTCAGAGCTTCGTTCACAATATTTTCGGAGATATGATCTGTGGAAGTTACGTCTTTTTGCAGGCTCCTCAATTTAATCTAAACAGGTCATCGTGGAATTTGCACTATAATGTTTTTTATACGAAGGTTTAGAATCTGAAATTTTTAGGGTCTGAAGCTGAAATCCTGAGGAAACTCGTTGCAAAATTTCAGAGCTTGGTTCACAATACTATTGGAGATATGATCTGTGGAAGGTAGTGCTTTTTCAGGTTCCTCAATTTCATCTCAAAGAGGTGATCATGAGAAAAGCTTCATAACTCTTTCTTTGAGCATCGAATTGGAGTGCCGTAAAAAGTGGCCACAAGTACACGGAATTTGGTTTCTTTTCTATCAATTTTAGAGCTAAAAGATGAAATAGTGACACGTGGAAAGTCTTACAAGTTTGACATACTAAAATAGTCCATAATTAGGTCATTGTGGGAGATTGGACATAACTTTATCTTGAAGAATCCAAATCAGCTCAGAACTGTGGCATTCAAAATAGGATTTAGAAGGCTACCAAAGTGCCAAATTTCAGATATTGAGGAGCTATAACCACAGAGATAATCCAATTTAAATATCAAGCTGTTGAAAATCAAGAAAAATGTGTGTAATTTTATTCAAATTGCATAAGTCTTGTTTGAAGAATAAATTTGAATTGATTTCAAGGGCATATTGTAGAATAGATATCAGTATTGGGTTCTAAAAAATTCCCCGTAAAAATAATTAAAGACCCATTAAGCCTTTAGAAGGCTCTACTATGACTCATGAAGATGAAGAATTGCAACATGATCTATCAAAATTACAAGAGCAAGTGCACCAAATTTCGCTCTCGCAAAGAGCAGCAAAAAATGAAATGGAATTTTTGAAGAAAGGTGTGGAAGCCAAGATGGATGGTGTGAAGAATAATATGGATGGTTTGAAGAATAATATGGATGGTTTGAAGAAAGGCGTGGAATCTAAGATAGATGGCATGGAAGCTGGCATGGAATCTAAGATGGATGGAATGGAAGCTAAGATCGATGAAAAAATGGAAAATATGAAGAATGATCTAAAAGAATACATGGAAGGTTTGACAAAGTTGATACATGAAATGTTTCCTAATGGTGAAAAGATAGTAGAGGAAACTCATGATGAGAACAAAATAAATGTTAATCGTGATTTCATAAACTCTAATGTTGGCGGGAAGAACCACCATATTCCAAAAATGTATATGACGAAGTTTCATGGAAGTTTCATAATGTGAAAAACACACAAAAGGTACACATCGCAACTTTACATTTAGAACAAAACACATTTGTATGGTATCGATGGCTTTGCTCCCGTAAAAAAATTGTCACTTGGTCAATTTTTGCGGAGGAAATGAGAGCACATTATGAGGATACAAAGAGAAACACCTTATTTAGCCAATTGATAAATCTCAAACAAAAGGGTTTAGTGGGACAACACATTGAGGACTTCCAAAAATTGAATATAAGGGTAACTAATATTCCAGAGGAACACAAGATTGATCTCTTCATAGGTACTTTAAAGGATAAAATCCAACATGAATTTCGCGTTTTGGAACTTGATTCATTGGAGAAGGCATTTAGGTTGGCAAGAAAAATTGAATGTAAAATTATGGCAACAAGGAAGCCTACCACTCACTTCTATAAAGAAAGAAGTGTTTCTACACCTAGATTTCAACAACCTATAAGGTTGACACCACAAAAATTAGAAGAAAAAATAGAAAAAGGGCTTTGCTACAGTTGCGATAGAAAATACACTAAAGGTCATAAGTGTGCTAAGAAGAAATTATTTTACATAGATTGTGAAGAGGAAGAAGAAAATCAACAAGAAGAGGATATACACCAGGAACCAACCCTAGAAGAGGAAGAAATGAGTCCGACTATATCGTGTAATGCATTGGCAAGAACTACCACTCCTCAAAATCTCAAGATAGAAGGACCTACCAAAAGAAAAAGGTAATAGTGTTGATTGATTCAGGTAGCACCCATAATTTTATTCATTGTAAGGTAGCCAAGGAATTGAATTGTTTCCTATACCCAGCACGAGAATGTCAAGTGATGGTTGCAAATGGAGGAACTATAAATTTCTCTAGAAAATGCCATAATATAAAGCTAACCATGGAGGAATATGTATTGAATAGTCCAATGCTTTCCCTTCCTATGGGAGGTGCTGATGATGTAATAGGAGTACAATGGTTACAATTTTTGGGTACAGTAGATTTTAATTTTCAAGAAATTTTCTTGAAATTTTTTTCAGAAGGAAAGGAATTCGAATTACGGGGTATTGCAGAGAAGTCAGGAAAGATAATAAGCTCTAATTTCATGACAAAGATTCTAAATAAATAAGAACGAGGCGTAATTGCACAATTATTCTCACTAGAAGTTCTAACATCAAAATCATCTATTACTGCAGATCTCCAAAAAGTCTTGGATAATCATTCAAAGGTGTTTGAAAATCCCAAAGGACTCCCACCTATTCGTGATCATCTTCATGCTATTCATTTTATTCCAGGAAGTGTTCCTCCAAACATCAGGCCTTATAGATATCCTTATGTTCAAAAGAGAGAAATTGAACGTATGATTGCAGAAATGTTAGAGGCGGGTATAATTCAACCTAGTCAAAGTTCTTTCTCTGCTCCTATAGTATTTGTACATAAGAAGGATGGATCATGGTGCATGTGTCTGGATTATAGGGAGTTCAATAAGCTCACTATTAAAGATAAATTTCCCATTCCTGTGATTGATGAATTATTGGATGAATTACATGGAGCAATTTATTTTACCAAGTTGGATCTTCATTCAGGATATCATCAAATTATATTGAAGACTGAAGATATTCCAATAACAACATTTCGAACTCATGAGGGTCATTATGAATTTTTTTTCATGCCTTTTGGCCTTACCAATGCACCTTTTACATTTCAAGGGTTGATGAATTTCATTTTAAAAACCTTCCTTAGAAAATTTGTGCTAGTATTTTTTGATGATATACTAAACTACAACAAGTCTTGGAAGGATCATGTTGAACATGTTGACATGGTGCTCAAACTATTGCAGGAGAAACAATTATATGGAAAACCATCCAAATGTTTCTTTGGAGTATAAGAGGTGGAATATCTGGGTCATATTGTATTTCACGAGGGTGTTAAGGTAGATCGTGACAAAATTAAAGCCATTAAGGAATGGAAAGTCCCCACAACCATAAAGCAGTAGCGAGGATTTCTTGGGTTAACAGGGTATTATCGCAAGTTTTTTAAGAATTATGGGAGAATAGTAGCACCTCTAACAACATTATTGAATAAAGATGCATTTTCATGGACTCCCGAAGCAACTAAGGCCTTTGAACATCTTAAAGAGGCAATGTGCCTAGCACCGGTCTTAGCTACGCCAGACTTCACAAAAACCTTTATTGTGGAATGTGATGCCTCAGGAAATGGAATCGGTGTTGTTTTAATGCAAGAAGGAAGAGACATTTCTTTTGAAAGTCGTCCCATAAAAGGAAAGTATTTAGAGAAACCTATTTATGAGAATGAAATGTTAGCAATACTGCATGTGCTAAATAAATGGTGAACTTACCTAATGGGAAGACAGTTCAAGGTAAAAATTGATCATGATAGTCTTAAACACTTTTTGGAACAAAGAATATCTTCAAAAGAGCAACAAAAATGGGTGAAAAAGATGTTGGGTTATGACTTTGAAATAATCTACAAATGTAACACCCCTAGTTTTATGTTTTTCCAAGTTAGACATTTGAACTTCAGTCCAAAGGGGAGTGGACACCCAATGGATAGTTATTGTGTGGATGTAATTAATGAATTATTTAATTATGAAAAATAAATAAAATAATTATGTGCATACTGACCAAATGAGATTTTTGAGATCACTTGCCTAATCCATGAGGTGTGGAAAGAGGCTAAGACTTTCCCCAAATATCTTTCAGAAAGCCTTGAAATAATTTATATTCTAATTTAGATTTTTGAGGAAAAATCCAAATTTCCCCAATGATGTGGAGAGTAGTTGGGAAGAGGTAAAAAGCTGGAAAAGTAGAAAGCAGCTTTAAAGTCCCTAAATCAGGGAAGCCTAGGAAAACAGGAAGAAAAGCATCCTTTAATTCTGGACGCAACATTAGAAACAGGCTTTGGGGAGAGCACAAGCTTAAATAAGCTACTCCAGAACAGATTGGGGTTGGTCTGTTCTAGGAGAGGATCTCAGCTCGGGGGTGAGTTCTGGAGACAGAAGAACTCTAAGGTTGGGAGGATTGGTCATCTGAAGAAGTGGTATGTTCATAATTTTTAGGAATGGTTAAAATACCTACTATTGTGCAATATTGTTAATTGCTGTAGATGTTATTTTAAACCAAATTTCTGAGGTTGAAATTCCTTACTTGTAACAAAAGTTAACAGAAGAAATAACTCTTCTAACTTTCTATATTGTAGTAAAAATAAAATTTTAAGGAACACTATCAGCCAGAATCTCTAAACCATAATCTGGTTTAAATATGGAGATATTAAAATAATTCCTTAGCTACTAAAATAGATTCCCATACTAAAATTAAATTTCATAACTTTAATATGCTTCTATAATGAAAAAATATGTAAACATGAAGAAATAGATTAAATTTCATGTGCTAGCAGTAAATTGGTATAATACATTATTCCTGTGTAAAACATGCAAAGGAAATATTCACCTCCAAAGGGTAGAATACATAGACATGTAGTTATTCTAGAAACAAGTAAACTCTAAAGTGAATTTGAGATGATTGCTGTGATATGGAAAGATATTAAATTTTCCAAAACAAAGTTAAACTCTGTTGATATTTGATGATAAATACTTGAACATAAATATTATTTAAATGAACACCAAATCACTTTACTTATATTTATTGATTTGCATAAAACTATGCAATGGAAGTGGTATGGAACAATGATACAGAGCTGCATGAAAAACCAATCCTGCTTATAATTCCAATAGTTCCAGAATAGTATCATTAAAATAATGGAAAAACAAAATTTAATAATACCTAGACAATAATTACATCAACCAGGAATATATATATATATAAGTCCTTTTAGTAATTCTGGTTTTAACTGACTGTTTATCCTATAAAATAATATGGTATTATACAAACTCAGTTACCATATATTAGTTAATCAGCACTGAAAAAAATATAAGGTGGGATGAGAAATATATGCTGCGAGAAGAAAGAGTTCAGACCACAAAAGATATTATATATAAAATTCCTTTGATAGAAAAACTTCATCGCCAACTTATTAACAAAATCTAGCATTATCTAGTATGACTTTCATACAAAGTAAAGAAGATATGTAGTACTGTATTTACATAAACAGATAAGGAAGGATTACAGAAATATTTTATTGCAAATGATACAGTTGAATTAAATCAACTACACCAAACTATGTGTTATAACATAATTATATTAAACCCTTTAGTATTTATACAATGGAGTAAGAAATGTAAATGGTTGAGAAATGTTTGAAATTAGAAAAGTTAAAATGTCCATACAGCTGGCCCTAACTTAAAATAAAAAATATCCAAATTTTTACACTCACAACCTATGCCATACATTCGTGGGATTTTCCACAAGATAGTCCACTCTAAAATGATAATAAAATAATTGAATTAAAATTCTAATGGACGAGGGGGCCACATTCTGAGAATGACAAAATAGGTATATACCAACCTAAAATGACAACAAATAAAAATGATTTCAATGCGACGTGGAGACTATAACAAAATGGCCTTCCAGCCAAAACGATAAAGGGAACAGTATAAAAAAACACGGGGTTACCTGCAATCGCCAAATAAGAGAGATTGATTAACAAAAAGGAATGAAACAATTTTGGTACTCATAGGAAACTGAATAAATTAAATCGAACGATAACACAAGAGTGCTATCTTACCAATGGTCAAAATAAGCCTTGTCTTCATTTATCTCCTGTACAACAACCAAGTGAACGACAAGTATATATAAGCCATTCTGGATAGTAAATGCGTAAGACACCTATGAAAATCCAAGTTGAAAATGAAAAAAAAAAATTAGATACGTTTTCCAGTCTTACCATTTAAAAAGGCTGACAACTAAAATCACATAGGGACAAGGGCATATAATCCATGGTTATTAGATGTCAAAGTCGAAGGAGGAGGTTCGAGTGCTTATAAAAGGAAAGAGGAGACATTAAAAACAAAAACGAAGCCCTCAAAAACAATTTAAACACTAGCTAGAGTAATCTTAAGTGGGATGTGACATATTACACCGAAAATTTACACAGGAAATCGTGTTATCAAATTTTATAATTAAAAACCTAAGTACGCATACTGAGAAAAGAGATAAATGAAAATTATGAAGGGTATAGATATACCTGGGTTCGATTCACAGTCATTGTAAGTAGGACGCCATGAGAGTAATGCGAGTTCGTCTAACAGAATGTGAGAGAAATTCATCGTGACAGAGCTCGCTCAGAAAAAAAAGGGGAGCCAAATGAAATTTCCTTCTAAGAAATCAAGATGTATATAATTCACATAAACCCTAACTCCCTCTTCAGATCGACCATACACGTGTAAGATGATAAAGGAGGCATCGTTAAATCTACCAAAGAAATTCTCGGAAGCGGAGCCATATTAACTTTAACATAAATCAACCAAATCCATCAATATGAGTATGAATCGCCTTCATAAATGATTCAGTACCATGACATCTGATGCAGTAGGTAAGAAAATTTGAATGGTACTCGTAGAATTTAAAACAACATGGCTAACTGCTATTACAACCCTCGAGAATAGAAATGAGGTAGATACGGATTCCAAATAATCGATGGATCTGACAAATGACATTAAGTCGAGCCTTCATGGGCAGCTTAACAGATATGCAAGTGTACTTTGTATTTAATGCATCTTACCATTGAAGTTGTAAAGCAAATAAACCCAAACCTCTATAACCCTTACGTTATAATTTTAGGGATAGGATGTAAATTGTTTACCTACTTATATATATACATATATATTGGCACCCTATGTGCATAATAAGAAGCAACGTAGGTTGTGACAGGTCGACTTTCATACCTTGGAATAGCATGTAAATAATTGGGCAAAAGAGTTAAGTCATAGGGATAATTGAAACATAGATCTCACTTAAGATAGAATGTATATATAAAATTCTCAAAAATTACAAAAAAAATACCTCGTACAAAGTGTGAAAGAAATATATTGGAAGAGATATTTATATTAAATTGAGGAATAATTAATATAAATAAGTAGTAAAAGGAATATAGAGTATTCCTTTTATATATTTCAAAACGTATAAGTGGAATGTGAAAAACATAGGTAGAAGGTAAAACATTAGACATAGTTCAACCTTCTGTTCTTAATATTATTAATACTATTGTAAAACCTGAAGGAAGAATTAGAAGAGTCACGTCACTCTTCCTTTGAACCAATGCAACAGAAAAAAAGAAAAAAAAGAAAAAAAAAGAATAAAAAAGAAAAATAAATAAATAAATAAATTAGTGAGGTATGTTACAAATGGTATCAAAGCCCATGTTAGAAAATTGGGCTATTGTTGTGCTCACTCTATAAATTAAACTATATTTTGAAAAAAAAAATTATTACTAATGTTGTTTTGTTTTAGTGTACAAAGGTACTGAAACTGAGAAGTCAATGGCTGAAGGAGATGAAATTTATGTTGATCTGGGTGATGGAGATAACACGCTAGATCCCAATGCTCCTATGATGGCTATGTTGCACAGGTTGCAATGGGATATGGCTGAGCTAAGAAGCCAAAATGACAAGATGTCATTAGCCAGTGAGGAGAAGGAAAAGCTAATCAGAGAACTGACCTTGTGGAACAGCCAAGAAGGTGAAGGTTCCGGAAAGAGGAGGAAAGGCAAGTTCTCAGATGATTCTAAGAAAGATGACACTACTAGAAATCAGTCTAAACAGAGGAAGGAATTACAGGGCGAATTCCGAAAAGTTAAACCTCCCTCCTATGATGGGGAGAAGGAGGAAGATGCTGAGGCATGGCTGTTGAATATGATTAAGTATTTTCAGGTCTATGAATATGAACGCAATCTGAAGGCCAGATTACCTATCTACCAGTTGCAAGGTAAGGCTACCTTGTGGTCGGAGGAGACAAAAATGGTACATGTCGTTGATGTAAAAACAGTGACTTGGGAAGATTTCCAAGTGAAGTTTAAAAAACCACTATTTGAACAAATGCTATTATGATGATAAAGCAAAGGATTTCAACTAACTCAGATTGGGACAGCTCAGCATAGATGAGTTTTTCACCAATTTTACAAATATGTTAAGGTATGTTCCTTATATTCGTGAAGAGAAGGAAAAGGTACAAAGGTTTTTGAACTGTTTTCCTGCTTTATACAAGGAGAAAATAGAGTTCGATAATCCAAAAAATATGGACGAAGTGGTCATGAAAGCTAGATTATGCCACCAACAGATTAAAGGAAAGAACGAGCATGGGAAAAGCTGGGTAAACAAGGGTGAATTCAAAGAAAATAAACAGAAACCAGCTTACTTGAAGAACTTTGGTAGGGATCATCAGCAGAAAAAATTTAATAAATCAAAGGAAAGTCAAACTGCTCAGTATCAAGTTGGTTCAAAACAAATAGATGGGGATAATAAGAAGGAAGGAACAGTTAAAATGCGGGAGCCTTTGAAATTTTGGGGTTGTGGAGAACCTCATCTATTAAGGGACTGTCCACACAGAAATATTCAGATGATTCTGAGAGATAGAGAAGCTACCATAGTGAATGATATAGCGAGGAACATACCCACTATCAGTGCAACCTTAGAGAACCGACAAGCAGAATGCTATGCTACTATGGTCGAGATGGACGGTAAGATTGCTGACCAATATGTTACAGTTTTGATTGATCTGAATGCTTCTTTGAGTTACATTAGTCCACAAGTTGTAGAGAAATGAAATCTCAGAACTGAAAAATTTCAACAGTCTTGGTTGGTCCAGTTAGCCACTGTCACCAAACGAAAAGTAACTCGTAAGTTACCTCAAAAAGCAATTAAATTAGATGATTTTTAGACAGAAGTAAATTTAAACATTCTGCCCTTAGGCTCATATGATTTGCTAATAGGAACGGACTGGTTAGAAAAAAGAAAGGCTATGATGAATTGTTGGGATAAAACTCTGCATTGCATAGATGAGGAAGGGAGACACTTTATACTCAAAGGAAAACCAAAACCAATATCTGTAAGAAAAATATCAGCTCTGCAATTAAAAAGAACAACTAGAAAAGGATATCAAATATATGCTATACATGTTGAAGAATTAGGCCAGCAACCTAAAGAAAACTTGCTAGACACTTTCCCAGTGGTAAGAGAATTTAAGGAAGTTTTTCTAGATGAGATTCCTCGTCTCCCCCCAAAAAGAGATATTGATTTTTAAATCGATTTGGTGCCATGAGCAACACTTGTTTCGAGAGCTCCTTACCGGATGAGCCCCCCTAAACTCATGGAGTTAAAAATGCGATTACAAGAATTGTTGGATAAAACTTACATCAAACCGAGTGTATCCCCTTGGGGAGCACCGGTGTTGTTCGTGAAAAAGAAGGATGGAACCTTTAGAATGTGCATTGATTACCGTCAACTGAATAAGTTGACAATCAAAAATAGGTACCCATTGCCCAGAATAGATGACCTTTTTGATCAGGTGAGAGGAGCTTCAGTATTTTCTAAGATTGATTTGAGGACTGGTTATTATGAACTCATAATTAAGAAGGAAGATATTAGTAAAACAACTTTTCAAACCAGGTATGGTCACTATGAGTTTTTAGTCCTACATTTTGGTTTGACAAATGCCCCTGCCACTTTTATGTGCTTAATGAACAACGTTTTGAACAAGTACTTAGATAAATTCGTACTAGTGTTCATAGACGATATTCTAGTCTATTCAAAAAGTGAGGAAGAACACAAAGAACACTCAAGGATACTTTTGCAGACTTTGAAAGAAAACCAATTATATGCCAAATTCAGTAAATGTGAATTTTATAAAGACAAGATTCAATATTAGGGGCATATCATTTCTAAACAAGGATTGGCTATTGACCCTGAGAACTAAAGGCTATTATAGAATGGCCACTGCCGACTGATGTTTCAGCAGTAAGATCAATTATGGGAATTGCAAGTTATTATCGAAGGTTTGTGGAAAAATTTTCTGCAATAGCATATCCCATAACTTCACTACAGAGAAAAGGCAGTAAATTTGAGTGGACTAAAAAATGCCAAAACAACTCTGAACAACTAAAATTAAAACTCACTACAGCCCCCATACTGAAGATTGCAGATCCTGACAAAGAGTTTGTTGTGTACACTGAAGCATGTAGAGAGGGATTGGGAGGAGTGTTTTTGCAAGAAAATTATGTTATTTAATATGAATCTAGAAAACTTAAGAAACATGAACAGAATTACATTGTATATGATATGGAATTGGCTGTTGTAATTCATGCCTTGAAGATGTGGTGACACTATCTTCTTGGGAAAAAATTTACATTGATGACAGATCATATTAGTCTCAAGTATTTCTTTTCTCGAACAGATTTGAATGCTTGACAAGCCAGATGGCTATCTTTTCCAAGTGAATTTGATATGGACATAAAACATATCAAAGGGAAAGAAAACAAAATTTCTGATGCTCTAAGAAGAAATTCTTGCCAAAACATAAGCAGCATTGGGAGTAGTGCTAGTTTTGATTTAGAAGAAATGGTTAAAAAGGCAGCAAAACAAGATCCAAACTATGAGAATCTACAAGTGAAAATGCTGAAAAAAGAAATGCCTGTATACACCCAAAACCAGAAAGGGCTAATCTGCTATAGAAACAGATTATACATCCCCAATGTGGATTCTTTGAAAAAAGAAATCCTAGATGAATATCATAAACAACCATATTCAGGACATCTTGGATATCAGAAAATGCTAACAGCTTTGAAAAAGGAATTGTTTTGGCCAGGAATGAAAAAGGATGTAGCAAACTAGTTAGCTAGGTGCATGGAATGTCAACTAGTCAAAGTTGAACATTAGCATCTAGCTAGTCTTTTAAATCCCTTGCCAATTGCAGAGTGGAAATGGGACATTTTTTCTATAGTTTTCATAACCGAGTTATCGAGAACAAAGTACCAGCATGACTCAGTGATGGTAGTGGTAGACACTTTAACAAAAGCTGCACACTTCATACCTGTAAAATCTACTTTTGGGACAACCCAAGTGGCAAATGTGTTCCTAAAAGAAATAGTAAGGCTACACGGGATCCCAAAGATGATTATTTTAGATAGAGACACTAAGATCACAACCGCCTTCTGGATAGGTCTGTTTGGGGGCATGGGCACTAAATTGAATTTTAGTACTTCTTATCACCCTCAGACGGATGGTCAAACAGAGAGAACAAATCAGATTTTGGAGGATATGCTTAGAATGTATGTGATGGATAGGTCATCAAAATGGGAAGACTACTTGCATTTAGTCGAATTTTCATATAACAACAGCTATCAATCCTCCATCAAAATGAGTCCATTTGAAGCACTCTACGGAAGAAAGTGTCATACTCCTTTAAGTTGGAGCCAAGATGAAGATAAGCTAGTATTGGGGCCAGATACTCTACAAGAAATGGAAAGGATTGTTAAACAAATACATAGAAACATCAAGATAGCACAAGATCGACAAAAAAACTATGCTAATAAGAAGAGAGTGCATCGAGAGTTCAAAGTGGGTGGTCATGTGTATCTATGCATTAAACCAAAAAAGAGCACACTTTATGTTGGAAGCTGTGCAAAATTGGCTCCTAGATATTGCGGGCCTTTTGAGGTGTTAGAAAGGGTGGGACCAGTGGCTTATAAGCTGGCCTTAATGCCTCATGTTAAATTTCATGATGTATTTCATGTTTCATTATTAAAAAGATATGTACATGATGCTTCTCACATTGATGATTGGAATGTGATAAATATGGAACCAGAAGGGGAGTTCCTTCCGGAGCAGCTTCAAATTTTGGAGCGAGAAGAAATTGAATTGCGAAATCGAATAGTAGCCAGAGTTAAGGTGCAGTGGAAGCACTTTACTGCTGAAGAAGCTACGTGGGAAAGAGAAGTTGAGATAATGGAAAAATATCCATATCTATTTTCAAAATAAACTCTAGTAGTTAGCTTTTAACACCGAGGATGGTGTTTGTTTTCAGAGGGGGAATATGTAACACCCCTAGTTTTATGTTTTTCCAAGTTAGACATTTGAACTTTAGTCCAAAGGGGAGTGGACCCCCAATGGATAATTATTGTGTGGATGTAATTAATGAATTATTTAATTATGAAAAATAAATAAAATAATTCTGTGCATATTGACCAAATGAGATTTTTGAGATCACTTGCCTAATCCATGAGGTGTGGAAAGAGGCTAAGACTTTCACCAAAAATCTTTCAAAAATCCTTGAAAGAATTTATATTCTAATTTAGATTTTTGAGGAAAAATATCAATTTCCCCAATGATGTGGAGAGTAGTTGGGAAGAGGTAAAAAGCTAGAGAATCAGAAAGCAACTTTAAAGTCCCTAAATCAGGGAAGCCTAGGCAAACAGGAAGAAAAGCATCCTGTAATTTTGGACGCAGAATTAGAAACAGGCTTTGGGGAGAGCACAAGCTTAAATAAGCTACTCTAGAACATATTGGGTTGGTCTATTATAGGAGAGGATCTCAGCTCGGGGGTGAGTTTTGGAGACATGATAACTCTAAGGTTGGGAGGATTGGTCATCTGCAGAAGTGGTATGTTCTCAATTTTTAGGAATGGTTAAAATACCTATTATTGTACAATATTGTTAGTTGCTGTAGATGTTATTTTAAACCAAATTTCTGAGGTTGAAATTCCTTACTTTTAACAGAAGTTAACAGAAGAAATAACTCTTCTAACTTTCTGTATTGTAGTAGGAATAAAATTCTAAGAAACACTATCAGCCAGAATCTTTAAACCATAATCTGGTTTAAATCTAGAGATATTAAAATAATTCCTTAGCTACTAAAATAGACTCCCATACTCAAATTAAATGTTGTAACTTTAATCTGCTTCTATAATGAACAGTGATATGAACATGAAGAAATAGATTAAATTTCATGTGATAGCAATAAATTTGTACAATGCATTATTCCTATGTAAAACATGCAAAGGCAATATTCACCTCCAAAGGGTAGAATACATATACATGTAGTTATTCTAGAAACAAGTAAACTCTGAAGTAAATTTTAGATGATTGTTGTGATATGGAAAGCTATTAAATTTTCCAAAAAAAAGTTAAACTATGTTCATATTTGATGATAAATTCTTGAACAGAAATATTATTTAAATGAACACCAAATCACTTTGCTTATATTTACTGATTTTCATAAAACTATGTAATGGAAGTGGTATGGAACAATGATACAGAGCTGCATGAAAAACCAATCCTGGTTATAATTCCAATAGTTCTAGAATAGTATCATTTAAATAATGGAAAAACAGAATTTAATAATACCTAGACAATAATTACATCAACGAAGAATATATATATAAAAGTCCTTTTAGTAATTTTGGTTCTGATTGACTGTTCATCCTATAAAATAATATGGTATTATACAAACTCAGTTACCATATATTAGTTAATGAGCAGTGAAAAATATATAAGGTGGGATGAGAAGTATATGCTGTGAGAAGAAAGAGCTTAGACCACACAAGATATTATATATAAAATTCCTTTCACAGAAAAAACTATATCGCCAACTTATTAACAAAATCTAGCATTATCGAATATGACTTTCATACAAAGTAAAGCAGATATGTAGTATTGTATTTACATAAACAGATAAGGAAGGATTACAGAAATATATTATTGCAAATGATATAGTTGAATTAAATCAACTACACCAAACTATGTGTTATAACATAATTATATTAAACCCTTTAGTATTTATACAGTGGAGTAAGAAATGTAAATGGTTGAGAAATGCTTGAAATTCGAAAAGTTAAAATGTCCATATAGCTGGCGCTAACTTAAAACAAAAAATATCCAAATGTTTACACTGACAGCCTATGCCATACATTCATGGGATTTTCCACAAGATAGTCCACTGTAAACTGATAATAAAATAATCAAATTAAAAGTCTAATTGACGAGGGGGCCACATTCTGAGATGACAAAATAGGTATATACCAACCTGAAATGGCAACAAGAAAAAATGATTTCAATGCGACGTGGATACTATAACAAAATGGCCTTTCATTCAAAACGATAAAGGGAACAGTATAAAAAAACATGGGGTAACCTGCAATCACCAAATGAGAGAGATTGATTAACGAAAAGGAATGAAACAATTTTGGTACTCACAGGAAACTGAATAAATTAAATCGAACGATAACACAAGAGTGCTATCTTACCTACGGTCAAACTAAGCCTTGTCTTCATTTATCTCCTATACATCAACCAAGTGAATGACAAGTATATATAAGCCATTCTGAATAGTAAATGCATAAGATGCCTATGTAAATCCAGGTTGAAAATGAAAAAAAAAATTTAGATACGTTTTCCAGTCTTACCATTTAAAATGGCTGACAAGTAAAATAACACAGGGACAAGGGCGTAGAACCCATGTTAATTAGACGTCAAAGTCGAAGGAGGAGGGTTGAGTCCTTATAAAAGGAAATAGGAGACATTAAAAACAAAATAGAAGCCCTCAAAAACAATTTAAACACTAGTTGGAGTAATCTTAAGTGGGATGAGACGTATTACACCGAAAATTTATACAGGAAATCATGTTATCCAATCTTATAAGTTAAAACCTGAGTAGGCATACAAAGAAAGGAGATAAAAGAAAACGTTGAAGGGTATAGGTATAGCTGGGTTCGATTCACAATAGTTGTAAGTAGGACACCATGAGAGTAATTCGAGTTCGGTTTACAGAACGTGAGAGAAATTCATCGCGACAGAGCTCGCTCAGAAAAAAAAGGGGAGCCAAATGAAATTTCATTCTAAGAAATCAAGATGTATATAATTCACATAAACGATAACTCCCTCTTTAGATCGACCATACACGTGTAAGACGATAAAGGAGGCATCGTTAAATGTACCAAAGAAATTCTCGGAAGCGGAGCCGTATTAACTTTAACATAAATCAACCAAATCCATCGACAAAAGTATGAATCGCCCTCATAAGTGATTCAGTACCACGACATCTGATGCAGTGGGTAAGAAAATTTGAATGGTACTCGTAGAATTTAAAACAACATGGCTAACTGATATTACAACCCTCGAGAATAGAAATGAGGTAGATACGGATTCCAAATAATCGATGGATTTGAAAAATGACATTAAGTTGAGCCTTGATGGGTGGCTTAATAGATATGCAAGTGTACTTTGTATTTAATGCATCTTACCATTGAATTTGTAAACCAAATAAACCCAAACCTATATAACCCTTACATTATAATTTTAGGGATAGCATGTAAATCGTTTACCTACTTATATATATATGTATATATTGGCACCCTATGTGCATAATAAGAAGCAATGTAGGTTGTGACGGGTCGAATTTCATACCTTGGAATAGCATTTAAGTAGTTGGGAAAAAGAGTTAAGTCATAGGGATAAGTGAAACATAGATTTTTCTTGAGATAGCATGTATATATAAAATTCTCAAAAATTACAAAAAGAATACCTAGTACAAAGTGGGAAAGAAATATATTGGAAGAGATATTTATATTAAATTGAGGAATAATTAATATAAATAAGTAGTAAAAGGAATATAGAGTCTTCTTATTATATAATGCGAAGAGTATAAGTGGAATGTGAAAAACAAAGGTAGAAGGTAAAACATTAGACATAGTTAAACCCTCTGTTCTTAATATTTTTAATACTGTTGTAAAACCTGAAGGAAGAATTAGAAGAGTCACGTCACTCTTCCTTTCAACCAATGCAACAAATAATATATCTCTCTCTCTCTCTCTCTCTCTCTATATATATATATATATATATATATATATATATTGTTGTGTAACCAGCTCCAAAAATAGGAGAAAAAAGATATCAACGCCTTAGAAATAAGCCACTTCAAGGGGGCAACCTCCAATACATTACATAAATGAACAATTCTTGGATGATACAATTTACAAAACCTCCTTTCTATATATAGGAGTCCATGGGGCCATAATGTAATCCTAGTGGGCCACAATGTAATCCTCGCCGACCTAACAATAATAATTTAAGGGCACAATAATAACAAAATGGGGGTTACAAGGGTACAATAATAACAATAAGGGGGTTACACTAATAACAATAAGGGACTATACTAGTAACATAGGGACCTAACATGCCCCTCTCCTTCAAAAAAGTGTTGTCCTCAATGCTTGAGTAGCTCTGGGTGCTTCTGTATAAAATTCTCATCCTCCCATGTAGAATCTTCAGTGGGTAAGTTCTTCCACTTGATGAGATACTCTGAAATTGATCGATTTTGATGTTGTCGAGTTCTTGTTTCCGTGACCGCTTCAGGTTCCAATATGACTTTTCCTTCCTCATCAAGTTCTGGCAATATTGTTTGAACTGGAATATTTTCAACTATAACCTTCTTTAAGCATGAAACATGGAAAACTGGATGTACTCGCGAAGAAGCAGGAAGCTCCAATTTGTATGCCATAGTACCAATCTTTTGCAACACCTTGTAAGGACCATAGTACTTGGGCGATAATTTATTATCCTTCTTAGCTTGCTTGAGGGACATTTGTTTATATGGTTGTAGCCGTAAAAATACCCAATCTCCTACATCAAAACTTCTCTCGCTGCGATGTTGATCTGCCTGTTGTTTCATTCGATTTTGTGGCAAATTCAGGTTATCCTTTAAGAGTTGGAGAACTTCTTGTTGATGCTCAATGTGATCTTCCACTGCTTGAACCTTCGAATTTTCCCTTAAAGATGATGTGATCGACGGTGGATGATATCCATAAAGTGCCATAAATGGGGTCATTTTTGCTGTAGTATGGAAGGAAGTGTTATACCACCATTCAGCGAGAGGTAACCACTTGACCCATTGTGTTTGTTTATCAGATACAAAACAACGAAGATATCCTTCCAAACATTTATTTACTATCTCTATTTGACCATCATATTGAGGATGATAACATGAAAAATGAGCTAATTGAGTACCCAAACAAGAAAATAAATCCATCCAAAAATTTCCCGTAAAAATGGGATCTCTGTCGCTCACAATAACCCTTGGGCTTCCATGTAGCTTTTGAATTCTGTCCACAAATGTAGTAGCAAATGTACTTGCTTTAAATGGATGAGATAATGCACAAAAGTGTGCATACTTGGTAAGTCTATCAACTACCACCATGATGACATTCTTTCCTTCGGACTTAGGTAAACCTGTGATCAAATCCATTGAAATCTCCTCCCAACGTTGACTTGGAATGGATAAAGGTTGTAGAAGTCTCGGGGTCTTAATTGTCTCAACTTTATTCTGTTGGCAAACCAAACATTCCTCCACAAACTTTTGAATATCAGATTTAAGGCCATCCCAAAAAAATTCTTTCTTCACCCTGTGGTAAGTTTTTAAAAATCCTGAGTGTCCTCCTAAAGGAGAAGTGTGCAATTCCAGAAGAATCTTTTGTTTTAGTTGGGAATTCTTACAAAGATATAAGCGATCTTTGTACCATATGGAATCATTTTTCCAACTAAATGTATCAGATGTACTAGGATCTTGCTGCAACTTTTGAATGAGTGTCCATACATCTTTGTCCTTCTTCCATTCATCTTTTGCTTCGATTATCCAATCTGGTTGGATAATAGAAATGGCACAAAGCAATGCTTCCACCTCTTCATTCTTTCTTGAGAGTGCATCTGCAACAACATTAAGCTTTCCTTTATTGTAGATTATTTCAAAGTCATAACCCAACATCTTTGTGACCCATTTTTGCTGCTCTTCTGAAGATAGTCTTTGTTCCAAAAAGTGTTTAAGACTATCATGATCAGTTTTTACCTTGAAGTGTCTTCCCATTAGGTAAGTTCACCATTTCCTTAGTGCATGCAGTATTGCTAACATTTCCTTCTCATAAATAGGTTTTTGTAAATACTTTCCTTTGATTGGACAACTTTCAAAAGCAATGGGTCTTCCTTCCTGCATTAAAACTGCACCAATTCCATTTCCTGAGGCATCACATTCCACAATAAAGTTTTTTGTGAAGTCCGGCGTAGCTAAGACCGGTGCTAGGCACATTGCCTCTTTAAGACGTTAAAAGGCCTTAGTTGCTTCAGGAGTCCATGAAAATGCATCTTTCTTCAATAATGTTGTTAGAGGTGCTACTATTCTCCCATAATTCTTAACAAACTTGCGATAATAGCCTATTAACCCGAGAAATCCTCGCAACTGCTTTATTGTCTTGGGGACTTTCCATTCCTTAATGGCTTTAATTTTGTTAGGGTCTACTTTAACACCCTCGTGAGATATAATATGACCCAGATATTCCACCTCTTGTACTCCAAAGAAGCATTTGGATGTTTTTGCATATAATTTTTTCTCCTGCAATAGTTTGAGCACCCTGTCAACATGTTCAACATGATCCTTCCAAGACCTACTGTAGATTAGTATATCATCAAAAAATACTATCACAAATTTTCTAAGGAAGGGTTTGAAAATGGAATTCATCAACCCTTGAAATGTAGAAGGTGCATTGGTAAGGCCAAAAGGCATGACCAAAAATTCATAATGACCCTCATGAGTTCGAAATGTTGTTTTCAGAATATCTTCAGCCTTCATTTTAATTTGATGATATCCTGAACGAAGATCCAACTTGGTAAAATAAATTGCTCCATGTAATTCATCCAATAATTCATCAATCACAGGAATGGGAAATTTGTCTTTAATGGTGAGCTTATTGAGCTCCCTATAATCTGGACACATTCGCTATGATCCATCCTTCTTGTGTACCAATACTACAGGAGCAGAGAAAGAACTTTGACTAGGTTGAATTATACCCGCCTCTAACATTTCTGCAATCATACATTCAATTTTGCTCTTTTGGAAGTAAGGATATCTATAAGGCCTGATGT
This sequence comes from Pinus albicaulis, assembly GCA_034641835.2. Classification (NCBI taxonomy): domain Eukaryota; kingdom Viridiplantae; phylum Streptophyta; class Pinopsida; order Pinales; family Pinaceae; genus Pinus; species Pinus albicaulis. The sequence goes on from CM076575.1 coordinate 944,865,377, forward strand.
TTGGAGGAACACTTCCTGGAATCAAATGAATAGCATGATCATGATCACGAATAGGTTGGAGTCCTTTGGGAGTTTCAAACACCTTGGAATGATTGACCAAGACTTGTTGGAGATCTGCAGAAATAGATGATTTTGATGTCGGAACTTCTAGTGAGCATAATTGTGCAATTACGCCTCGATGTTATTTCTTTAGAAGCTTTTTCATGACATTAGAGCTTATTATCCTTCCCGGCTTCCCTTCAATACCCCGTAATTCGACTTCCTTTCCTTCTAAAAAAAATTTCAAGAAAAGTTCTTGAAAATTAAAAGCTACCGTCCCCAAAGATTGTAACCATTGTACTCTTAGTACAACATCAACACCTCCCATAGGAATGGAAAGCATTGGACTAGTCAATACATATTCCCCCATGGTTAGCTTGATATTATGGCATTTTCCAGAGCAATTTATAGTTCCTCCATTTGCAACCATCACTTGACATTCTGGTGCTGGGTATAGGAAACAATTTAATTCCTTGGCTACCTTACAATGAATAAAATTAAGGGTGCTACCTGAATCAATCAACACTATTACCTTTCTCTTCTTGATTTGTCCTTTTATCTTGAGAGTTTGAGGAGTGGTAATTCCTGCCAGTGCATTACACGATATGGTTGGATTCATTTCTTCCTCTTTTGGGGCTGGTTCCTGGTGTATATCCTCTTCTTGTTCATTTTATTCTTCCTCTTCACAATCTATGTAAAATAATTTCTTCTCAGCACACTTATGACCTTTAGTGTATTTGCTATCACAACTGTAGCAAAGCCCTTTTGCTCTTTTTTCTTCCAATTGTTGTGGTGTCAACCTTGTAGGTTGTGGAAATCTAGGCATAGCCACACTTCCTTCTTTATAGAATTGAGTAGTAGACTTCCTTGTTGCCATAATTTTACATTCAACTTTTCTTGCCAACCTGAATGCCTTCTCTAATGAATCAGGTTCCAGAACACGAAATTCATGTTGAATGTTATCCTTTAAACTGCCTAAGAAGAGATCAATCCTGTGGTCCTCTGAAATATCAGTTACCCTTATACTCAATTTTTGGAAGTCCTCAATGTGCTGCCCCACTAAACCCTTTTGTTTGAGATTTATCAATTGGGTAAAGAAGGTGTTGCTCTTTGTATCCTCATAATGTGCTATCATTTCCTCCGTAAAAATTGACCAAGTGACAATTTTTTTACGGGAGCAAAGCCATTGATACCATACAAATGTATTTTGTTCTAAATGTAAAGTTGCAATGCGTACCTTTTGTGTGTTTTGCACGTTATGGAGATCAAAATATCGCTCCATCTGTAGTATCCATGTTACAGGATCCTTTCCATCAAACTTCCTCATATCCATTTTTGGAATATGGTGGTTCTTCCCGCCAACATTAGAGTTTATGAAATCACGATTAACATTGATTTTGTTCTCATCATGAGGTTTTTATACTATCTTTTCACCATTAGGAAACATTTCTTGTATCAACTTTGTCAAACCTTCGATGTTTGATTTTAGATCATCCATCTTAGCTTCCATGCCAGCTTCCATACCATCCATCTTAGCTTCCACGCCATCCATCTTAGCTTCCATGCCATCCATCTTAGCTTCCAAACCTTTCTTCAAACCGTCCATCTTCACTTCCACGCCATCCATCTTAGCTTCCATGCCTTTCTTCAAACCATCCATCTTCACTTCCACGCCTTTATTCAAAACATCCATTTCATTTTTTGTTGCTCTTTGCGAGAGTTAAATTTGTTGCACTTGCTCTTGTAATTTTGATAGATCATGTTGCAATTCTTCATCATCATGAGTCATGGTATAGCCTTCTGAAGGCTTAATGGGTGTTGAATTCTTTTTAGGTGCCATTTTAGAATCCAATATTGATACCTATTCTTTTACTTGCTTTGAGGAACTCGATATTGAAATTGAATTATATCTGTAATTGAAAATCTTCAATATCTGAAATTCAGCCCTGTAGTATCCCTCTGAAGCTTCTTTCAAATTCCACAGGTCTGATCTAATTTGGATTCCCCAAGACAAAGTTGTGTCCAATCTCCCACAATGACCTAATTATCGACTGGTTCAGTATAGCAAACTTGTAGGACTTGCCACGTGTCACTGTTTCGTCCTTTGTCTTTGAAATTGATAGCCAAGAAACTAAAGTCCGTGTATTGCGACCAATTTTTACGGCACTCAATTCCACTGCCCAGAGAGAGAGTTATTGTACTTTTCCCATGATCACCTCTTTGAGATGAAATTCAGGAGCCTGAAAAAGCACTACCTTCCACAGATCATATCTCCAAAAATATTGTGAACCAAGCTCTGAAATTTTTTGAAGAATTTACTCAGGATTTCAGCTTCGCATCATACAAATTTCAGATTCGGAACCTTCGTAGAAAAAAATGTATAGCGAAAATGCCATGATGACCTATTTAGGAGCTTGAAAAAAGACCTAACTTCCACAGATGATATCTCTGAAAAAATTGCGAACCAAGCTCTGAAATTTTTAGAAAATCTTCCTCAGGATTTCATCTTCGCACCCTAAACATTTCAGCTTCTGAAACTTCATAGAAAAAAATTTATAGCGAAAATGCCACAACGACCTGTATGGAGCAGCGAAACCCTAGAATCCAAAGCTCTGATACCAAATTTTGTGTAACCAGCTCCAAAAATAGAAGAAAAAAGATATTAACGCCTTAGAAATAAGCCACTTCGAGGGGGCAACCTCCAATACATTACATAAATGAACAATTCTTGGATGATACAATTTACAAAACCTCCTTTCTATATATAGGAGTCCATGGGGCCATAATGTAATCCTAGTGGGCCACAATGTAATCCTAGCCGACCTAACAATAATAACTTAAGGGCACAATAATCTCAAAATGGGGGTTACAAGGGTACAATAATAACAATAAGGGGGTTACACTAACAATAATAAGGGACTATACTAGTAATATAGGGACCTAACACACACACACACACACACACACACACATATATATATATATATATATATATATATATATATATATAGTGCGGTATTTTACAACAAAAAGGGGAAGATTAATGTTGTTGCAGATGCACTCTGAAGAAAGAATGAAGAGGTGGAAGCATTGCTTTGTGGCATTTCTATTATCCAACCAGATTGGATAACTGAAGCAAGAGATGAATGGAAGAAGGACAAAGATGTATGGACACTCATTCAAAAGTTGCAGCAAGATCCTAGTACATCTGATACATTTAGTTGGAAAAATGATTCCTTATGGTACAAAGATCGCTTATATCTTTGTAAGAATTCCCAACTAAAACAAAAGATTCTTTTTGAATTGCACACTTCTCCTTTAGGAGGACACTCAGGATTTTTAAAAACTTACCACAGGGTGAAGAAAGAATTTTTTTGGGATGGCCTTAAATCTGATATTCAAAAGTTTGTGGCGGAATGTTTGGTTTGCCAGCAGAATAAAGTGGAGACACTTAAGACCCCGGGACTTCTACAACCTTTATCCATTCCAAGTCAACGTTGGGAGGAGATTTCAATGGATTTTATCACAGGTTTACCTAAGTCTGAAGGAAAGAGTGTCATCATGGTGGTAGTTGATAGACTTACCAAGTATGCACACTTTTGCACATTATCTCATCCATTTAAAGCAAGTACAGTTGCTACTACATTTATGGACAGAATTCAAAAGCTACATGGAAGCCCAAGGGTTATTGTGAGCGACAGGGATCCCATTTTTACTGGAAATTTTTGGACGGAGTTATTTTCTTGTTTGGGTACTCAATTAGCTCATAGCTCATCTTATCATCCTCAATCTGATGGTCAAACTGAGATAGTAAATAAATGTTCGGAAGGATATCTTCGTTGTTTTGTATCTGATAAACAAACACAATGGGTCAAGTGGTTACCTCTCGCTGAATGGTGGTATAACACTTCCTTCCATACTCCAGCAAAAATGACCCCATTTATGGCACTTTATGGATATCATCCACCATCGATCACATCATCTTTAAGGGAAAATTCGAAGGTTCAAGCAGTGGAAGATCACATCGAGCATCAACAAGAAGTTCTCCAACTCTTAAAGGATAGCCTGAATTTGGCACAAAATCGAATGAAACAACAGGCAGATCAACATCGCAGCGAGAGAAGTTTTGATGTAGGAGATTGGGTATTTTTACAGCTACAACCATGCAAACAAATGTCCCTCAAGCAAGCTAAGAAGGATAATAAATTATCGCCAAAGTACTATGGTCCTTACAAGGTGTTGCAAAATATTGGTACTATGGCATACAAATTGGAGCTTCCTGCTTCTTCACAGGTGCATCCAGTGTTCCATGTTTCATGCTTAAAGAAGGTTATAGATGAAAATATTCCAGTTCAAACAATATTTCCAGAACTTGATGAGGAAGGAAAAATCATATTGAAACCTAAAGCGGTCACAGAAACAAGAACTCGACAGCTAGGAAATCGATCAATTTCAGAGTATCTTATCAAGTGGAAGAACTTAACCACTAAAGGTTCTACATGGGAGGATGAGAATTTTATACAGAAGCACCCAGAGGTACTCAAGCATTCAGGACAACACTTTTTTGAAGGAGAGGGGCATTTTAGGTCCTTATATTACTATTATAGTCCCTTATTGTTGTTAGTGCAATCCCCTTATTGTTATTATTGTACCCCTGTAACCCCCATATTGTTATTATTGTGCCCTTAAATTATTATTGTTAGGTTGGCTAGGATTACATTGTGGCCCCATGGACTCCTATATATAGAAGGGAGGTTTTGTAATTTGTATCATCCAAGAATTGTTCATTAATGTAATGTATTGGAGGTTTCCCCCTCGAAGTGGCTTATTTCTAAGGCGTTTATATCTCTTTTCTTCTATTTTTGGAGCTGGTTTCACAACATTGTACTCAAAATAAATAAGTCGATAATTTTTTGCTGATGGAATAAGAGTAGAAGGAAAAAATGCTGGATATTGTAGGCATACTACACTCTAGAACAAAGGAAGGAATCCAAGTTGAATTTGGTGCAGTAAAAGCACTGGAAAATTTCCAAGAGCCATAGAAGAGGTTCATATGATTTAAAATGTCTTTTATAATTTCTTAGCTTCTAGGTAGGAAACTATGAATGTGTGATATTTAAATATATGTAAATGTCGTAAAGATTTGTATATATAAAGCTCCAAATATAGTAAATTATGGTTTCTATAATTAGTATGTTTCCTACATGTATATGGATAAAGAACATGGAGGGTGATGTTCTGTGATAGCCAAACCATGAAGGACTCCATTTGGAAATTTAATCTCATTATGTAATTGGATTTTAAAATTAAATGGTATAAGGGACATGGATTCAAATAGGTCCGGGAGAGGTCAAATTTTGGGGAAATCCAACTTTCTTGTTGAAGGAAGGAAAAATATAAATTATATGATAGCCTTTAATGGCTAGTTGTTGATCTTTAAAGGCACAAGGATGACACTGTTATTAGAAATTAATTGTATTGCAAAACAAGATACAAGCCCATGCTAGCGTGGAAACCACAAAAAATAGAAACAAGCAACAAAAGGACAAAAAAATTAATGAAAGACAAAGTATCAACATATAAATATGGAACAGGTGAAAACAGAAGGAGAGGAGAATAATTTGGATTCATGGATGGAGACATGAGACTCATTCATAATCATTTAGGGAAGGAGAAAAAAAGGAGAGGAGGTTTGGTTCTTTTAAGTGAGAGAACTAGATCCCAGACCTTAGTGTGCAGAGAGAGAGATCACAATTATACAGAAGGAGAGTCGAGCTATATCAAGTAGCACAAAAGAGAGCAAAGTAGGAAGCCTACAAATTTCTATGAATTATTTTTTTCCATGATTATCTTGTTGTAGGTTGAGGTAGTAAGTTCATGAACTCCCTGTGAAGTTTTTACCTATTGAGCAGCTAGCTGGTGGAGGAAGAATAACCTTTAGAGTCCCTGTTTTAGTTGGTAGATTGGTGTTTATTACTTGATGCAAGACCACATTAGAACCTTGGAATCTGGCTTGTGGGTGAAAATTAAAAGTAAATTGGTTATAGTTTTTCTATGGTTGGGTCGATAGTTGAAGTCTTGAACATATTTTTCCATATTCATTATAAATGCAAGATAATTATTTCTCATGTGTAAACCTTATATGGATTCCAAATTAAATTTTCAATTTATGGTAGGCTAGTGGTTGGCTTGATAATTCTTGAGTCATTTTGTAGATGTACTAAATAAGAGGTTATGGCCCATATGGGGATGTATTAATAAGCATGAATTTTTCATAGGATTGATGGCTTTATGCTAACCTTGTACTGCAGCAAGGGTTCACTAGTGCCAATGCTACGATTGCAGTAGTGAAATTATTTCCCCATGAAGCCAATGGTGTTTTTTCTAAGCTTTGAATAACTTGAATCTATGTTTTTTCTCAATGTATGAACATGTGGATACACCAGTATGCAAAGATGGCATTTATTGGTATGTTAAATATATATTAATGTGATTCCTTCAATGAAACAAATGATATTTTTACGTAAATAGAGTGGGTTCTTCAAAACTGGAAATTGAGCATTGTGTGAATAGCTTGTTGATGTTGATAATAGAATATGTGATACACAAAATGTATAATGAACCACATGATAATGAGGACTATGATATATCATTAATTTTAACTTTATTCTAAATAAAGTGTTTATTTTTGTTGTAAACAACAAAATTAGCCATAATAACTTAGAATGAAGCATGGAATAATGGGAACAAAGACCATTTTTATTAATATGAGATAGTTACATAAGATATGGCCTGATTAGGAGGGTTTGATTGTTCTTTTTTAGTTTTATTATCTTAGCTACTGGTCTATTATTATGCATAGAGATTGTCGCATTAGTTCTGGGGGACCTATTTCCTCTTTTAAGTGCAAGGATATCCTCAGGCCCTTTAAGGAAGTGTTAGTCATCTTTGCATTCTGAGAAACTTGGATATTTTTTGCTCGTATTAGGGAATTGTTAGTTTGGTCCCTAAAGGATTTCTGTAGCACGATATAGTTGTTTTTAGGCTTGAAATAGATTCTAGCATTGTCTGTCTGTCGCAAGATAGGTCGAGACCCTTCAAGGACCCGCACAAAGCTTGTGGTAGGTAAGGCCGACATGGATCACTTATGCCATCATCATAGAAAATTTTAGGGGTGAATTTTAGCCCATGGGAAAAATTTAAGGGATTTCCTATTTTGAGGAGGCGAATTTTTTAAATTACACTCATTTTCACCATTTTCAATAGTTCGCCCAAATTTTTTTTAATAAATAAATTATTATTGTATTTTAGCCAATCCAAAAATAGGAGCAGATGAACCTTCCAGGCCCTATTCACCTTGTTTATTTGTAAAAAAGGTTTCAGATCACCTGATTTACAGAATGGGATTGGTTATGGGAGACTGGATATGGGTATTTCGCCCTCTCCATTCCTTGAAAATCAAGCCCAATGTTAAATTCACCCTGTATTTTAGGCCGACGGCCGAGGGGTCAGCAGTTTTCTCTTCCACGATTAATTTTCACTACATTTAAGGGTAGAACAAGGTGGATAAACTGGTTTGGATAAATTTTCCTCTCTGCAGGTTTTTAAAATCCAGTTTATCATTTTCCGGCCTTACCAGTTGACCAGTTTGTCATTTTTTGGCTAGGTCGTTAAAGGGCCATGGAGTGTACTAGAAAAATTCTACAACATGTAATGATAACTATAGGTGGTGATGGATTTGTGGCCGATTAACTAAGATCGAGATCATACGACGAGAAGGGAAGTTCAGTGCTCAGATTTTGATATTATGTTACTTCATATGAGTGCTCTGTATGAAAATTCCATGAATCTATCGTCGAAACCAGGTACAAATTGTAGTATTCAAGCCTCTCTCCATTGAGAAACCTCTGATAATTCAATTTATTAGTTGGTAGACTTTGAATGATGCAGTGATTGTACAAATTTTCCTAAATCATGGCCAATCTCATTCCTTGAGTGAAAATAAGCATGGTCTGCACAAGTTTTAATTTTTAAAATTCTTTAAATTTTACCAGAAAATAAAATTTATCATGTGATGACACTTCCAGGGTTTGCGTTGGATGAGTTTTGTTGGATTTTCGAGGTTATATACAAAGCTGGAGCTTTGAAGGGGATTCCATGTGATCAGGATTCAAGAAGGGAGATTAGGGTTTCAATAAATTTTAGGGTATTATTAAAAATTGGGGGATTTTGAGAAGGGCCTGAAATGGGTAGGCCATTGTTTTATTAGATTCTTGAGAATTTGGCAACGAGTTTCATGATTGGTTTGTGTAGTGCAATATGGTTTTACATGCAAAGGACAAATATTTGATATGGAGATGGGGTTTTGAATTATGACGCAACTGTTGAGAGCCAACACTAGAGACTAATAACTTCAGACTTTTCACATATTAGTATTATTCATTTAATTTTAAAAATGAGTGCCCTTTGTAGCCTCGGTCTTATAAAGAGCCTGGGACATCTGGGTTTGGCAGTTCAGTTTTATCTTCACTATACTTTAGTTTTTGTCATCTTATCAGGCGTTTTAGTCATTGGAGCTTACAACATCTTGGTCCAGAGATTAAAGCTTTGATTATTTCAGGTTACTCATGTGTAGTGTTTGGATGGATGACTATCCTTGTAGTGAAGAAACCATCTTCTAAATTGGATCTTTTTGGAGTTCTCAGATTTTCCTATTTTGAATATCTTGTCTTCACATCTACAATAGTGGCACATGAAAGCTTTTTTGGGCACTTGTCTGGGATTATTGTTGGTTATGTTATTGAATTGGGTTTGATTCAGGGTATTAATAACTATTGGGCAATATCTATGTTGGTATGGATTGTCATAATTTTCATTTTTAGCTTGAAGCAGACTGGCACCCTTGATTTGCCATTTATTGAAATCAAGCATGTAACTGATAATTCTCTACCTACAGTAGGCTTCATTGGACCTGATAATGGTAGATTCCTTAATGTGAATGTTCTGACAAGAACATGCCCTGCACTTGTATCAATCACATGATCATATGGGTATTCTAATTTTTCTATGATTTTTTATTGATTTTTCATTGGATTGCATGCTATGATACCATTCGGTAGGAAAATTGTGTGTTTGGTTGAATACTATCTGCAACTTCTGTTAGCACACAAAACAGGTCCAGGTTAGATATCCAAAAGGTTCAGCTCCCTGAACAGGTAACAAGAGCTAATGTCTTTGTGCACTTCAAAGATGTTGTTTGAAGGGATTAGTTTACTGAACTCTAAAATGTTATTTTGCAGAGTTATTCCTGAAAATTTCACTACGTTGTTTGTGTGAAATGAAATGGGTTCATTTTTGTTTTGTTTTGTAAACTAGATGATTTGTGGCTGCACAACTTTTCTTGGTGGAGCCTTTCATGCCAAGACTGTTTGACATTGAAATTACTTTGATTCAATATCTCAATCAACAAATAAATATTGCATCTATGGCCCTAGGCAATTTAATGTAGTAAGATGTTGTTGCTATGTTGTGCTTTACTTTACTTCCATTATATTCAAGATTGCGACCATTTCCATTGACAAAAGAGCTAGTCAGTACTATGGTGAATCCAATCCTAAAATGATGCTTCTTTTACATTCTGAATTTTCAAACTTAAACTAATAAATATTACATCTACAATCCTAGATTATTTAATACTTGTAAGATAATTTCATTATGTTATATGGATGCCTTGTTTTACTTTCGTTGTTTTCAATCATCCATGGTTTCCCCCATACCTAGTAACAAAAGAGCTGCTCAATTTTGTGAGTTCAGTCCTGAATTGATGTTTCTTCCATCTTTTCAAGCACTACAACACGAGTGTTTTTTAGTGGAGTAAGTGGTATCAAAGGCCTAAAAAATACTCAATATATTTGTTGACTTCAATGTAAGGTTGTAGTCTCTCTGTTTTTTTTAATTATATTTCATTTCACACTGCTCTTTGTAGCTTTATAGTGTCCAGCCTTGCCCCCAAGAGAGGTTCAACAACATTCATTGTATGCATTTTACTGTTTTTTAGCTGACCCAGTTATTTCCATAGCTTGTGAATGTCTGAAAGCTGTAATACCTCAGAATTCTAGCTTTATTGCTTTTTCTTAGCTGGTCTTTGTAGATGGCACCTTCATATATAGAGAAGATTTTTAAAATTTCTACAATCAATCCTTTTTTCATTCTTTGCTTCTCTGGCCCTTTTACTGGTGATTCGTTATTCGACGGGGTCTGTGAAATTGTCCAGAATCATAAGATATTTGAAGAATCCAAAATTGCAGCATCATCTTCAACTATATAGATCCAAGTACATAATCTCAAGCTCCAATAAACTTTCAAAATCGTATAATTTATAGTCTCAAGTGTCTCTACAATATTCCAACAACCATTACAATAGGTGGAACTTCTCCTATATAGATAACAAGTTGAAAACCTTCTCATAATAAAATAATATATCCTTAGCTATATTTGTTGACTTCAATGTAAGGTTGTAGTCTCTCTGTTTTTTTTAATTATATTTCATTTCACACTGCTCTTTGTAGCTTTATAGTGTCCAACCTTGCCCCCAAGAGAGGTTCAACAACATTCATTGTATGAATTTTACTGTTTTTTAGCTGACCCAGTTATTTCCATAGCTTGTGAATGTCTGAAAGCTGTAATACCTTAGAATTCTAGCTTTATTGCTTTTTCTTAGGTGGTCTTTGTAGATGGCACCTTCATATATAGAGCAGATTTTTAAAATTTCTACAATCAATCCTTTTGTCATTATTTGCTTCTCTGGCTCTTTTACTGGTGATTCGTTATTCGACGGGGTCTGTGAAATTTTCTAGAATCAGAAGATATTTGAAGAATCCAAAAGTGCAGCATCATCTTCAACTATATAGATCCAAGTACATAATCTCAAGCTCCAATAAACTTTCAAAATCATATAATTTATAGTCTCAAGTGTCTCTACAATCTTCCAACAACCATTACAATAGGAGGAACTTCTCCTATATAGATAACAAGTTGAAAACCTTCTCATAATAAAATAATAATATCCTTAGCTTTATTTGTTGACTTCAATGTAAGGTTGTAGTCTCTCCATTTTTTTTAATTATATTTCATTTCACACTACTCTTTGTAGCTTTATAGTGTCTAGCCTTGCCCCCAAGAGAGGTTCAAAAACATTCATTTTATGCATTTTACTGTTTTTTAGCTGACCCAGTTATTTCCATAGCTTGTGAATGTCTGAAAGCTGTAATACCTCAGAATTCTAGCTTTATTGCTTTTTCTTAGCTGGTCTTTGTAGATGGAACCTTCATATATAGAGCAGATTTTTAAAATTTCTACAATCAATCCTTTTGTCATTCTTTGCTCCTCTGGCCCTTTTACTGGTGATTCGTTATTCGACGGGGTCTGTGAAATTGTCCAGAATCATAAGATATTTGAAGAATCCAAAATTGCAGCATCATCTTCAACTATATAGATCCAAGCGCATAATATCAAGCTCCAATAAACTTTCAAAATCTTATAATTTATAGTCTCAAGTGTCTCTACAATCTTCCAACAACCATTAAAATAGGAGGAACTTCTCCTATATAGATAACAAGCTGAAAACCTTCTCATAATAAAATAATAATATCCTTAGCTATATTATGATCTTTCTGGGGTTTGTATGGACAAAATATACATTCTAACCTATCCCTAGTAAACAAATCCAACAAATAGTAAATAATGATCAACAGCAAACCGGATCCCACACGTCTCTATCTCCAAGGAAGACACATCCTCAAGAAGGGACACCTCCTCTATAATTAGTAACATGACCATGTCAAGTTGCTCAACACGCAGCTAGAAAAGCACCAACAAGTGCATCCTCCTGGAACCATAACAATTGATGCTAAATATAATGCTATAAAACAGCTAGAGTTTAAGATGAATATAACAACCATTGCCTCATTATGTATGCAAAATTAATATAATAATAGGATTCCTCACTAGGAAAGTACAGAAATGCAAAGTGAACATAGATCAATGTGCAAAGTTTGTTAAAACAAATTCAAAGGCCAAAAGAGAAGGAGATGACTAATAAAAAATCAAGCATGTATACAACAAAGCCTCAAATTATGTGCCATCCACTAGGAGCAAGCGGAGTGCTCCATGGAATATCAAGTCAACCAAGTCAAATATGCAATCCCAAGGCTCAAAATAATAGGCATGTAAGCTAGGCTGCACCACTCAGGAGTTAAGACTCATGATGCTTAGATTCAATGTGAATATGTGCGAAGGAGAGGTACGCTTCACAAAAATAATAAATAAGCATGGCACATGTGCCTTTTAAATGCTGGAATAGTCTATATATCTAAGGGTGTTACCAAACTTGTCATAGAAACTCATGCAAGAAGGGGGAATAAGTGCCATATAGAATATTCCCATGTCTCCAAATGTGTGAAAAAAATTGTTGTGAAGGAGGTGTTTTAACTTTTATTCAATCACATCAATAATCATCCAAATGATGCCATGCTAATGCCAAAATACTAATGTCACCTAGGGCATCCCCACACCAATTAACAATATGTCTTGAATAAGTGTATCACCATAACCTCGATTAGGATATAACACTACAATATAGAGTGATTACATGTAGTGCTAAACTGAAATAACCATGAATAATAATGAGTAAGCCACTAATGAAGAAAATAAGCATCATCATACCAAGACATTCCATAATAATCCATGGAATAGATCTCTTCCTGGTGATATGCTATAGGGCTAATAGGTGGATAAATTTGAAAAAAAATTTCTTCGAGACACCTTAGCACCCACCATTGGTGGTGGTAAAAAATGTCACAAGAGAAGTGTAGAGGATAGTGTGTGGACAAATCATAATTCCCATGTCAATCCAATCCTCTATCAATATCATCTGAATGTTGCAAGAAATGTTTTATGAAAATCACAAATAGAACCGGGTTGTGATGAAAATCATGAGTGTAAGGCCTCATATAATATGTGGGGTAACAACAATCTGGTGGAGATGATTGATTTAAGTGCTCCTGCTTGTGGAAGAATTATGTTCTCTAAGAATGGCAACAAAGTCTGCTGGAAAATATGCTCCCTAGAGTGCACCTTCCTCACAGAAAATGTTGTCTTTTCTTTTCTGATCATCATGCACATCTTATTTGCATGAAAACATGCTGAAGTCAGCTCCACTAGATCACTGTTTGCTAATAATAATCATAGGAATAAGCTGGAAAATAAAATCAATAGGAAAGAGCCTTGGTTCTCCAAGAGCATGTTGTGGGCCAGAGAGAGATAAAGTCAATCTTTGAAGTCAATTGTGAGTCTCTCCTACTATCCAAGATCGAAGAAAAGAGTCTTTGTTTAGAAATTTGGTTGAAGGAGCTAGATCGAACTCAGGAAGTGCTCCTTTATCTACAAGAGGTGAATCATTGTTTGGATTTGGTTGGATTTGGTGGGAGAGCCGGGGGGGGTGCTACCCACTAGTTATGTGTACAGTTTCTTGAAACCTTGTACAACACTCTTGCGTGGGTGGTTTCACTACTGGGGGTTGCAGTGCCTTTTGTTGTCTAATAGGTCTAGGAGGTGGAATGGTGTTGCTCTAAGCCTTTCTCTTGGAGCCCCTATCCATAGGAAGCACTAAGAAGAAGGATGTGATCTACTGAGTAGTGTCTGGTTGAGTAGTGGGGAAAAGGATGTGGGCTCTAAGGCTTAGGGCATCTCCCAAATGTAATGTTAGGCACCACTGGATTGGATATTAGAAAAATATGGAGAGGGAGTAATGGGAGTCTAAACAAGTAGTGGAATAGGTCATGTATTGTATAGTAACAAGGTCATCTAAATAAAAGTCCTCCTATGCTTTGTCTCCTTTCTATGGCATATCTAGCATAATTTGTTTATCAAAGAAAAATACATGAGAAGCAGATTTTATTGCTAAGAAACCACAGGTTTAACATTTTCATGTTTTGTTTGTCTGGAATATATTCATATTTCTAAGCGGATATGAACTAAGTTGGAACTTCGAACACTCTAGTTTGAAGGTTATTTTCGGGGAATACAATGAGACTTCTAAAGCTTATAGAATCTACATTCCATCGTAGTGGATTATAGTTGTAATCTGAGATGTCAAGTTTGATGAGGATATAGGGTCCTCTTAAGTCTTAAGAGCCTCCAACAGAGGTTGAGGAGGTTGAGAAGCTTATTTTTTTCAAATGTTGATTTATTGATTCCAAATAAATGAGAGTTAGATCAGTGGTAGATTCCAATGTAGGTATAGGAGCCATTTTCCCTTCTAGTTCCGTGAGGAGGTCCAGGTTGTTTACCCAAACAACACAGGAGGCACATGAGGAATTAGGTGAGCCTAAGAGTTCTTTCCAGGTGCATCATTGTCCTAAGAAGTTTCCTAATTATGTTGCACTGATGTATTCCATTTTTGTTGTAGAGTCTTCCAGTTACAAGGAGACAACAGGTGAGAAGGTATGGTGGGATGCCATGATAGATACGATCATGTTGTTAGCTTTGGTATTTTATTGCCCTTTATATTGGATGTATGTAAGACATATTTTCTTTAAATTCATTGAGGAAGAAGTTACATTAATCAACCAGGATGTTTTGAGAATGACAGAACAATTTCAAATATATTTATTTATAAAATTTCTTTACCGAATTATTTATTATTGCGAGTGATCGACGTTTTCATGGTGTCAACCTTATCTGAATTGGATCACTTTTTCTTTTTGGCACAGGGTTTTATTTGAATTCGAAGTGTAAATTTGTAAGGTTTGTACTGCCCCATATTGTACATGCTTTATATATCTATTATTTTCATAATAGTAGAGTAGATCGGTCACTTGGTAAATATTATGCTATCATCTGGATTTTGTAAAATGTGTGGGGATTTGTATAAAAATTCTCCATTAGGGGTGGAATAATGATTGGAATTATAAATATCTTGGATTTTTTTGTTTTTTTTGTTGGCATATGAGTCTTGAATGTGCAATGTACGTAAGACTTGAAAGTCTTGAATGTGCATTTATGTAAGATTTGGAAGTCTTGAGTCTTGACTTAAAGATAGGTGGCTGGATAGATTTTAAGCAGTGAAGGATTGGATATGAAGATGTACCAATCACGAGTGTGTGAGGACAACCAGTTTGGGTCGTGTGAGTAATACCTTGTTTGGGTGAATAAACTTTCTCAAATCCACGTGAAATTGATGGGCAGGTAGTTAAGTGAAAACATATCTTACTATGTTCCAAGGGGTAACTCTGTTGGTTGAACTATTTGCGTAAGGTATGTTGCTTACATGGAGGCCGCAGCTCACCAGTTCAAATCTATTTGAGTCCATTGTGGTCACTAGTGGGTATTGTGGTTGGTGGTTGAATTTCCCTCCGTGCAGATATTCCAAGGAAGAGGGGGAATCCTGTAAGGTTTTCCTTGGAATAAAAAAACATATCTTACTATGATCTTTACCAAGGAGAGAATAACCACCTTTTAATGCCTCAGAAAACTAGACTAAAAGGTAATGGGTGGTATTAACTTTTTCATCTGCCTCCTTAACCATTTTTCGGTTTATCTTGCTATAATTGAAAATGTAAGATTCTTTTAGGTAACATCTTCTATCTCTAGAAAGTGGGTTGTTGGCATGTTGTGTACAATCTATGTTTGTTGTCTGTGAAGTTTGTATCATGAAAATCTGGAATCAGCTATATTGTTGAAAGTTTCTTCTGCTATTATTAGTGGGATTAATGGTTAAAAGCATGTGTTTCCTCCTAAAAGGTCACAGGTTCAATACTAGAGGGGTAGAGTATGTATGCTTTCGTAGACTTATCAGTCAAATCGTTGCGCGAAGGTGGGTCCCTTGTCCCATAAAAAAGAGGGTCTCATACACCAATTTGGTGTCTGGCTTGGCCGTGACCTTAAAATTGGATTATTATTATTGTTATTGAGAATTTTTCTAGCTTTGACTGGTTTATGTTTCCCACTAAGAGATTGAGTTTCTATGTTTGTTCTTTTTCTAGTTGATGAGTTAGGTAGGAGGCCATGTAGATGCTCAGTAGATGGCCAAGCATAAGTAGATGTAATACATTGTGACAGAGAAGGAACCAACTCTTCCCTTGATTGGTTGATGCTCTGTAACAAGTTCTGAAGCTGTAGCAGAAAGTGCCCTTGTCATGGTTGATGGTCTACGTTTTCCTAAATTGTTAGCTATACCCAAGAAGTGTGTGTGCTGATTCGTATTGTCAATGTCATCACATTGCTTGGGTTTTGGTTTCTGTGTTTTATGGGTTCTCTCATGACTTCATACTCATCTCCAATACTTAGCCTGGAGGATCTTCCTTGGGTGGAGTCTATGAACTGTCCAGTCCCCATTTCATGAACAAAGATAAGCTTTGATTATATCTTCTTTTCAAAGTTTATTTGTCCTTTTATGTTTTCTAGGATGGAGCCTGAGTTGGAAATTCCTTGAAATCATTAAATTTATGCTAGTGACTTAAATGTCCTGGCCATTAACATGGTCTTATGCAGAAATTATTATAACTCCTAATGTTTTCCAGGAAAAATGAAATCTAGAATAATGCCAGGTTTTAAATAGCCGTCTAGCTAGTTTATAGGAAAGATAGTCGAATTGAAACTCTTTGTAATCCTTCATACTTTTGCATGTGATTTGGCTCATTCTGAATTTATTGAGCAAAGGATTTTGTTTTGGGATGAAATTGAATGAGACTCAAAATCCTTAATTTCCTTTTGCAGATTTGAAGTGGTTTTCATCTTCTTTTTGTTCTTAATTTTCATACAGATTGCTCAAACATCAATTTTCTTACACAGGTAGATTTCTTTCAATTCGATGGCACCATTTTCGTTGCCTCCTAGCTTTGGTTTACACCCAATAGATGAAGAACTTGTTGCTTATTACTTGAAGAGGAAAGTACATGGCCATAAGATTGAGCTTGACATTATTCCTGAGGTGGACCTTTACAAGATTGAACCGTGGGATTTTCCTGGTAGGTTATATTTTGTTTCTATTTCTTTTGTTTTCTGTAATGTTTTAGGCCTTTTATCTTCAAGTTAGTTTAAGATTTTTATATACTTTATCCTTAAGGTAAGGCTTCCTTAAATTAATTTTGAGCAGTCTAGTGATTTTGTTTTTTAAGCTCCGTGTGTGCATGCATCACATACTGGTAGACAATTAAAACAAGTGTACATTTCTTCAGCAGCTTGAATATTCAATAATTGAACTTTATATTCTCTGTTCAGGTTTCTGGTTTCTAAGTAACATGTTATTTTGAATTTGATTGTCCTGCTATTTTGGATAACTATGCTCTGTAGTCACTGGAACACCAATAATTCTGCTGGTTACTGGGCTGACTTAAACATCTTGTTCTTTGGCAGATAAAATTTTCCTCCCAAGCAAAGATCTATAATGGCATTTCTTTAGTCCATGCGATAGGAAGTATCCAAATGGCTCACGTACTAATAGGGCCACTGAAGCACTGGAAAGGACCGGAAAGTTACATCTCAGCGGAGTACAATTGGATCAAAAAAGACACTAGTATTCTATAGGGATCGAGCTCCATTTGGAGAAAGGACAGATTGGGTTATGCATGAGTATCGACTTGATGAGAAGCAGTGCCAAGCAGCAGGTTTACATGTTTCTTGTCTGTCTCTTCTTCTTTGGATGTTGATATTTTTCATTTGTAGCCATTAAACCTGTGGGAAGTATATGATAATTTTGAGTCTCTCTGCACCATTAAAGTTGTTGGTATTACGAGATACTGTCTTTTGGGGAGTTTCTTTAGTTATAACTTATTTCAAATCTCTTTAAATGTCATTAAGAACTGTTTTAATAGGAAGTATTGACGAAATTACTTTTGTAGGATTCTTTTGTCGTATGTCGCGTCGTCAAGAAAAATGGATTAGTAACAAAAAGTGGTGACCAGTCTGTTGCCCCAACTAAGAAAAATGATTCAGATGGTGCAAATAACAGCACCTTACCTAGAAATCTGGCTCAAACATTCTATAGTGAGCATCAATCACCAATTTTTCAAGAAGGTGAAAATAACACAAACTTAAAACTGCCATCTGAAACATCATCTAAGAATTTCAATGACATGACTGAAGACAATATTGAGAGATGGTTAGATGTGCTTCTGGATGATCTAGATCAAAATTGCAGCATGGCATCTCCAGTTGAGTTGAAAAATAATGCAAAGTTATGTGGCTTACTTCTTTTTGTTACAATAATATTGCAAACTCTCAATTCCTGGTAGATGTCACAACTAACTTTCATATAATATGTAATTAGAAAGTCTAACTCTCATGAAATAATATATTTATTGCAATTCATGAAAATTTTTACTGCGTGTTTATGTTCTGCATTTAAATCTACACTTACAGAAGGTTTAACATTCCAGAATATTGCTTGTATCTTTCTACTATAACATATATACAGACATTATTTCATAAATAACATACATTGATACTTTAATTCCATCCATGAGTATTGCAGGTCTCTTTTTCTGACCCTTCGTGGAAGAGACATTATTTGAAAGATGAACTGGAGTGATGTTAAAGTCTGATAGAAGAAACTAACTTATGTGCCTTTGCTAGGATGGTTGCCAAAAAAATGAACCTCAGTGGACAAAATACTGCATCTGTGACACTAAAATTTATACCAGTGTATTTCAACTGGGTTACTCAATTGGCATTGAAAGCAACCTTAGTTGAGCCATTTATTTTTCCTCCATAAATTTCAAAGAGCAACTATTTTATTATTTAGTATAATGGACAATTCAAATATATAATGGAATTCTACCTGTCCTAAGTAGTAATTTCACATTTGGTAAAAATTTTCCTTGCAGATCCAAGATGAGTGTGTCAATTTTAGTGAGTGCTTTGACCTCTTTTCTTGGTTCTTCAAAAGGATTCATATCCGCCACTTGGATAAGAACATGGAGTTACATTATCCATTTCTCTAAGGAATTTATAACATTTTTTGCGGGTTCACAGTATTTCCTTGATATTCGTTTGTGTTTTTTCGTGAAATTGCATCTCATATTTCGTTTATGAATAATAGAAGAGTACATAAAGTAGTATGTATCATTGGGCCAAGCTGTGGTTATAGTCTACCTCTCCCTACATATGCAAGGAATGCAAGTATATCTTCTTTGTCCCATATTCTGAAGAGAGGTTCTACACTCTTTTTAAAATTCCAATTCTGGCTGAAATCTACGCTGCTAACATTGATCTAGCATTTGCAATCTTTCTCACATGAAGAGGGAGGCATTCTCGTTAGGTAGCACAACATCTATTTTCGCTCAAAAGAGATGCTTAGGTGTTCTATATACCTCTTCTAGACTTCCTGATCATCCATCCATCACCAAACTGACGCCCTCCCAAAGAAGATGACTGACAAAGAGATTGTTGTACTCAGCGGTAACCCATTCCAAAAATGCTCTAGCAACTCTACATTCCCACAACACATGTTACTTTGTGAAACCAAACAACCACCATTTGTTAGGCCTGAGGGGTGGAGCATATCTTTGACCGCTGGGATCAAGTTAAGAACCAACTATCCAAGTAGTCTAGTTGTAAGGTCATTCCTTAAACATTATTTTGAAGATTTCCTCTTTGCTTTGCTACTTGTTGCTATGCTTCTGTTTGTTGTATGACTTTCTTTGAGAAACTTCTTGACTCTTTAATCTGTTCTCTTTGTTTTAGTTATCCTGATCAAGCTAATACTATCATATTTTCTTTAGTTGTTATGTCTTATGCATATTACTATAGTTGGTTCTTACCTATTTTCCATGGTGTTACTGCCATTGTGGAATGGTTATCAGAAATTAAGAAGAAGTAATATCCATCAATCCTAAGTAATAAACTCAAGGCTTCAACATCAAGATAACTACTTGTTAATTATTAGGTTTTCAGGCAGCAGAACCAAATCAACTCGCACTGTATTCTCAAGAATATATAAAAGTTCCAATGAGTACTCAACTACTACCCTGGAGTCTGAATGAATTTAGGATGCTTTTGTGCCTATTTTTTGAGATTACTCTCCTTTATAGAGAAGTAATTTTGGACTGGATACATGTTTTTAGGATGGCTGAATCAAGCACCATAAAAATGCTAGTTGCCTCCATTTGTTTTCTATTTATTTTAAATTGTAAATATTTTTTCTATTAACCTAACATGGTGAAATTGTAACAAGCTTCGTGAGGTAGAGAAATTCAAATCTCCTTAGCTGAATTGAGTAGCTGGTCTATGTTAGGGATATAAAATCCTTAATAAGAAGAGTAGATGAGATCATTTTGACAGTAAGACTCTAAAAAAACATCCAAACCTTGGCTTGTTGTCTAGCATTATTATGCAATTTTTCATTCTTTTGAACTCAAATTAAAATGCATCACTTTTGCTAGTCTACATGCCACAATTATGTCACTAAGCCTGCTTTCTTTTCCACCTTGATTTGTATAAAATTGTATATGATATGGATGCTACATGATACAACCTGGATGTAACCTGAATATGGGTTAAACACAATCTATCTCATATCCAGTAAAAGTTTAAAATAAGAAGAAAAAACCCTAATAATAAAAATGACACTAGCCTTTCAAGTATAATTAAGAGAAAGCCTGTTAAAAAGGTATTGAGATCTTTCATAGTATTTTTTTATGTTAGTTTTCTTGACAATATCTACACAATCCTGAATAGTTAATGGTTTAATAACATAAAGAGAACACCAACTCACTCAATGGTTAACTGGTAAATGATTTGTTCAATGCACTTTTCATATCAGTGTAAAGATGTTTTTAGGCTTACAATTGAAATGCTTATGTTCTTATATAGGTTTTCTTTGAAAGTGCTTCCTTCAAACTTAATAGAAGCATTATAGTTGGCCCAAAGAGGCGATGCACCATAATTGGTTCACTTGTGCATGTGAAAGTTGAAACAACCCCCAAGGGGCTTAACACAAGCACATTCATGTGGCTAAGTTGTTATGACAAGGGGTTATTATTTTGTCAAATTCAACTAGGGTTTGTATTTGGTCCCATCTGCACATTTCATGTAATGGGGGAATTGTAGTTTTTTGGGTTGCATGACATGCCACTAGCCGAAATCTGCTGAACTGAGATCCTGATGATTGTTCTTATGTAGTTTTAGTAAAAGTATTGTGTAATGAAACAATGTTATGGATTTTGTAGTTATCTCTCCTTTAGAGGGCTTAGTAATTGAATGTGTCCCCCAGAAAAAACATAAAAATAACTTGCAAAAAAACTATAGAAACAATGAGAGTGATAACTAACCACTAGGCAACTGTTTCATAGGTATAGAGAAAGACAAACAACCATTGTATTTTCTGACCTCAATTGCATTCATGACTTTTGAATTGATGCAAAACAAGTTTATGCTTATATGAGACAACAATGCCTTTTCAAATACAAATAGGAGTAAACATGTTAAAATGTGAAACCTCCAAAAAGTAGTAAAGATCCCAAATAAATTATTTAGGTTATAATTGTTATAACAATCTTGGATATGTTATATTTCATGGTATTTATTTTGGTAACATATATATTTATATAAGCCACACATAGAAATGTATTGTATCCAAATGCTTATAATAAACTATTGTATAAATATTCATATCCATCTTTGGATCACTTGGTACTTCAATTGCCTCCCAAAATGGTTGGGATGAGACCATAGCTACCAAAAAATCAATATTAACAGAAATAATCTCAATGAAAGAGATGTCGCTGAAAAAACATGGGCTTGATTTCTCATTAAATTTTTTCATTTAAAGACAATCTTGCCTTATAACCGTCAGGATAAGTTGGAACTTTGCACACTAAGAAAACTGTATGCCAAAAAAACCCCTTTGTTATGAGTTTATATTATAACAAGACCTCCATGGCACAACACGCTTGTAACAGCCATTGAATAAAAGCAATATTAAGGGTTACAAAAGAAGATACTTGAGAACCCTAATTTTCTTTATCACATAGATGGCACCAAGAAATCAAATTACACTTTTTTTCACCCAAGTTTGAAGAGGTGAAATTAGATGCTACTCTAGGTTGGAAAGGAGTAAGTTAATTAGTGGATGAAGTCAATCTTTTTTTAATGAAACTCTTCCCTTAATCGGGTAAAATTTTTATTGGAAGTTATAGTTCCATTTAATTGATGGAAATTTTGGCTTTGGAAATTTTCTTTTAAAGGTTTTGATCTATTTTAAGACTATCCACATCATCCAAATTTTGAAAAATGAATAGACCAAAGAGAAATTTTTTTTTGCTGAATAAATAAACTGGAAAAATAAACTTACCAAAAATGCTAAATTTGTCCACTTATTGACTTACTCTATTAAGAAAAACACCTATTAATTCCCTCGATATCTCAATGAATTCTCGTTGATCTTTAACTAGGGTGTACATGCAAAATGTACAAAGGCTATTGGTTCACTTTGTGACGAGTCAACTACCTCTAAATAGGTTTTTCAGCCATCCTTAAAGAAGGACATGTTGTGGATATTAATGTCAACCTTGTAGGTATAGAAATTTTGCATGTTGTCGTGTTCCTTGTCTCCAAATACCGAGCCTAATGGTTAAGAACATGTGGTTCCTCGTAAGACGTCACAAGTTTAAATGAAAAGGGGATAATGTCACAAGTTCAAATCGAAAGGGGTAGAGTATGCACACTTTTGCAGACTTTAGCAGTGAAATTTCTATGCAGAGGCAAGTCCCTTGTCCCACAAACAAACGACTCTTATACACCAATTTAGCGTATGGTTGGCTGTGACCTTAAAATTAGATTATTATTAACACTATTAAGAATTTAGTAAAATTTATCAACTTATGGGTAGAAATTTTGTCTTGTGAAAGTCTTAAACAACTATCTTCTCTTGCAAGATGCCTCTTTATCATTTTTTTAATGTTAGTAGACTCTTTATCATTTTTTTAGGGTTAGCAGACTCTTTATCATTTTTTATTTAAGTACTCTCAATCAAGGAAAACAAGTTGCTGAAGGAAGTCTAGATGACGAAACGAAGGAAGTAGGTGTGTATGTATATGTTTGATAAGTTAGGTCATGTCATCATACAGTTGTAGATAACTGGGATAGATACTCTACCTCATGAATTTTATCAAAGGAAAGGGTTCTCTTTTGTTGGAAAGATGCATGAAGGGGTACAGTTCAGATATTGACTAGAAGAAATCAACATAATATGTCCTCATATGAAATATGAGGTGGTTGACAAAGATGGAGGAAATATGATTAGAATTTCCTAGGAAGTGATATGTGAATAGAGAAAAGAAGAGATCATGAAAGATGCAACTATGGTCGCATGGAAAAGGAAATCAACATTTGATGACTAGTAGAATTCCCCATGATATCTCCATGGGAAAGATATGTAGACCTTGGGAAAGTCTGAAAAGAAAGAAGACCCTTAACAATTGAATATCTTGGAGATGTGTCAATATGTATGCAAAAAGTTGATATTACAATAAGAAAATGTCATGATGAAGGACCATCACAAAAGGTAAATTTTTTTTTATGTTCATTTTTCATTTTTGAACATGTTTGGATGGGCTAATACAGGGCTACTAAAAGGGAGTTGTGGATGTCACCTACAACTAGTACTCATGTGGTGGATGAAAGATCCCGAAGGACGCATGATGTGGAAAAGGTAGATGTATGAAGGAAAGCCATATATGGACTAGCATATCACTTTCTGATGAAAGGAAGGATGACATGACTAACATGGTTCGTGAATGAAAGTGATGGATGTTCAATGCCCTATGAAGAATCCCCAAAAGATGAAAGCTACATAATGTTAAAGATGAAATTCATGACATGGAATGTAGGATCTCTTCAAGCAGCTGAAAGTACCATAATCTCCACCAAAGAGTTGCTATTGGAAATCAAGTCCCTAGTTTGGATGGAGCTTGGGTACATTCCTTCATAAGAATGGGTATACCCTCCCTAGTTAAGAGGGAGAGATAGACACATCATTCTTGTCTTCACTTTGGAAGAAAGAATGGAGGATTGGGTAAGCATCTAGCATCCGATACTCTTTGAGGATGTGATAGGGAATCCACAACAAGAGTAGTGGTAAAGGACTGATATTATTTGAGGACTGGGAATCCAGGATAAGAATAGTACTGGGAGGACATACCCTGTGAACACCCAGGTGGGGTATGTGCCTTGAGAGACAATGATGATGGTGTCTATAAATCATTGGTCTTTCCAACATTGTGCTCTATTCTTATGGAGAGATAGAGCTATTAGTCAAAGCCTTGTTATGTGACAATGATGGTTGATATGATGCTAAATAGATGGGTTACCAATTCGACTCTTCTTAAGAGAATTCTTCAGATTGAGAATGTCCGAGTACCTTGTAAGGATTATGAATGCCTCCCTAGTTAAGAGGGAGTGTTGAAATATGTAACTAGGTTTGGTCTTCATAATGACATATGTAATCATGATTTTATGTATTTGATGTAATGAGAAAAATAAATTTATTATTATTGTTGAGGCATGGGTTTCATGCTCAAGGAAATTTATTTTTTAGCTCTAGCTCCCATTGTGAGCTCCTAGGGCTCGTTAGTGATTCTACGAGTCAAGAAAGTCATTGTCATGTATGAATGACCCATCTGGGCATATTACATATTGTAAAAGAGTTTATTTGAGTCATAGTTGAGTCAAAAGACCCTCCAAGACCTCGTCAAATGTGCAAGCTACAAGTCGGCCTTCCCAAAGACAAGTTGGCCTAGAGACAGTTACAAGTCGACTTGCTTTCATGGAAAAGAAAGCCTATAAAAGGAAGACTTCGACCACACTTGAGAGACACACTTCACTCATTCCTAGTTCGATCATAAGGAGGAAAGGGTGTGAAAAAGAAAGAGAACGATGGAAGAAAAGAAGGACGTGATTTCTGAATTCTTTTGGGCTACTTCTCTCGACATGTGCAAAGAAATTAGGGCTTCAATTTGTTGTAAGGAAGCCAAGTTATAGATCCAATGAAGTGTTAAGGATTGGGGCAAGTAAGCACTGTTTTAAGGACCAAGTTCTCTAAGAACAAGAAGGATTCCTAGCGAAGGAAAAAGAGGAAAAAAATATCCATTTTCCTGTCACATGTGCGGCCTAGGGTTTCTGAGATAAGGGCCGAAAAGTGCAGAAGTTGCAGGAAGACTAAAATTGCAGAAGGGAAGGATGAAGTTGCAATCAAGGTGGTGTTAAGCCAAAACTGAATACAAGGAAGAAGTAGCCCGTTTGATTTGGAAAAAAGAGGCAAAGTTGACTTGGTCTTGGAGGAGTTTTTGGTCAAGGGTCTAGGTCTTGGAGTTCATAAATTGAAGATTCTATAAGAAGTGGAATTCATGTGGGTTTTCCTCTCAATATTGGAGAGGTTTTGGCCCTGGATGATCGCCTATATCTTGTGTCCTTTTACTTATTGTTATTTATGGTTTGGTAGCTATTTGATGATGGAAAAACACTAATAATAATAACTAAAGGAAGAAGCTAACTAAAAGAAGTAAAAATACATCACAAACAGTTATCAAAGAGAAGAGAAATCACTTACCTTTCTGCCCCCATATTTCTCAACAATTTCTGTCAAACCTCCGAACTCAAGAAGTAATGCATCATGCCAATGTTATTATCTCAAACTTAGTTGCTATTTATTCTTTCTGTTTCTGCGTTCCACATTCTAATAAGTTTCTATGAACCTGTAAGAAACACGCCACTATATACAACAGTAATACAAACATATCACATATGACAAATATATAATATAAGTTAGGATCTGCCTCTATTTTGGTGAAACCCATGCTCTGCAAATGTCCATCTATCCTGGTATACTGCGCACTCAATGCCTATGTGAGTCCATACAAGGCCTTTTTAAGCTTGAAAACATGGGACTCTTTCCCTTTTACATCAAATCCTTTAGGTGGGACTCTTTCCTATTTACACCTCAAATCCCTGAGGCTACTTTATGTACACTTCCTCCTCAATGTTCCTATTAATGGAAGCTATCCTCACATCCATCTGATGTATCCTGCATATGATAAATGAAACCAAGGACATAAATACTCTAATGGAATTCTACCTGGTGACTAGAGAAAATGCCTTCTCATAGTTCACCCCCACTTTTTGGAAGAATCCTTGTTGGGTTGTTTAACAAGTAAACAAACACAAGTATTTATTATCAATACGGGCTAGTAGGACTTAGAAGCATCCCCAAGGTATATGGGTTTCAGCTATGATCAATTTAGAAGATGATTTATCAATGATTAAATAAATACATATTACAAATATAAATCTAAACCAAATAATTTCTAAATTCAAGTATGTAATCAGAAGCAGAAGAATCTCCTAACTTAAGAGATTTGTTTGTCCTTCTCTCACAAGATTAATTCATGAATTAGAAATAAAAAACCACTAATTGAGCAATATATTAAGATGCATGAAACAATAATTAAAGAGGCTCTTAACTATAGAGATCCTAGTTGCCCTTCATGATCACAGATTCATTCATCAATAATACTATTGTTAGAAAACAGGAATTCAGAAAATCATTAAAAAGCATGAAAAGAAGAATTCTAGATTAAGATCTTAATTAGATAGAAATAATGTTTAACTTAAACATTTTATTGTCCTTTCATATGCAGAATAAGAATGATAATTAGATTCATCAAAAACCATAAAACATCAGCATATATCTAATCAACAAGTTAAGCATAAAACAAACTAGTTGAGAAACTACAACTACAAATAACTAGAAAGTGCACTTAGCTCAGTGTGGGGGCCCTCCACTCTTGCCTCGCACAATGAAAGTACTTTCAGCTACTAAAACTTCAGTCAAGAAATCAACATATAACAATAGCAAATGGACTAGAACAGGTCTTCAGTTACTCTCCAAAGTCTAAAAAATAATAATGTTAAGTCATACAATTTCTACATCAATGCCTTCAAAGTCTGAGGCTTAAATAGATAAAACATGCAAAAAATTCATCTAAAATGCCTCCTATAGTCATGTTTATCCTTATCTTATCCAATCAGGTCGAATTCATCCATCAGATCCTTCAAAATCTGGAAAATCCCATAAAATAAGAAATTTGACCTAGCTCCTAAGGATCCTCCATAAAAACAGGTCCTATTTGACTGCCTTTGACCAGGCCTATTAAAGCTTGGTTTGATTGAACCAATAGGTGTAAATTTAATATTAGTTCCCAAGATTCTTAGAAATATATCCAGCTCAAGTCCAAGTGTCCTACAAATATGCAAACCATGAGGCCATTACGGGAATTTCTGATATGGTCCAAAAATGCACTTAAAATTCATTTTTTATAAAAACGTCTAAGAATTGAAAAACTTAATTTAAATACCTGTATATGCATTTATTAGGGAAAATGGAGTGAATATGATGGTGTATAGATGGTTAGTATGGAAAATAAAGTGTGTTTTCATAAACAAAAAGAGATAAAAAACGAGGGCCAACAATCCTCTCACTACGAACTTTGCATTGAACTTCTCAATGTTGCCAATTGTTGCATGCTTGATCTTGTAGAGCCATTTGGAACTCACTATTGACTTCCCCTTTAGTCCTGGCACTATGTCCCAAACAACATTCTTCATGATGGAGGTGTATTTATAAAACTATACAAAATAGGTTTTATATAAAAAATTCGCCCCTCTAAAATCTAAAATCCCTTAAATTTCGCCCTTGGGCTAAAATTCGCCCCTAAAATTTCCCCTGATGCTTGGTCTCGATGGTTCACTTCCTTCAACTCTTGGTTCAACTTCCATATCTTCATTGGAACCAACACCTCGAACTCCACTAGACAATGATTCGCCATTTTGTACTAGTGATTCGCCATGATTTTACAAGATAATATAATCTCGTGAGAGATTCACCAAAAAATTATATATACATATTATATTATTAATAAAATCACCTTCCATTTTTCCTATGTATCATGGGGATTCGCCCATTTATTATACATATAAATCTAGGGGGGTTCTTAAAATTTTCCCTCGCCATCATGTATATAATTCTATGTCTGAAAAGAGGAATCCAGAAGGGCCATAAACCCATTGGAGAGATATTCTCCCAAGCTCAAGAGTGGTATCACCATAAAATTCCTTAATAAACCATCAATGTTGTCTTGAAGACCTGGTGTTGATTTGGAGATTTACGAGACCTCTAAGACAAAGCCATGGCCAAAAATACTAGCTCAATGAGCTCAGTGCAAAATAGAAACCTTTTTTTAGGGTGATAGTAGGGATCCCCATTTAATACATCACATAAGGCCATGCCAAGGTTCCTTAATGAGGAAAGGATAGAGACTGAAGGAAGACTCGAAGAGGCACAAGCTGGAAAAAGCCTATAAATGATAAGAACAAACAAAGAACCCTTATCCTTAATAGATCAAAATCGTAGACATGGATGCTTCACATAGGCATAGTCATATTTTCCATTCTAACACAATTAGTCATGAGGGTACCGATGTGGCCCGACGATAGAACCTGGAATTATTACCCGAGAACATTTCTAAGGTTGTATGCAAAGGAGATACGGATTAGAGTGACAAGATGATGTGATGGAAGGAAATTTTCCTGACGATGTTCTCATTGGATAGAGGGTTGGCCCATATTCCACATAAGCCTGGAGGTTTAACATGGAAGGATGAAGTGATGGTTCTCTAAGAAGCGCTAGGAATAAAAAGGTGGGACAATGTAATATGACATCACCTTAGTCATATCACCATGGATTAATATTAGAGTGGAAGAGTTGAAGGCACCAACAAAGGCTAGTGGGATGATTCAAGTGGGTGTGTAATAAGACCCACACTAATTCAGTGATGCTATTTGTCGAGGATTGGCTCACATGCCGAATTAGCCTAACGCATTTGCCCCAAAATATTAAAGTTGGAAGTAGATTTCAAGCACTGAGAGGAGAGTAGCGGGATGTCGTAAGTCGTACCATGCTGGTAGAGAACATACCCTATTGGTGAAGAAAGGGTCCCACCAACCAAGTTAGCCTGACGAGGTGCCCCTGAAGAAATAAAGGAGAATGAGAAAGGAGCCTTCAACATGAGAGAAGTGGGATGACGTCGGTTAGAACATAATAGCAACAAGAGTCAAAAGTTATACAAATGGAAGAGAAGGCCATACAACCCCACCATCCACGTAAGCCTGATATTAGCACCTCATGGTTAGCAAAGGGAGATCACTAGAGTGTGATAGGAGGGTCCCAATAGAATCATGTAGATCGGTTGCACTAGCCTTACAAGCAAGCTCGATAGACTTATCATTGGTACAAGTAGCATTCAAAATGAGTTTAGCCTAAAAATACAACCCTAGAGAGATGAAGAAGTGCCTTAAGAGAACGTGATCGAATAATATAATTGGGATTGTGTGAGCCTATAGTGGCGTAAATTGGTGGGACGTTTCTTTCCCAATGAGGAGGCAGCAGAGGGGCACGTTCTCCAAGGAAGCCTAGAATAGAGAGCCCCACTATAACTAAACACATAGTTTTGGAAATTCCAAGAGAGGGAAAACAGTGTGATGTAAGTAGGGCAATGTGTCTAGTGGGACCCACCGAGAAAGTAGGGAAACCTTTTTTTTAAAGGCATCAGGATGACGCAAAGAGCAGAAGTCATTGAGATTCAATGATATGATATATATATATATATATATATATATATATATATATATCTTCATATACATCTAAATGTGAAGATATTGACTCATTAGTGAGACAAAAAAATAATTAACCCAATCATATAATAGGACGTGAGGGGTCGGGTGAAGTTACAACAAGGGAGTGTATTTTGAAAAACCCTAGCCTGAGAGATTGCATGTAGGTTAGTGACACGGGTCTTACCTAAACACACATGTTAGAGCTTATAAAACTATATTTTGTACCTCATTTTGATTTTTATATCCCCAAACCAAATTCACAATATGCCCCTGAACTGTCCATGAAGTGAGTTATAACTGACATAAAATTAAAATTAGGACTTGGATCACTAAACCATCGATTTTATTAGAATTTTCACTTTGGGTTACAACTAGGGGTGAACTTTCATAGGATTACATAGGCTATACATTTATTTATTTATGGATCTTCATATCTAGGGTTTTGTTTAGTAAAGACCAATGGAAATTTTTCATAAGGTGGTGAATTTTGTAAGATCCCCACTGAAGAGATTATGGGTATCTTTGTCACATAATCCTTGTCTAAAAACTCTCAATGGAGATTATGTAACTCATTTATTATAATCAATATTTCTCATATACCTAAACATAAAATTTAAAATATCTCTCGAAATGGCTCTAGGAAGTGAATTACAACTACCCATAAAATTCAAATTGGGACATAGATGGGTAAATATTTTATCTTATTGGCCTCATGGAACAAATTTATAACAAGGTTGACTCCTATAATAGGACTCCATAGGTTCAAAATTGATTTATTTGATCATATTTAGAGTTAGGGTTTCAGTAACTAAAGGCCAATTGAAAAGTTACATAAGTGTGTGGACTTTTCAAACCTTGGCTGGTCGTATCACATAGGCCTTAGCTAAACGCACATGTTGGATCTTATATAACTCACTTATACATCTATATTTGGATTTTAGACCCCCAAACTAAATTCAAAATGCATCTTTGAATGGCTCCTAGAAATGATTTGCAACTCACCATAAAAAAATATTTAGGGCTTGCATGTGCGAACCATTGGTTGTGTTGGACCCTTGAGACTGAGTTGTAGCTAGGAGAACCCCTCTCCTCTGATTCCATTTTTTGTAATTGATATATTATATGATATATGAAGCTTTGGTTTTTCTCAATAAGGACTATGAGAATGTGTTTTAACAAACGGAGAATGATGTGCTATATTATAAATTAAGGTTGAGGAAGAATGTTTGAAACATCATTAAATTTGGTGAGTTTTTTATGGTTCTCAAGAAGCTCATAGAGTTATCTAAATAATTAGGGTTTTTTTTTAATGGATGCCAATTAATTTTGATGTATCTTGATAGTTTTTAAATGAGGAAAAAATACATTAATGATTTGGAAGGCCATGTGGCCTCTGATATTGAGCAGATATACCTGTATATAATTCCAAAAAGAATCTGATAAGTTGGTAATATATGAATTCATGAAAAATATGAGAACTTACAACAAATTAAATTAAAAAAGAGAGAATAGGTTTTTATATTAAATTCATGTATTCTTAAGGGCGATAAATTTGGTTAGTCTCCAAAACATTTTTGAGTAATTGTAGGATTAAGTTCTTGAATGAGTTCCTAGCATGAATTAAATCCACATGATAAAATTGGATTTCCAATTCTTAAAGAGGAAATTACAACATTTACTAATTATATTTGCAACAATTTGTAATTATTGGAGTTGCATGAGAGAGGAAATGTTGAAAGGAAGGAAATTGTTAAAATATAATAATTGTCAGTGGACATATGTGGATTTACTATAGCGGATTTGAAATTTACATTGAAAATGAATAAAAACAAAGATATTTTATAGAAAACATGAGAGATGCTGTATGAAGTGAAAATATTATGGATCAAGGACATTTCTCTAAGTTTATTTTAAAAAAGTTGTTCACATTTTGTGATTATTTTTTTTAATTATACTTGTTACTAAACTTAATCCTTTTAAATTGTTATATCTTTCATTATGAATGAAGCCACCAAAGCACAAACACATTATTAAACAAATAAATCTACTTATAATGCACCTATTCAAAATTCCATATTGAATCCACCATTAACATAAAGATAAAATGATGGGATGGGAGGAAGAAGATGAGAGCTTACCGAAGGAATGATTCTAAATAGTGAAATATTCATGAATATTATTCCAATAATATTGAATCCTAATAAGACCACTTCTAATATTCTCATAGGGATAATTTAAATAATGTATAAAAACATTAAAATTTCATGCAAGGGTGGATATGGAGGTTGATATATGTTTTGTTTTGAGTATTGTTAGTAACCATGTTGTTCACTGCCTTTTTCTCACCTAAAAGGTGGATCTATGTGTTATAATTCTAGATACAACCTCACATATGATTAAAAATATTGTGTAAAATATAAATGAGTTTCTCATGGAAGAGATGGTTGTGCTAGGTATGTGGACAAGGTTGGTGTATTACATCTAATTAGTTCATTTTCTTCCTATGGTCACTACCATGTAAATGAATATTGAATGTAGGTTTTTTATTTCATTGGGTGATAATTGACTCTAATGTTTCGAGCGTATGACAAGCCATTGGTAAGGAATATTAGACTCATTTTTTAGTGGTCTTCAAAAGTGAAAATGGTTCAAGAAATGGTAAAACAAAGGAAAATTATGGTCTAATATTGGTAGTGGGGGCATAGATAAGACTAGACTAAGATCTATGTAATATTAGAGCTAGTATATCATTGGGGCCTAAAGGATTTGCATTCTTACTAGTGGCATGCTTGATGTGTCAATGACCATGTTTTTTGTTATATTTGTGATTAATGTGTTGATTGCAATATTGCAAGGCCAACACGAAGATATGATACCTACTTTGCATGACCTTGATGGTTTTCTAATTGGAGGAGTGGTAAGGAACCTATTTAATTTATTATCCAATATAAAATACATCATTGATATGTTTTTCTTCAAATTACGACATTGGGAGTGTAAGAATGTTGAGTAAGATAATCTGTTTTACAGTAAATTTCATGTATTATGGGATATTTGTGTACTCTAGTTGCATGTTAGACTCCTTCTAATGTGTTTTATGTATGACTAGGTCTCATGATTGAAAACTTGTATAACTCTATAGAGGAATCCATAATTATTTAAATTTTATAGTCCTTATAAATGCATTCCAAAAGGTTGTAGTGGTGTAATTAAAATTCACTAGTCATAATATTGTTTGTCCACTTAATAGGTGAAAATGAAGTTAATACATCCATGTAAACACTTAAATTTCATAGATCTCAGCATTATAGTTACACTAGTTAGTTTTGATACAAGAATGGATGTCTTAGATATTATCTCATATTTTTATTGAATGGAAATTGATTCTTGGGTCACATTTTGACATCTTGATAAGAAAATAAAGTTCAATTTTGAAAAAATAACATTCATGAAAACTGAAACTAAAAATCAAAAAATTCAACGTGAAATAAAAACACACTTAAATTCATATAACACATGCCATGTAATCTCTATATATATCCTCAAACTTGTCTCACTTGTACAATTTTAACAAATTTGTATCTCATTCCCAAATATGGAAGTATGGCATATGGTAACCTATATAGAGAATTCAAGTAATATACAAATAACATATCAAACCCTATCATGAAAGTATGAAATATCATTTCCTATATACAAAATGGCTCTCATTGGTCACACATTGGGTACTGCCACCTTCACCACCACAATTTTCATCTCAAAAGTTGATATTTCCCCTCTTACTAAAAGAAGGAGACCAGTTTCAGTTTTTTTGTTTATGTACATGCTTTATCACTCTCAGGACTACAGAATTAATAAAAATACTCATAATACTTTTTTCTACAATGAATTAACAGACTTACAAATTTTACTTTATAATTTATTCCAAGAAATACCACCATAGATAATATAATTAGTCACGAGGGTGATTCCCTCCTCTATGACCCAAACCTCTCTACTATAATTTTAGAAATTACAAGAGAAAAAACATGGAATTTAGACAAAAATTCATAAAATCTCTTCCATTCATGATACATTACAAATTATAACATCCAAAATTTATTTCCCTAGAAAATATCAATTAAAATTTCTTCAAAGTTGTGCATTGACATTTTATTTTCTACTATATTGATGACTAATGGATATTATAAAGATTTTAAATATGTTTTCTTATTTAGTTGATAGAATTACATTGAGTAAGGCCAATAGACTATGATCATTTATAGGGGATATGATACCACAAGTGGGGAAATGTAAAGGGTGTCTAAGGGATATTTTTTTGTCA
The DNA here is from genome assembly GCA_034641835.2 of Pinus albicaulis. Taxonomy (NCBI): domain Eukaryota; kingdom Viridiplantae; phylum Streptophyta; class Pinopsida; order Pinales; family Pinaceae; genus Pinus; species Pinus albicaulis. The sequence continues at coordinate 944,899,467 of CM076575.1, forward strand.
AACATCTATATAGGCTATGCTACCATATTCACCTTATTAAAACTATAAGTAGAAGAGAAAACATATTCCTAGATTTAAGCAATAAATTATATAATTTAGCAAGGTGTCTCACCTACATTCTCATAACAAGAATAATTAGATAGGGTAAATTATTGTTAGGAAATTTTTTTGGTATGTGTTATATTCTTAGCATGATTATCCCCACATGATGTCTAAAGTGAAATGTGAAATAGGGGGTAAATGAGGGGGGGGGGGGGGGTTGTGGTGATGCCCCTTTTTTCGGAGGTTTACAGCTATGATGAAGCCCCTTGCATGACATTTCAAGGAAACACCCTCATACAAAAATTTTGGGAAGCTTTTTGTGTTTGTTTTTGGAGGATTTCAGAGAATTTTTTTGGTAAAATTGTTTTCCTGGCACATGGTAATTATTCCCATGGATTTTTTTTTTTTAATTTCAGGAACTAAAATTGCATTCTAATCATTGGTAAATGGATTGGCGGTTCATGGATTCCATGAGATATATATGTTGTATTGTGAAATTCAATATATGGATGTATGTATGTATGCATGTATATATATATATATATATATTTTGAAAAATATTGTTGGTTTTCCTTGTTTGAGTTTATAGATAAAATATTTGTATTAATGTGTGTGTTTACCATTGCATATTATCTATCATAATTAAGAATCTGTTTACACAAATTAATTATATATGGTTAACATTATGGCCCCATGGACTCCTATATATAGAAAGGAGGTTTTGTAAATTGTATCATCCAAGAATTGTTCATTTATGTAATGTATTGGAGGTTGCCCCCTCGAAGTGGCTCATTTCTAAGGCGTTGATATCTCTTTTCTTCTATTTTTGAAGCTGGTTACACAACACTATCATAATTAAGAATCTGTTTACAAAAATTAATTATATATGGTTAAAGCCTACATCGGGTATCAAATTAGTTTTCACTTCAAGGGAACTCCTTTGTGGCTAAGGGGTTTGGCTCAAGCCTATGGTAGACCATGTTATAATGGGAGATTTTTGGAAATTATTTTTGTGATGAAAAGGAAATGAAATGAAAATAAAATAAAAGAATTCAATGGGAAGAGATCGAGATTGAGAATATACAATGGTAAACACACATTAATAAAAATATTTTATCTATAAACTCAAAAAAGGAAACCCGACAATATTTCTCAATATATATATATATATATATTGAAAAATATTGTTGGTTTTCCTTGTTTGATTTTATAGATAAAATATTTGTATTAATGTGTGTGTTTACCATTGCATATTCTCTATTTTAATTAAGAATCTCTTTGCAAAAATTAGTTATATATGGCTATAGCCTACATTGGGTATCAAAGTAGTTTCAACTTCAAGGGAGCTCCTTTGTGGCTAAGGGGTTTGGATCAAGCTTGTGGTAGACCATGTTATAATGGGAGATTTTTGGAAATGAATTTTGTGATGAAAAGGAAATTAAATGAAAATAAAATATAGAGATCAAGAAATTCAATGGGAAAATAATTTAGTTGTGACCTCAAAATGGAATATTTGTTGGTGGAAAAAATCATTGGATCGCTATGGATCGATTTATTGTACCAAAAAATATTTCAAGAAAAGACCAAACCAAGTTGAATCGAAAGGAAAAAACCACAGTACAATTGTGTCTATGCGATTCAATATTATTGAATGTTTTAGGGGAAGCTACAGCAAAGGAATTATGGGACAAGTTAGAGGCTTTATACCAGTCTAGGGTCTTTTGTGAAAAAATCGTTCCTATGAAATAATTTTAATAACCTAAGGATGAAGGATGGAGACTCATTGATAGGGCATACAAAATAATTCAATACTTGGTAATTCATCTATTATCTATTGATATATATATTACACATGAAGATATGTATGAACGTTTGTTATGTTTTGTAACTTATACATGTGATAGATTGGTTGTTGGCATAGGTAGTAATACAACTACTTTAAGGTTTTACGAAATATTCTTATCCTTGTTATCAAAGGATATGAGATATATAAACATGGAAATTTGAACATAGATTCCTTGTTTATAATAGGACACTCTTAGAATAGAAATAAAAATAAGTCCTCAAGTGGGAGATATAAATATATAGTATGATACAAATATCTAGGAAAATGCATAAAGGCATGTTGGAAATGTGAAAAATAAGGTCATTATAATAATTATTGTAGATATAAATTTGTTCATAAAGGGAAGGGATTTGAGGATGCTCCTTCAGTAGAAGCAAAAAAATCCTTAAATACCGGAGTGAGGTGTAATTGGCTTCTCTAATTTCATGCGTATATCATTAGGAATTTCTTATTAACATAGGCATATACTTTCATATGATAGATCATAGGGAGTGGTTTCGCAAGTATGAAATATTCAATTGTGCAGATGTTTCCATAGGATATAACTCAACAGGTAGAGTCATAGGATAAAGAAAATTCATGTTGAATCCCATGGGTCGAAGTATTAGCTATAAATTTTATTTCTTTAACAATACCAGTGATGCGCGTGTAAAAATAGTTTTTGAAAAGGAATTCTATATAATATTTCAAGGAAAATTTGTATTTTTTAGGGAAGTTTGGATTAGAAATATGTACAAGTGGTTTGGAATAATTGTTAGTAATGAGTGAAAGAAATATTTTGTTGCTGAGAGTGGAGAAGAAGAAGTAAAAATCCCTACAACATATGGATAAAAGTCTATGATGTGGCACCAAATATTGGTAAATATAAGAGAAAAGGGCCTTCAAGTGCTACACAATAATTCTATGGTAGAAGGTATGTCTAATTTACCTTCAGATATTTTATTTCTATGAAAAAAAATTATATGGGAAGAGAAATTAAGTAAGATACTCCTTTGGATCTATGAGGTTAGAAGGAATATTATAACTGGTGCATAGTGATGTGCTTCTTTATGTGTTGGTTTCATAATTATCAAAATATATGCACCATGTCTCATTTATATATTACTTCTCAAGGAATACATGGATTCATTTCCTTAGGAATAAATATGAATTCTTTGATCTGTTAAAAGAGTTTAAGGTTGTTTTGGAAAATTAGATAGAGAAGGAAATTAAGGTGTTAATGATAGATAATGGTGGATAAATCTATAGGAATGAATTGAAAGAATCCTATAAGAAGTGAATTATATAAGGAAAATACCACTCCATGCTAACCTCAATATAATGGAGTTAGAGAAAGGATGAAGATGATGTTGATGGATAAAGAAAGGAGCATGCTCAATGGTGATTAGTTGGGACAAGAATTCTAGGAAGAATTAGTGGACACTATAAGTTATCCAGTAAATAGAACACCATAATCAATTTCGGATGAAAATAATGCACATGAGGTATGGATTGGTAAGAAGCATTCTCTTCAACATATCAGGGAATTTGGTTGTGATTCTTATGTACACGTTTCAAAGGAGAATGAGAGTAAGATGGATAAGAAAGTTTAAAAATGTATCTTATTAGATTCAAAGATGTTATGAAAGGGGGACCCAAAAACTAATAAGGTTGTGTGTTATGTGATGTGGTATTTAGATAATTCAAAGATCTCAAATAAGAAGTCCTACCAAGGGAGAAATAACCGAAAAAACATAGGGTTTTACTTAAAGGATGACAAATCAGACTCTATTTTAGAAGAATAATAATAAGAAGAAGATCTAAAAACTCTATGAATGAGGAGATTTATTCAAGAATTAAGGAAAAAAAAAGGTATACCCCACCGAGTTTCCATTCAAAATTTTATTTGTTTAATATTAATGCTAATCGTAGAATTTTTAGTGAGGAAATCGATTTAGAGTATGAAAAACTATAGAAATTGTTGTTCTTGAAGAAGTAGAAGCCTTGGACCAAAATGAGGCTTGGGACCTAGTGGAGTTTTTGGCTGGAAGAAATTTTGTTGGAAGAAACTAGGTGTTTAAGAATAATTTGAAGATGAAATGTGCAATGGAGAAACACAAATATAAATTCATAGAAAATAGTTATTCCCAAGTATAGAGAATTGAATTTTCTGATATTTTTTCTTTAGATTCTATGTTAACTTCTGTAAGATTTATTTTATTTATCTTTGTTTCTTTTTACCTTCAATTAGAATATATGGGTATGAGGAAAATATTCCTACATAGGGATCTAGAAGACCAAATATACATGAATCAACTGTAAGGATTTTCTTTTAAAGGAAACAAAAATCTTGTATGTATATTGAAAATTCCCTATATGGGATAGGGTCTTCACCATTGATGTGGTATAAAAAAATTTATGCTTATATAATAGGACTTGGCTTCATGAGGAGTAAAGAATATTGCTACACATATTCAAAATTAGTTGGTTATCATATTATTTATTTGGTGTTGTATTTGGATGATATGTTTTTTATTAGAAATGAAAGTTAAATTATATAGGAAGTGAAAACTCAGTTGTCATCTATATTTGATATGAAGGATCTCAACGTTGAAAAATGTATCATGGGAATGGATATTGAAAGAGACTAAGAAAATAGGAAACTTTAGTCAAGTCCAAGGAAGTTGGTACAAGCATTATTGTAGAGGTTTAATCGGTAGGAGTGTAAATTGATAAAGTTGGCTAAACCTATAGGTGTAAAGCTATCTATAATTCAATGTACCAATATATAAGAAGAAGAAGAGGAAATATCCAATGTTTCATATGCTAGTGTGGTTGGAAATGTGATGTATGCAATGCTATGTTTTAGTTCAGACATTGCACATGTTGTGGGAGTATTGAGAAAGTATAATTGAAAACTAGGGAACAAAAATTAGAAAATAATAAAGTGGTATTTCAGGTATTTCCATGGAACTAGTAGCTATTTATTATGTTACCAAGGAACACTAGGATTGGATAGAGTGTTGGAAATACATGGATTTATTGATGTAGACTAGGTTGTGGATGTAGATCCTAGAAGGAATACATGGAGACATGCATTTAACCTATTTGGTGTATAAATGAGAAGGATGAGAAAAATATATTTCAGAGTGGAAATCTCAAACATATAATATCAATACATGGAAACTACTCATGCAAGCAAGGAAGTAGTATGGTTACAAATATTGTGATTGCGTGTTGGCTTGGTACATCAAGATGTAAGGTTATATTATGATAGTTTTAGTGAAAAAATCCTGGAGAGGAAGCCAACTTCTCATTCAAATAGAAAGCATATTGATGTTTAGTATTAATTCATTAGAGATATGATTGAAGACAAAAAGGTGGTGCTTGAAAAATCAGACAGTTTGAAGAGTGTTGCACATTTACTAACAAAATATTTACTATTGAGATGTTATATTTGTGTAGAGAAGGAATGGTCATTATTTATCTATATTGTTGAAAATTTACTCCTACAATCCCTTTTGTGCAAATAAAACAACAAGTGGGAGAATGATTTCTTTGTGTTATATTATGTGCACGACTATCCCCACGTGTTGTATAATGTGCGATGCACAACATATATCTCATAAGGGGAGGTGTATATAGTTTTGATAAAAGTATTTTTGTGGCACATGGTGGTTTTTCCCATGGTTTTGTGGTTTTTTTAAGGAGCTATAGTTATATTCTAATACAGGGTAAATCGATTTCCAATTCATGGATGTAGCATGATATATATTTTGTATTGTAAAATTATACAAACTAATATATATTCATATATATATATATATATATATATATATATATATATATATATATATATATACATATATATAACCTTAATTTTTAATAGAGTATAGTTTCTAGGATAAAATATATGTGTTATTATGTTTTTTTTCCATTCCATCTTCTATTTTTTAGTCAAGAATATGTTTGTGGAAATTGATTGTAAAGGTTTAAAATGTACATAATTATAGATGGAAAATTATAATAGGATAAAAAAACCTAGGAAAAAGAGGATAAAAATAGAGTTTTATAAAGTAGAATAGTAGGAAATCAAGTTCCATCAAATGCAAATGAAAAATGAGATAATGAAGCAAGAAAATGTACAAGAAGTTTTGTCACGTAAGCTAGAAATTTCCACATATTTTTTTAAAAGAAGAGTGTGGAGAGAGTCCTAAGGGATTGAGAAGTAGAGAAAGAAGTTTTCATGTGCCATGATAGATAGGTAATTTGGGTGATTGTTTCTAATCAATCCTTTGCAAAACTTAGAAACGAAATATAACTTGGTTGAATTTCCTATAGATTGGACTCAAAATGTTGTTCCTATTTTTCCCTGGTGGTATTATAACCTATTTAGGGGGTGGATTTATTTAGTGAACCAAATGCAATTGGGTGGAAATCGCTCATTCTAGTGGTTGTGTTATTCAATTTTTGTGTACTCATATAGTTATTTATTTTGATATTACAAATTTATTATTTATTCACATTTTTCTATATAATTTATTAGTTGATAATAAATAATTAAAAAATAATATTTTTTATATGAGATATGTTTATATATGGAAGTTCAAATACAAAATTATATTAAGAATACTTTTTTCTATAAATCTGGTACAAACTTATATATGTTTCAATTCCCTTCGAGTAATGAGAAAAGATAATATATTATTTGGGTTTATTTTATTTTGTATAGTTAATTTATGTTTTAAAATCAATTGAATATAATTGTTTTGGAGAAATTTTTCCCATTTGAGTATGCTCTTGAAGAAATTCAGAACTTTCCTTTCATTCTAAAACTGCAAATGTGGAAAGAATCACCTAAATATGTATACTCAAATCCATTATAATATTGACAAGTTAGATGAAATTTTTATTTCAATGGTATTTAAATAAATTGTAATTCTATAAGCTAATTTATAAATATTTGAGGATTGGAAAAATATATCCCTAGCCTATGGTCACATAGAATGGAGTTGTGACTAAGTGTTGAGCCAAAAAGAGGGTAAGTGTATAGGTTCTTCATCGCACTAGGCTTAAATTAGCAAAAAAAAATTATTGTTTTCCCTTGTTGTTATTGGTTAGTTACAAAAATATTATTCCACATAATATTTTACTCACTATTAATGGAAGTAAATTGATTAGAATGGTGATCCTACAAATTGGTGGGTATAGTTTTTCTTTTGGAATAATTTCCAGATGGGTTGGTTATTTAAGTCTCTTATTGGTTTATTTAATAGAGATATATATTGATGGAATGGTGGAGATCTATTAGTTGACAATTTTTCAATCCGATAAATAAAAATAAATTATAACCCAAAATATGTCAAGTACATTTCTACTAATTACCATGTAAATTCATTGCAAATAATATAATCTAGATAATCGAATGATGTAGGATGCGAGTACTTCTCCACGAGTTACTATATGTTTATTTGATATATGAAAATATATTCGTTGAATTTAGAATCTAGCACATATTTTCTTTCTATCATTTAGTTACTCAATTTATTCCTATCTATTGACAAACTTTGGACATAAAAATATTATCTAATGATATATTTGGAGGTACGAAAAAAATGGTTGATAATTTAAGAAAAATCTAAATCTTTTTAAGTTCCCAACTTACCAAACATTAGTAATATAGAGAAGTGAATGTCACATTTTATTATATATATTAATAATATGACTAACTTAGATTTATCGTAATCATGTTCCTTGAACTATTTCAAGATGAGGAGTCAAGGATAAATTTCCCTTAAAACCAATTCCAAAACACATTTTCCCTCAAGTTTAAAGAGTCATGTGATTTTTTCATACTTATGCATGGGCTCTAAGAAATAATGGGAATAAATTCTACCATAATTCCATGCACGAACATTAATCTATATCAACCTATTTGATTTCCTATATTGTGCTAAGTATGTCGAAAGAACCCAAAATATTATGCTTCTATCACAAAATTCACAAATAAGGGTATGCGTATTAACCTTCTTTTAACAAGATAAATGAAGGAGTAATATGCCCATGTTTATTAGTAAATATAATAAATATTATATATTTATTGATTCATCAATTAAAAATTCCCAATGGAATTTCTTCAATCATGAGACTCGTATAATGAATGTTGCAACAACAACAACCACTCTTACAAATCCAGAATCATATTATTCTTTAATATTGGAAAAATAAAACCATGGACATGAAAAAATTAGGAATAGTAGTTCTTTTCTACAGTCATTAGAGCATAAGACTACACCCATGAATACATACAACTTGGACGTAAATTATTTTTCTCACTTGCACAAAATCCTACAAAATAGGTCATTGTAAAATTATTTCCAACAAAAATAACAATAACAACTATCCTATTCTCTATTCACACTTCAACATCTTATTAAAATCATGTTTACATTCATATAGAAACTTGTAGAAATAAGAAGAAACATCATTTAAATAATCTATTTATAATTTTCTACTACCTAAAAGCTACAGTAAGTAAGACATTTACTCTAACAATTTATATGCAAAAAAGCTCCAACCATTGGGGCATTTTACTAAACACCTTTCAAGCATCAAATCTACAACCATTGAGCCCTTTTGACAAACATTTTTCAAGCCTGTAATCGACAGGTATTGAGGAATTTTATCAAACACTTGGAAACAATGAATTTTTGATTCTTCTTTAACCTATTTAAGTCATAAAATCATAAATTGACACTTAATGTTGCCATATTAAAATAGGGGCTAAATAATCTTAACATTTCACCAAAAACACAACAACATGCACACATAGTTGGCATCAAAAATTTGGAAAGTCGCCATATTTTTGACTAACGTTCTGAAAATTAATATTTTTTAAACAAATCGGGGGTTACAAGTTCAGATGGTATATTATACCCCCTTGAATTAAGTAATTGCAAAACCTCCCATGGGTGCATTTTTTAAAAACTAGCAAATATTTTGACTCTTGGAATCCCATTTATACATTTTTATAATAGATGCCATGCAAGCTTGAATCTACAGCCATGCATAAAAAAAATAGTAATGCATAATTAAGCTATAATTACTTTTCCATTTCCTAAATTCATTTCTAAATAATTACAGCTACTCTAAGTGAATTGAAGGGTTTGAAGATTCATAAAAGATTATTTTCATTCAATCATTCCAAAAACACATGGAAATCATATTGAGCTATTGTAATACATATAGAGAATCACTCCAAAATAAGTGTTAACCATTGATGATTATTTTAATGCATTATTTATCCTTACTTGTTACCTACAATTGCAAATATTACAATAACATAATGACTGAAATTATCTCAAGTATTTTCTTTGAAACTCTAGGTTGCCATTATTTCTACATTTTTATTCTAAGTGTTGATATTGTGATTCCTCTAGGTAGAATTTGAACATGTGCTTATTTTCATACTTCTCCGGTAGGATGCAAGTTAGCACTTATTCATGCATAATTTTTTGCATGTATAATACAAATAATAATATTTCCCATTCACATATTTTTCCAAAAACTTGGAAACATATCATCAACCCTAACTAAAACATCCCTTTAATTACCTATTTTAATTAAAATAAAACAAAACCATAACTCATGAAAATCATACCCAATTCCTTTGAAAATTATGTAATGTAATTACATTTATCAATATTTTTCTTTCCTTTCTCAAACACTACAATACCAAGGTTACTATAGTAAATCAAACCAATAATAATTACAACTTGAGATATGATGATCTATTCAACTCCAATTTCTGAGAATATGATCTATATTTGATTCCTTAACCAATGCATTTGAACCGTCTACTTTTCCAGCCAACCATATCCAGGGAGAACTTCTCCCCTTGGATCCCCTGAACTGTAAGAGCTCACAGCTAGTAGAAAAATAAAATTATAGAGAGATATACAAGGCAATATTGGGAAGATAAGTTTCACTTCCTCCAAATAAAATCCACTAGGTAGAGCTACTTAGTAATTTATTTTACGAATTTCATTTTGATTTCGATAAATTTTGGCAACTCTCCAAGGCTCTCTATCTCACAATACTCTTCAAGTCTCTCAAACTCTTGGAATTACAATGCACCTCTTTTTCCTTCAGAAATAATAAGACATGAGACACATATATAGGAGGAGAAAACTATTCTTGTCATAATGGAGAAGTGATATGCATTCCTTTAGGAAAAGTAACATATTTCATTTAGAGGACTGTAACACATGCCATTAAGGAAAGGCATGAATTCCTTAGTCAAGGAGAGTGTAACATATGCATTAAAGAGAGCGCAAGAGAATTTTTTTATGACTTGATATAATGAGTGTAAGTGGAATATGCTATGTTTCTAATGTGTCATCAAGAGAGAGAGAGGTATGTAGAGAGGTCTGAAGTGATCGAGGTGATGAAGGTGACTTGTAATTCCTTTGAATAATAATATCATAGTCTCATAAAATATAATAATAATTTGAATAATATTGATGATTAAGTCAATATTGAAATATTATAGTGTATTAATGATAATTAAAGTGTTTTTCCTTCTACTACACTTGATTACTAATTGATGCAAGGTGATTTACCATTTTTGGAAAGTCATACTTGAGATGCTAAACATGAATTTCTTTTTTTAGAGAGTCACTCTATAATTGTCAGAAATTAGATTTTGTTAAGGAAATTCATCCCTAAGCTGTCCATGAGAGGTATTTTTCTTCTGGATAATAGGGATTCCACATCCCTATTGCATGCATATTCGTGCCTTAGTAGATTGAGGACTTTGCGCCCTCATCTACTCCAAAGATCCAATACTCTACACCTTGATATTTTTAAATATTCAGGACTTCATGCCCTAATTTTTTTATTATATATCTAAGACTCCACGCCTTTATATATCATGCATTTAGGGCTTTTCACCCTACTTTCCATGGATTCTCATTTACTCTGCTTCGAAACCTTGTGCTTCACCTTAAGGTATTGATTGTGAGCTCATACCAATCTGATGATTCGTTGGTAAGTTCTAGTTCCAAGACCAATAATTGTGCATGACTTCCGCAATAATATTTAATTTTCAAGAAATGACTTCCATAATCATTTATAATTTTAACAACATTATCTTGATATAACCACGTCATGTGCCACATCCTGATCAATACAATATTTAACATATATACTCGTACAAATAATGTATCATACACAAATCATAATTAACCATATGTTCCACATAACCATGATCATCCATGGATTTGTTTGCCTCAATCCTATATCACCATCCATGTCATACACCTATGTCCAAACTAGGATGCCAAAATTGAAAACACCGATAATATGCACTTAAACAAAATATGTCTCAACAAAATCATTCTTTATCACAAGCATCTATAAATTGTGTGAACCTAACCATACCTATAGCATACAAGCATATACATAAGTCTAGCATGCATAATATTTATATCACTGAATCAAAATTACCCTCTCCATATGTCAAAAAATGAAACCTGCCGAGGTGGGACACTACATACTCCTCCTCTTGGATTAAAAATTTCCCAAAGTTTTATTCTAGTTGTTAGATACACACACACACACACACACACACACTTCTAAAATATGATCAGGCTATCCATGGTGATAAAAATTCCATTATTAATCAAGTAACATGTATAATAATGCCATGCTAGATAGATTTTGACTACACCACAAAACATACTATATCAAAAGAATCATATAATAAAATATATTATATATAGACACTATTATCCATAAATTATATAAGATATAAAACATACTCATATAAATGAAATGGATATCACATTACACATTCTTTCCTTTTCCTCATCCATTAAGAATTCAATAATATTTCTTGTGTATTATCTTATGTTTCTATATAAAATTTTGATCTTACCAACTCGCAAAAAAATACCACATTAGATTTTTAAATAATAATGACGACCCATCCCATCTCACAATCTAAATTCGATACAAGAAGAATCAAATCATCCATATACAATTGTCATTACAAAATAAAACATGTCATGTATATAACCCAGTCTTATATCCCACATCATTTATTTCTTCTCAATCTAATTTTTCCCCTTTTAATATCATAAGACAAGCTTGAAATAAAAATATTTATGATCTACCCATAATTTTTACTAAATGTTTACTCTTTAGGTAAAATCACAATTTGAAGTTGAAGACATTTTTTTTTTTTTAAAGTAACACGATAAGGTTCCATAAAATCCTCACTGACCCACTTTTCTATTTTATACCATTCATTGAATTCCCATAGTATTCATTATTATTCACTCCTCTTACTTGAGAATAAATTATGCATGACTTATTTAGAATACCTTCATTTAAAAAAAAAATTTGAAGCAATATTTTTGCAAGTGTGTAATCAACAACAACTCTCATAATTATGAAAATATGATATCTATATTATTGAATCTATCTTGATAAATGCAAGTAAAAAAAATTTCTAACTATAATATTTCCCATGATTTTTATTAAATAATTAAATAATTCATTTGTTTTAACATCTTATTCCCTAGTATTTATTCATAGAAAAAAACAAGTTATGGAAACAATACACTTTTCAAACTATGAAGAATAAGTTTCAGACTATCACAAGCGAATTTGTAACCAAAATCTAAGCTTCTTACATTTTTTTTTAAAGGGCAATTACTACGGTCTCAAAATATTGCAGCCTTTTTTAGGACTAATAACTATTCATACAACTATAAATCCAATTATAAATTACTAAATCCAACAATATCTTCCATTCCCCATACAAATACAATCATCTTTGGTTTATAAATCAAGCAAAACTTGCAATGCATCAAAATGTGATCTCACTCTCCTTGAATTTCTGCCTCAAAAAAGTATCACAACCACATATTCTTGTAAAACAATAACTCAAATGATATTTTCATTAATCGAAAACCTTTTTTTTCTTTAAGTAAAAATAGAACAAATTTCTCACCAAAAAACATGTTTATCTTCTATACATCTTATTCTCTTAACAATCTACAAGTTAATCCAATTTCAAGAGATAAATTCATCAAGTTCATAAACAATATAAATTTTGACTTGATCACCTAACTAACAATAGTTTAGAGCAGATCATGAGTTCAATCCTCATAATTTATCTACTTAATTTAGTTAAATATAATTCAACCAATATGAAATATATAAAATCATTAAGGAGACTATTATGGCTTTTATCGATCTAGTTTGTATTAAGCCAATAAAAAATGTATTTCATCAAATTATCACAATAATCCTTTTCTACATCTATATAATTTGAAAATCAATTTAATTCTACGTAATTAAAACACACACAAAAGAATTACAATACTATAGGATAGATACCTAGTTCATACTTGACTCCATATATCAAAATAAGTTATTCGAGGCATTATAAACAACCTAATGGTGTTAATTATACCAATATTAGTATCTTCATTTATAGTAAAGATAAAATAATGGATATAGATATCAAGCAATTTCATGTTACAAATATATATCCATTTAACTTTAATTACACATAACAAATCCTCATTAATCATGTCTATGAGATTCAATCAAAATAATTTGTTCATTCTAACGAGAAGAATTACTTAGCTCATAGATATATGTTAGTATGGATTCCATACACATACCTTATCTAATTACTTAGATCATAGATATATGTTATTATGTATTACACACCAATATATTAGCCCATAGATATATTCTAGTATAGATTCCACACCCATACATAACTTAAGGAAAAAATAAGCTTCAAGTGTCCCTTAAAATGGCTTCAACAATAATTCATGCAAAAGTCATTTAAGCCTCTTGTTTATTAGGAAGGTCATGCCAAAACCTAGTGTTTGAGTAATATCAAGTTATTTTACGCATAATTTCAAACCAAACTACACAAAATCAAGTAAAATAAATCGTAATAATTTCATTCTTACTCGTTATTAATGTATTCCCAAATAACATTTTAACACATCAAATTAATGTGCATACATTACTTGTGAATGTACATTCATAGTTAAAATTGACATCCTTCAAGGTAATTTTTGTTAAGTTTAAATTAGTGTAGATAATAAAAGATTCATAATTAACAGGATGAACTCAATCATCACATTAATTGAATCTCAGCCTTACACTTGTTACTTATTCCCAAGCCATACACAAACAATTCATCATACTATAGTGCCAATTAGGTCAATAATGTTCTTAGTAGATATGATTTTAGCTAGTAAAGATGGATATTGAACCCATATGACATTGATAATTATGCATTAAAAATATATGCATCCATGCATGCACTCCACCTATCTCACTCATCAATTGAAAATCAAGCCATTCACATCCTTTATAAGCACATAATTTATAAGCATGTCTTTAATGTTTTTAACATATTGCTAATAATTTTCCTTAACAAAAATATAATGGAATATAAGAAAGATTTTTTTTTTCTTTCATGAGTTTCTAAATGACATAATAATAATAATAATAATAATATCCGATATGAAACCAATTTTCTTCCAAGTCAACATAGACAAAAATTCAACGTGCATGCAAAATTAACATTCATACATCATCAACCTACAAGCAAGCATGTCAGCCCATTAGGACCTAGTGGTGTAGCTTTATTCGATACCATATGTGAGTTCCCACCTTACCAACCATAAATAATATAGAGAAGTGAAGGTTACATTGAACAATAGGAGTCATTGTTTTTTTTTTCTTTTATATTTTCATAATAAGACTAACTTAGTTTTCATGTAATCATGTTCCTTCATATATTTCAACATTAGGAGACATGGATAACTTTCCATTAAAAATAATTCCAAAACACATTTCTCCTAATATTTAAATAATCGTGTGATTTTTTCATACTTATGCATGGGCTCTAAGTAAGTCTGGAAATAAATTCCACCATAATTCCATGTGTGAAAAATAAGCTCATCCTATTTGATTTCCTATATGATCCCAAGTATTGCACAAGAACCCAAAATATTATGTTTCTATCAAAGAAAATCCCCAATAATGGTATGAGTATTAAACTACTTGTAAGAATATAAATGGAGGAATATGCCTCTCTTTATAAATCAATCTAATAAATATTATATGTTTATTGATTCATTCAATAAATTTTCCCAATGGAATTTATTCAATCATGAGACTCGTATAATGAATTTTGTAGTAAGACAAGCCATTGTTACAAATTGAGAATCATATTATTCTTCCAAAAGTGCCACATAAAACAACGTACTTGAAAAAATTGGGAAAAATAGTTGTTTCTATAGTCATTAAAGCATATGAATGCACCCATGAATACATCTAGCTCAAACAAAACTGATTATCCTCACTTTCACAAATTCCTATAGAAGTGGCCACTGTAAAACTGTTTCCAACAAAAAAAACAAATACAACAACAACAATTGTCCTGTTCCCTATTCACACTACAAAAACTTATTAAATTCATTTTCACATTCATATAGAAACTTTCAAAAATAGGAAGCTACATCCATTAATTAATCTATTCAAAATTTTATAGTATATAAAAGCTACGGTAAGTAAGAAATTTACTCTAACAATTTATATGCACAAAATCTACAACCATTGAGTTCTTTTGATAAAAACCTTTCAGGCATGCAATCTACAATCATTGAGGCATTTTGAGAAACATTTTTCAAGCATGTAATCTAAAGTGGTTAAGGAATTTTTTCAAACACCTGGCAACAATGAACTTGAGATTCTTCTTCAACCTATTTAACTCATAAAATTCATAAATTGAAACTTCAATGTTGGAATATTAAAACTAGCACTAAATAATCTTAATCTTTAACCAAAGTCTTGACAACAATCACAAATAGCTTGCATCAACAATATCAAAAATCAACTAGATTTATGAATTAGGTTCTGAAAAACATTTTGTTGGATCGAAATGAGGGATTACAAGTCCCTAGGGCACGGATACCCGCTCATGTTGACTTGAATATTTATGAAACCACCCGTGGATGCATTTATTTTTAACTAAAAAATATTCTAACTTGTGGAATCTCATTTACATCTTTTGTCAACCAGATGGCATGCAAGCTTGAATATACAACTATGCATAAAAAATCGTAACATAAAATTATGTTATAATTACCTATGAATTGCCTAAATGTTTTTCCAAATCATTTCATCTCCTATAAGTGAATTGAAGTGTTGTCAGATTCATCAACCATTATTTTTATTCAATCATTTCTACAAATATATGGAAATCACCTTGAGCTGGTGTAATACGTATACAAAATCACTCCAAAATAAGAGTTAACCAATGATGATTCTATTAATGTATTATGTATCCTTGTTATATACAATTTCAAACATTGAAAGAAAATAAAAATAAAAATTACCTCAATTATTTTCTTTGAAACTCTTGGTTGCCACTACTACGTTTCTATTTTAAGGGCTGATCCAATGATTCCTCTAGGTATACTTTGGTTATGTTTCTATTTCCTTAAATATATGGTAGGTTTCCAGTTATAAATTATTCATGCATAATTATATGCATATATAATAACAATAATTGCATTTCCCATTCACATTTTTTTCCAAAAAATTTGCAACTTATCCCCAACCCTTTCTAAAACATGCATCTAATTACCTATTTTAATTAAAATGAAACAAAACCATAAATCACAAAAATATTTACCAAATCCTTTTAAAATTATTTAGTGTCATTACCTTTATAAATATTTATCTTTCCTTTCTTAGATTCTACAATACCAACTTACTACAACAAATTACACCAATAATAATTCTAACTTGAGATGTTATAAAATATTCAACTCCAATCGTTGAGAATATGATTTGTATTTGATTCCTTAACCAAATCATTTGAACCATTTGGTTTTCCACCGAGCCATATCTAGCGATAAATTATCCTCCTTGATCCCTTGAGTTGTAAGAGCTCACAAGAAGTACCCAAATATAGAAGTAGAGAGAGATACAAGACAAGCTAAGGAATATAGGTTTCACTTCCTCTCAATACCACTCATGGTAAGATCCACTAGGTGGAGCTAATAAGTAATTTAGTTTATGAATTTAAAATTCATTTCAACAACATTTGGCTACTCCGCAAGACTCCTCCTCTCATGATCCTCTTCAAGTCTCTTCAACTCTTGCTATTACAATGAACTTATTTTTTCTTCTCAATTGAGAATACTTGAGACACATATATAGGAGGAGAAATAAGTTGTTGTCGTAAAGGAGGATTAATGTGCATGCCTTGAGTAAAAGTAACATATTCCATTTAGATAATTTTAACTCATTGCATTAAGGAGAGTGTAACATGTGTATTAAAGAGAGTGTAAGTGGAAAATTTTATAACTTTATTTTAATGAGTGTAAGAGGAATATTCCATGTTTGTAATGTATCATTTCAAGAGAGACAAATTTATGTACAGCCATGAGAGTCATAAAGGAGAGAGGTGTGAAGTGATTGAGGTGATGAATGTCACTTGTAATTCCTTTTAATAATAATATCATTGTCTCATCAAAGATGATAATAATAATAATAATAATAATAATAATAATAATAATGTTGATTATTAAGTGGAGATTTAAATTTTAGGATTGATTAGTGATAATTTAGGTAATTTTCCTTCGACTATACTTTATTAGCAATTATTGAAAGGTGATTTAATATTTTTGAAAAGTCATACTTGAGATGCTAGACATGAATTTATATTTTTAGAACTTCACTCCAAAATTGTCAGAAATTAGATTTGTTTAGGAAATTCATCCCTAAGCTTCCCACGTGTGTTACTTTTCTTCCAGAAAATAGGGTTTCCAAATCGATATCGAATTTATATTGATGCTTTAGTACATTGAGGACTCTATACCTTGATCTACTCCAAATATCCAACATTCCACACCTTGATCCTTTTAAATATTCAATGCTCCAGGCCCTAAACATTTTATTATAGATAAAAGACATCACATCTTTATCTTTTTAGGATTTAGGAATTTGCACCGTAATCTCCATTGATTCTGATATACTCTACCTTGAAACTTTATCCTTCACCTTAAGGTACTTATTATGAGCTCATAACCATTTGATGGTTTGTTGGTAAGGTCTAGTTCCAATAACAAGAATTGGGTTAGGTCCCTATATTAATAGTGTATTCCCTTATTCTATTAGTGTAAACCCCTTATTGTTATTGTTATACCACTGTAGTCCCCATATTGTTATTATTATGCCCCATAAAACCCCATTATTTTTATTGTTGTTCCCATATATTATTATTGTTAGGTCAGCTAGGATTATATTGTGATCCCATGGACTCCTATATATAGAAAGGAGGTTTTTTCATTTGAATCATCCAAGAATTTTTCATTTACATAATGTAAAGGAGGTTTCCCCCTTTAAGTGTATTATTTATGAGGCGTTGATCTCTCTTTTCTTCATTTTTGGATCTAGTTTCATAACATTTTGTATCAGAGCATTAGATTCTAGGGTTTTGCTGCTCCAAACAGGTCATCATATAATTTATGCTATAAATGATTTTATACGAATGTTTAGGAGCATATATTATTACCACAAAAATTTGAAATGCCGAGGACCATTTTGTAGAAATTTCATATCTTGGTTCGCAAAATTTTTGGAGATATGATCTGTGGAAGTTAGGGTTTTTTCAAGCTCCCAAATTTCATTTCAAATAGGTGACCATGGGAAAATTGTCAAAAATATTTCTCTAAGCATCGGATTGGAATTATGTAAAAAATGGCCGAAATTAGACAGAATGTAGTTACTTGTGTATCCATTTCAGATCCTAAGGAAGAAACAATGATGCGTGGCACACCGTACAAATTTTCTCTACTGAACCATGCCATAATTAGGTCATTGTGGGAGATTGGGTATAAATTTGTCTTGAAGATTCCAAATTAGGTCAGAATTGTGGCATTTGAAAGAATATTTAGAGGGATACTACAAGACTTAATTTCAGATATTGAAGATATGAAATCACGGAGATAATTTAGTTTCAATATCAAGCTCCTCAAAAGCAAGAAAAAGGTGTGTATTTTTTTTTCAAACTGCATAAGTCTTATTTGAAAAATCAGTTTGAAGTGATTCTAAGGGAATATTTAAGAATGCATATAAATATTGAGTTATATAATGCCTCCCTAAACAATTCCATGCCCATCAAGCCCTCATAAAGCTCTACTATGATGAATGAAGAGGAACAATTGCAGTATGATATATCAACTTTAGGGTACCATGTGCAACAAATTTGAATCTTGTAAAGAGAAATCAGAGATGAAATAGATGGTTTATAAGAAAAAATGAAGGCTAACTTGGACAATTTGAATGATCAAATCAAAGATAATATGGATGATAAAGTAGTGGAAGATCACATCGAGCATCAACAACAAGTTTTCCAACTCTCAAAGGATAACATAAATTTGGTGCATAATCGAATGAAACAACAAGAAGATCAACATCACATCGAGAGAATTTCTAAAGCGGTAACAGAAAAAAGAACTCGAAAAATACAAAATCGATCAATTTTAGAGTATCGCAGCAACTGGAATAACTTACCCGTTGAAGATTCCACATGGGAGGACGATAATTTTATATAGAAGCATCAGGAAATAATCAAGCGTTGAGGAAAACACTTGTTTGAAGGAGAGGGGCATGTTAGGTCACTATATTGTTACTTTATTCCCTTATTGTGTTAGTGTAGCCCCCTTATTGTTTCAGGAAATAACTCCCTAGAGGTCATTGGGTCAAAAACCTCCATAGATTAGGGCATGCTATTCAAGAAGGACTCACAAAACCAAACTTGTATGCTAAAAACTAGATAACATTGATTGTAGAACTCACCTGTAGATCCTACGTTTCATGTAGATCCCATGGGATCCAAACCCCCAACAACTCTTCTTCCTCTTCAACCTAGAAATCAAGAAAGAACATGCACGGAAATCTACTTGTACAACATATATCTCTCCTAAATGTTAGTGTAATCCATGTGAAACATCATATAAACAATAATAAATTCTTAATTAACAATCTTTTCACATATGCAAGCAGATATTAAGACGTGAATTTGGGAACAAGATGGTTCTTCTTCATTACGAACAACATTTACAATAATAGAAAGGTGGAGAGATCACTTGAATCTTTCCACGATCTTCGAACAGACCGTCGTTCGGATCCGTCCTGCCCTTGCCTCACTAGGATACTTTCAAGACTTGTGCACACGAGGTGACAGATAAGTTGATGAACATCTCTAGGAAACAAGGGTTTCCTGTAAAAATCTGGGAAGTGCAGGAGGCATGGGAAATCAGACTTGAATTGGGGCTCCAACAGAGTATAATGTCTATAATTTTCTCCCTCCCTTAGGCCATGCACATGAGGGGCTTTTATACTCCTTCAAAGTAGTTTCAATCTGTTGGAAATAGTTGGCCATGGGCTGGGGTGGTTGAATTACGGGAATAACCATCAACCCAGCCTTGAAAATATGGATTTTTATATATATTTTTAAGGATTTTAATGGCATACACAGAAAAGTATCTCTGTACTCGTATATACACACGAAAAAGTCTGGGCATACCCGCATATGGGATTTTAAACACTAATTTTTATGAACTTTATTCAAGTCTGTGGGAATGGATGCCCATGGCCAAAAAGACAATCATGAATCACATGAGGGTGAAAATGGTGCTATAACAAATGCCCCCTAATATATGAGGTCAGAAAGGGTACATGATGGCCGAAATATATTATGTGCATAGAAAGAACTTCACGAGGACAAGAGAGGACTTGACCAAATTTCAGCCTGCCAATAACCAATGAAAGAAAAAATAGAGTAAACTCATGTCTGAGGCGGGCATACCCATGCTCAGTAAAAAATATATCCATATAGAAAGTATAGAATAGATACAGAATGTATACAAGTATATCTGAACTGAAAGTACACAATGAATCATCTGAGCACGGCCCGGAAGTACAAGTCGGAATCAACGTCCAAGTATCACATATATCAAATTGATCAATAGTGCTGAAAATGGATGTCTGATCACAAAAGTAACTGAATCTCCAGGTACCAAATCATAAGTGGTGGAACACATGGTACGATCAGGCAACTCGGGAGCCAACATATAGGATGATGCTGTACTGACACTGCAACATATAAGGGTGGACAGAATCACTGGCAGAAACTGAATGGACTATCAAAAAGGCACCGAAAGATGCTGATGCAACCCGAGGTCTTCACTGATATCGATGACACAATTCTACACAATGGGAATAAATGAACTGAAGTCGACCATGTGAGGAATCATTGGATTACCGGTCAATAATGTATACCGTTAACCAATGCGAGACAACTCACCAATAATGAAAATTAGTGTCAAGGTGCCCCAATAAAATCTAACAAGTGCGATTAAATGTGTTGAAGCCGAACACTTGGAAGAATCTACCAATCAGGAGGCAATGATGAATCCCCACTGTTGATAGGGAAGAGTCTGCCACTGATGACTGCAAACCCTAATGTACTGACAAAAGACTCTAGACCTTATTCCCAGAGCAATGAGTCGGAGTCGATGGGAAAAGATTTGCTGGAAGGAAGGCATTAAGGAATCCCGCATCAGTCCAGTGTGAGTGTAACCCGCAGGCCAAGATTTGGAAGGAATCGGATGAAGAAGAGTGACAGAACCAAACCGAAGTATGTTTCCGACATGCACAAGATGAAGCTAGCGCATGGAAGAAACCCTCTGAACCAACCAATAATGAAAGCTGACACAGAGGCAAGATATCCACCGATAGGGTCAAATGGAAATCAAGGTACTGCATGAATCCCAAGTGTGATAATGTATGCTGAAGTCGAACACAGGGGAAACCACTCAGTCAAAGACCCATAATGATGATCAAATGCTAAGCACAAGGTCACCTATCAATGATGGAAATAAAGCCAGGGTGTGGCTCTAGGTTTACTCTCAGAGCAATATGTTGTAGTCGATGAGAGACAAGCCCACCAACAAGAAGTCAATGGAGACCTTCTCAAACCAGCACGAGCAGAAGACCAAAACATCTGATGTGATAGAACAAGATACTGACAAGACCGGGTAGGCCAACTGAAATAATGAGTCAAGAGACACCACAGAATGGCTGACTCTGGTTAGACTTCCCTTGAACAAAAGCATGACTCATGATGACCATGGTAGTAAAAATGACACTGTATAAGTCTGTTATTCAAGAGGCAAAAACAAACTCTCCATATGATTGGAAGATATAACCAATCGGGGGAGGACTGACCAATGAAACAAGGCAAAAGTTGAACCTAGGTCAAAACTAAAACCATCCCAAATTAAGGAAATATATAAGTGTATGTGCTTTGTTCAAGGGTGAAAAACTGATTATTGTACTGCCATAAAATTACGAAGTAACATCCCGTTCCCGCTCTTTTTGTTATATTTGATTTTTTTGCCTTTTTCATATAATAAGCCCGAAGAAGAATAAAATAATGCTATGGTACAATGGATAGAACAAGTATCAAGAAACATATGCACTAGTTCCTGGGATGGGAATGATCCTATGCTCAATGCAAGGTGGTGGAAACTGGTAAGCAACACTCAAAGGAATGTTCCATCCATGGGTAAAAAGGGTGTCAAGTCGTGATAGCTAAGTGCATGCAATGGTTAACTTGTACAGATAGTCAAGGTCAAAAGATGGCTTAAACATCGAGTCCAAATGAAGCCAGCTAAAGGCCAGGATAAACAAGTAGCCAGTATGCAATGCAGTAGTACAACTCAACAACACTAGGGAGCCTCTAGGGTAATAGCCAGAAAAATGATAGTGAAGAAGAAGAAGAATGAAGCTTCAACACATAAGTCATGGTTGGACTAAAGAGGACTCCCGAGCCTACATAAAATGCAGCATGGGCAACAAGTGATAGCAAGGAACTAACTAGGAAGCCCATGTAAAGGAAGGCTCTACCACCAAGTCATGATTAAATAATCGGTGAGTGAAGTGGGTAAAATACTCATGACCTGATGGGATCGACCCTATGGCAAGTGATTAGAATGTAGGCTAGTATGCAAAATGCAACGGAAAATTGGATTCCCTACCTATATGCTAGTGAAGATCATATACCTACCATGACGAGTTAGCAGTCATGGATCAAAAACCTGAAAAATCTCAACTTCATCAAAATGTACCTGAAAATATACCAATTTGGGCACTTCTAAGCATCTGAGTTATGCAGCTTAAAATAGATTGAAAAAATAAGCATAACAAATTTTTGCAAAAAATTTCAAATTCTAGGCATAAATACACATGTTACCTCACATTTGGTTCATTGTTACTTGCTGATTTGGGAAAAATAGCTCTGGAGAAAAAGCCTCTTTCATCAAAACAGGAGCAATCGATGATCAAAATTCATAGAATCAGTCAGGTAAGCTCTTAATCCATCATTATTATCAATTTTGTCCATTAATAGAGTTAAAATTTGGAAATTTCACCGTATAAATTTTTGTTTTAATATAGGTCTCTACGCATATGCGGGTTCATATGGACCAAGCCGTGTATATACGCGACTGTGTACAGGGTAAGTCACGTATGCGCAACCTGAAATGTAAAAAAGCGTTTCTAATGGACAAATGAATGAATTTTTTCAGGATGACTATCACTTGGAGGGAACGTGAGCATAGTGCAATTGAAAATGAAGTAATGCAAGATCAACAATCGCTCAATATCCTCCGAAATTGTGGATTGCTCAAATTTTTCAAAATGCCAAATATGAAGAGTATGTCCGGTTACTTGAAATCCTAGTAAATTATTGGGAACCAGAGGAAGATTGCTTCGTGATAGATCAAATGCCCATACACATAGAGGTAGAAGACATCTACTTCATTACTGGACTCTCATGGAGGGGAGACCCAGTATATTTGCACAGCAAGCCTTTGGGAGGGCTTACTATGGATGACTATGTCCACGTCTATTGTGTAGAGGGGTCCAAGAAAGTAGGGACTCATATTGCTATTAAGGATTTGAGATATCTACACATGAAGATTCTCCTATTCACCATTGGCAGGGTAGCAGGATCTGCTTCTTTACATCATGCATTCAGGACTCAGATGAGCATAGTTGTGGAATGCCTAGCTCACCTATATGATTGGTGTACAACTCTATTAATGAACATGAAGCAACAACTAGCTTCCATCCGGAAAGAAAAAACAAAAAATTTCATATATGAGACCATCTTGATGAAATTCTTCTTTGAGAAGATTCCTGGGCTTCGACCCAAAGTGATCTCCTCCATCAACAGCCCAAGAGACCCAAGAATTGCTCGATGGGTAGATCTGATGAAGAGAGTAGGGGGAAGTGAAGTTCCTTGAACCACCTGGGATGACGAGTTCTTCTAATGGTGGGCAGAACAAGTCATCGGAGTGGAGGACTAACCTTATGTTGGGATGGATTTTCGCGGTGATCCAGACCTCGTCCTTCCACCTGGCGTAGCATGGGGCACAATCGGTAAGATTGCAATTTTTTAATTATATGAATTTTTTGGATTTTTTCAATATATATGAAAAAATGTGAAAAAAAAACATGTTTTTTGATTGGATTCAAAATGACTTACAATATTATGATGACCATGATACAGATATTGGACTAGTCCATCCTGAGGGCTACCCACGACATAAGCGCCGCAAAGGCGAGGCGAATACTGTAGACCCAAACAGAACCCTCCATGTTGTACAGAGGAACTTGGACGGTTTAACTCACCAAGTGCCTATGGCTGCAGTGGAAGATCTACCTGAGGCCATCCAGAGACGGGTAGTGGGAGTACCACATCACTGGGTGCGATTATTCCGCCGAGTTGCTACTGCAATCGTGTTCTATAGGAACACAAATTTTGGGCAAGGACCACAGGAGTAGATAGATATGATTACCAGATGGCTGTATTTTTTGATACTGAACATGATCAAGCATAAGCCCTAATTTTTTTATGACTTATGGATCCATTTTTGTATAGTTTTTGAACACTCTGATGATATATATATACAACGATTTTTGATGTGATGTGACAAATGTACAAAAATGCATGATGTTTTTTATGATTAAATTTTAATGTATGGAATGATTAATATGCCAATCAATTGCTTGATTAGCTAATGAGTCTGCCATCCAATTGTCTTCTCGAGGAATATGAATGAATGTGAAAAATTGAAATGAGATTTGTAACAAATGTACCCTCAAAAACAACCGGAGTAAAAACGGATCTCGAACTCGATAATTATTGTTCAACTGCGACACCACCAGTTAGGAGTCCAAGAAAACTACCAAAGAATCAACACCCAAAGATGTTGCCTCCGAGAGTAGATAAATAACTATAGTGTACTCTGCTATATTATTGGAAGCAGGGCCAATGCAGACTGCTCTTGATACTAACAACTAACCGGATGGATGATGGAGCACCCAAGCCGCGGAAGCCAAGTTCCAGGTGTGTCTACTAGCACCATCGGTGAAACCATAATGACTCATGACATTCGACACAACCTGCCAAAGCAGATAAAAAAAATCACCATCACCTCAAAAACCTAAAAACTAGATATGTAAAAAAAAAAAAACTACTAATATACAAAAGTAAGACGCCAGGCCGAAGCCTAGGCATAATAACTTTTCAAATGGAGCCCATTTCTGGGCTCTGAAAACTCATTTCCTTCAAAATCAACCAAGGTATATGCTCCTTTTTTAAGGACTTTTTTAACGATGAAGGGGCCATACCACATAGACTTAAAATTTCTTGCGCCCAGGGCATCCTTCTCTTGGGCATAGACCAAGACGAGGTCGCCTTCCGAGAAAACCCTAGGTTTGACTGCCTTATCGTACTGAGCTTTGACTTGTTTCTTATGTGCCTCATTCATCATGGCGGCATCCCGACGCTGCTCATCCAGGTGTTCTAGATGAAGGAGACGTTCTTCAAGACTAGAAGTGTCAAGAAGAAGCTCAACAGCTAAATTGAGAGAAGAAATCTCACATTCAATGGGAAATATGGATTGCAACCCGTAAACTAGTTGAAACGGAGTAAAGCCAGTTGCAGTTTTCACTGACGTCCTGTATGCCCAAAGTGCAGGATACAACATGATATGCCAGTTGGATCGAGCTTTATTAATTGTCCTTTGAAGAATGGTCTTCAAGGATCTGTTCACGGCTTCCACTTGCCCATTGGCCTGAGGATAATATGGAGATGAATTCTCCTACTGGAAACCTAATTTTAGAGCCAACTCAGCCATCATGCTATTCTGAAAATTACCACCATGATCAATGAAAATATCTCTAGGAATACCAAAATGAGCAATAACCTAGTTGAAAAGAAAAAGAGCTGCTGTCTCACCATCATTCCCAAAAGTAGGCATAGCCTCGACCCACTTCGTAAAGTAGTCTACTACTACAGTAATGTACTTGTGACCTTTAGCCGAAGGTGGGTTACAAGTAGTATAATCAACACCCCACTTTGTAAAGGGACCGACAGTAATGACTGGAAAAAGCAGAGCTGGATGAGCGCGCATTTTTCGAGTATAGACCTGACACGGATGACACTTTTTGATCGACTCCATAGAATCTTTGAAAATCGAAGGCCAAAAGTATCCAGCACGCAATATTTTTGGGTTGTAGCAAGCCTAGATAAATTACCACCACAAGCTCCACTGTGGCAATCATTCAACACAACCTCAGCTTCTTCGAGAGTTAAGCAACATCTTAGGATTGAATCAACCCCTCGACGATATAAAGCATCACCAATAATCAATTATTTTTTAGCCAAGTGACGCAACTTACGGCGCTCAACTTTTGAAAAAGTAGAGGGAAAATTCGCAGTATGAAGATACACAATGATATCTCCATACCAAGGATCCTGTGGAGAGATGAGAAACAAATGTTCATCTGGGAAGGATTCATCATAGACTATATCTTCTCCACAGGGCAACTCAGAGATTAATTCTGCAAAAACCAATGATTTCTTGGACTTGGCAGACATAAACTCAAGATAAAATTCCTACAAAATCACAATCCATCTATTGTATTTGCCCCCAATCACTCGCTTACTGAGAACAAACTGAAATGGATTGGTGGTTGCCAAAACATAAGTTTTTCCTAGAATAATATAATGTCTGAGTCGCTGTACAGCATGGATAGCTGCTAAAGCTAGCTTCTATATCACAGTATACCGGAGTTCAGGTCCTACCAATCCTCGACTAAGATAGTATATAACATGCTCTACAAGAGCATCATCCTCCTGAACCAGAACCATACCAATGGTAGATTCTACTACTGCAAGATACAAAATGAAATCCCTGCTATAATCGGGTGGACTCAATAAAGGAGTAGAGGTAAATGATTTTTTCAAAGCATCGAATGAGTTCTGAGCGAAGTCATCCCAAAAGAATGGAACTCCCTTCTTCAACAATCTCATAAATCCTTTGGTAACTTCGGCATAATTTATGATAAATCTCCGAAGAAAATTAGCTTTTCCTTGTAGACTTTGAAGTTGACGAATAGATAACGGGGGAGGCAACCGAGGTATTGCCTCAACCTTGAAGGGATCTACCGTAATCCCTTGTGAAAACATAATAAATCCCAATAACCGACCGGATGTAAATGCAAAAACACACTTGTTCAGATTCAACCTAATCTTGTAGAAACAACATCGTTCAAATACTTGATGGAGGTGAGCAGGATGATCAATTATCTTTCGAGAATGAGCAGCTAAATCATCGAAATACGCCTCGATAATATGTTTGATGTCGTGGAAGGCATATGACATGGCCCGCTGAAAGGTAACCCCAACATTTTTAAGACCAAAAGGCATCTTCTTGTAAGAAAAAGTACCCCAGGGACAAATAAAAGTAGTCTTATGCTGATATTCAGGATGGATAGTAATTTGATTATATCCAGAGAAACCATCCATGAAGGAGAAAATCTCATTACCGGAACACTCATCGATAATCTAATCTATAAATGGTGTGGGGTAATTATCTTTCGAACATGCTTTATTAAGGTCTCTTAAATCAATGCAAACTTGAATTGTTCCTTGTTTTTTATCTACAGGAATAGGATTCGAAACCCACTCTGTCAAAGGAATAGGGAAAATAAATATTGCCTTGAGCATCTTCTCCACCTCGGCTTTGATAGCTGCAGCCTTCCTAGGATTGACCGGATGAAGCTTTTGCCTCACTAGCTTAGCATTTTCTTAAGTCTTGATCTCATGCTGGACAATAGATGGATCTATACCAGGCATTTCCTCGTAAGACCAAGTGAATACATCCCTAAAATCAATAAAGAGATCAGTGTAAATCTGAATCTCTTCAGGGGAACATTCAGCTCCAATGAAGACATTCTCTATAACATTTGGATCCCTAGAAATGTTCACCAGGATAGTTGGAGAAATCACAGCCATGTTCCCTTCAGCATATACCTGTGTTGGTGCTAATGGGTTCAGGATTAGGTGAACAGGACCAGGAGACAAAGGACTTGGAAAACTTGATTCAACTTCGCTCACATCAGGTAAAAAGTAAGACTGATGATGCAAATCATCCCATGGTATATATATACTAGTGATAGCTTCCAAGATGGCCTCTTCCGATGGAAGAGTGGTATCAAGGCAATCCTGGGTGGAAGAAGAACTAAGTGTCCAAGCCGGAGCAACATCTCCATCCAACACTTCCAGAGAAAGAGGAGCTGGAATGGACTCTATAGAGTCAACAATAGATTGATAAGCAATCTCATCTGCAGACATGGGAAATGCCATTCCACCCACTTGACCTTCCGCTAATGTGGAGGTAGGGGAAGGCAATGTCCAAGGATCCGAAAAATAATGAGTTCTAAAGAAATATCTTTGAATAGGAGCCCTGGAGGATGAAATCACATTTATATGAATGGTAGGAGGTGGAATATCAAAAGTACCCATCAAAGAAGAATACATTCCAACCCCTAAATTCTTCACAGGCGGCTTGGCATAATCCAACTTTGGAATAGTTGAGTCAGTAGATGCATTTGGGTCTATAGGAGAACAATCCAGTTGGTCAATTGTAACAATCTTCCCTTTGTGAGGGAAACAAATAATACGAAATAATGAGGATGTAATGGCATCCATCTCATAAATCTAGTTTCGCCCCAACTGAAGGTTGTAGTCCAAGCTTGCATCAATTATCTCAACCTCTATATTTACAGTTTTACCCCCAACACAGATGGGCAAAGCTGGGACAATACCATGCGGTCTGTGAGAATGACCATCAAACGTAGTCAGAAGAGTATCAGATGGAATAGCTGCAGGAGATCCAATTCCCTTCCAGCATGCAAGAGACATCACACATGTGGAAGCACCCTCATCAACGACCGTTCAAAAGATATTGAATTTCTGAAACGACGACTTGATATGAAAAGCCATATGATGGGGGAGTCTCTTTTTAAAATTATACATATAAAATGTAATCACAAGAGAGTTCTTTGGATCAACAGCCCCAATAGTAGTGAGTAGAGCACTGCGCTGAGCTGGACAAGACTGGATCACCTCAAGAGCCGACATGGCACAAGGACTCTGCACCAGATCTTCCACAATAGAGTAGTTCTGGGCAGCCCTGGCATTTGGATTAATCATCGTACGCTTAGTAGATGTTTTTGGCATCCGAGGTATAGGCTCAATAGTAGGCCTCGTAATACGAAGCAACTTAGTACCATCAGGAGCACCTTTGGCTTTCGAAGACTCATCTTCGCCATAATCACGGGATCTCGTAGCGATATCTGCATGAGCACTCATCATGTATATTTTTGACGGAGTTTCCCCTTCCTAGGTGCCCCCAGAGGAAGCCCCAGTATTTCGATTCGCGCCAACAATTAGCTGTTTCCCTTGGGGAAAAGGGTTTGTCAACACAGTCTGGGAACTAGAAGAACCCTGCTGAGCTAACAAGCACTGCGCATCCTAAATTTTAGGGCAAAGGTGAGTAAGATGGTCTCCAACACATAACTTGCATGAAAATTTCACTTTCTTTTTTATCCTTTGGACCCTCACCAACATGCTTGTTGGATTTATTTGCATTACCCTTCCCATTCTTGCCCTTTTTATTATTATTGTTTCGTCCCTTCTTCTTCCCTTTGGATTGTTGATTTTCTTTAGGGTTAGAAGTCTGAATGACATTTACCAAAAAATATTGAGAAGGCAATGACTCCGCAGGAAGAGTCTGACCAGAAGAAGTAGATTGTATAGACAACTGCTACAATTGACTAAGCAGGTTAGCTGCACCACTATTGATCGACCCAATAAGTCCATCACCATGAGGACCAGGATTAGTCTTGGATACGTCTAATTTGGAGTGAGGAGCATTGGGAAAATATTTATGAAGGACACCAGACTGATAATATATCAATTCAAGCTGTTGGGCCCTAAAAATAGCCTGCTCCTCGGAAAATACCCCTGAGAGGGATACATCCTTAGAAATATCTGACTGCAGGGATTTCAAAAACCATTCCAAAAGGAATTCTCCCAGAATATAAGCTTTAATAAGCCTCTTCCTTCTCCGCCATTCCTGAATATGATCAGAAATGTGGGTTGCATCGTCTTGCTTAAAATTAGCTAGGAGTTCAGTCCCATCATCACAACAGACAAACAACCGGAAATGATTTAGAAATATAATAGCCAGATCTCCAAAACTAGCAAAACTATCCCCAACTAACTCAATGTACCACTTGGTAGCATTTCCAGTCAAGGTGCGTTGAAACAACCTTAACCTAATCGAATCCTCAATCAGGGAGTTAGATGAACACCATAAATGGAAAGTGGTGATATGATCAGCCGGGTCCTCTCCATTCTTGCCTTCAAACTTTGGAATGTATGAAGGTATTTTGGTAGGAACTAGAGGCCACCCAGGACTATATCGGATCGGATCATTCGTCAATTTCAACAAATCTGGAAAGTTCAACATTGCCAGAAAAGGTAAACGACGAGGAGCCTGAGGATTCCATCCTTGGTGGGATGAATTCCCAACATTCTGAAAAGAGTAATCTGAATTTGATGAGGCACTAGGTTGCCAGAAAGAACTTGTAGAAAATGTCCGGCGATAAGACCCAACATTTGGACAAAGACCCCCTCCCAACGTAGAGTTACCAAAGACTGGGCTGGTTCCCCCCCCTCGAAGTAATAAATGAAGAGGAAACTCCCTGATAGGGGTTCCAAGCATTAGAAAGGGGGGAAAAAGTTTGATAAGCACTTGACGAAGGGAAAGAAGCATTCCCTTGCTGACCAACGAAAAACTGATTCCCTGCCCCCACTGCTGTAAATATAGGGTTCCAACCTGTAAAGGTAGTCAAAATCTGACCTCCAGACCAAGGGTTAAAACTCTGAGTCTAAGAAGTAAAAGGAAAAGACCCTAAGGAAGAATTCGAACTAGGAATATGCCCACTTCTGAAGGGGAACCCTTGAAAAGAAGCTGACCCACTAGCCATGGAAGACATGGGTACAGACACAGTTATAGCAGCGGAAAAGGAAAATGAAGGAATCCCACTACTGAGCATTCCAAAACAAAAGGGACTAGATGGAGAAGCTTGTGCTTGGGTGAAACCAGAGCCAAACACAGCAGTACTAGCAACAATCGAAGATATAGCAATTGTGCCTCCTCCTTCTACTAAAGCAAGAGTCTGAATGCCTGTGGCACTCACAGCTGAAGTTGCATTCCCAGTCGTGGCCATTGAAAGGTATGAATAAGATGGATAAGGACTTTCTGGTCTTTCTGACTCAGGTCCGATGTACTCAACAACAAACAGATAATCAGGAGGAAGAGGAGATGGAACTGATTCAGAAAGCTGAGACACTTCCTCTAATTCTACTTCTTCTTCCCGCGGAAATAAGACTCTCAAGGTGAGCGAAGCGCTCCTCTCGGAACCAACACCGGAACCAACTACAAAACCTTCAAGCCCTTATGGAGGATCTCTCTCCCCCGTGTCAGATACCACTGGGTGATATTCACCAGCTATATTACTCCTACGCTTTCTTGAAGAAGGCTCAACAGTTTCGGGAGATAACCCCCAAACTCTCCTTGATCGACGAGGTGCTTGATTAGACACTTTAACAGATTAATAAGACTCAAAAAAGTATAAATCTAGGCAAGCTAGGAGCAAAGAGCACTCACTAAAAAATCCCTAAGATGCAACCAAGCAAGCAACCTTCAGGTATTTTCGCTCTAGGTGATTAAGACTGGACAACAAAATACGAGCAAGCGAAAAATAGGACCTTGCGAAAGTAGTCTAGGATAATTATGGCCTAGGCCTACTAGCGAAGGTAACAGAAACAATTACGCCGACCTCCTAACAATAGCCTTTGCCGGTGCAAGTACCCAAGCTTCATCGTGACACCTTCAAGAAGTACTGCTGGAAGTGATACGACATCTGCCTCAGGTACCACGGGTATTCCCCCCTGCAGTCACCTGTGTGGAACCTAGGAATGGCAACTATGGGCACCAATCCATGTCAGCAGCCGGGCGGAACGGTCTTAAGATTAGATCGAGTAAATCAGAGAGGGGTATCTCTCGTCTCAACCTTCACTTCCCCTCGCGCTTGACTCTCTAGAGGAGAGCTTTCCCGGTCGACCTAACGGAGTTGGATTTCGCTCATTTAATAAAATTCTATGTTTTAGTTTGAGCGGACTTGGAGAGTTAACTCTCCACTCACCTAATCCAAGGCCCTACAACCTAGCTAGTTGATGTATGACACTTAATAAAAAACTTGCTAGTTGTTTTTAAATTAATGCGCTTATTTTAGTTGGCTGTTATATTAAGTCATGGGAATATGGAAATGAAACTCGTGATGTTTTATGATGCAGAAAAGAAATTAATGAAAACCAAAATACATGCAAATGCAGTAATTTCCTTTCGATGAAAAGAAATTTCTACATGGGTTCTATGAGACTATTTTTTTCCTTTTCAGATATCAAACTCACACTCGCAAAATTTATGAAAAAGACTACAAATGTTGAAGTGCACCTAATTCAAATTACTAAGAGCATGCCAATTCTAAGATGAAAAATCTAACAAAGAAAAGAGAAATTTCCATGAATCCCTCAGTTCTATCACTTTTCCAGTTTTCCATAGGGCTAGTTCCCAAATCAGAAACTCTCAGTATAACGACACCAAAATATGCTCGAAATAAGAGAAAGAAACCAATGAAAATTCCCTTCCCAAATCAAGTTATAAACCGAAGGTAAGAAATCCCAACAAGGCTTCATAAGATGAAAAGAAACCAAAAAAAAAAATGAAAAACAAAAGTAATGGCAAAACAAAATGTTTTTGAGCTTTTTGAATTTTATAAAAGAAGACTTCAAAGAGACCAAGAAAACTATCCAATTACCAAGCCAAACAATCTCCGAATTTTAAGCAAAACTCCAAAAAAAATGCTCCAAATCTTATAGTGTCACTTAGTAGCAAGATTTATATGAGCAAAAGGAAGACAAGAAACTCAGTAACTCAGCCCAGAAGGATAACGCAATCTTGCAGCAAACAAAACTTCAAAGACCCAAAAATGACTCTTCAAAAATTGCAACAAGACCTAGTCACATGAAATCAAGAAAACCAACTGAAAAGCAAAAATTAAAGTGAAAAGCAAAACATAAAGTGAGGAAAGAGCATACGAGCAGAAGCTCTTTGTCTTGATTAAGAAGAAAAGCCAAGAATCCCCAAAAAGAGATCTCGGTACTCGAACCAGAGATGCGAGCACTAAAAAACAATATTTTCCAAACGAGCGAGTCTTCAACCAAGAAAGAGAGAAAAATACAAAGAAGCACTATCAACACAATCCAGAGACTATAAGGACACTGTAGAGACAGGTCACCACAAGCAGACAAGACCAAAAATTCAAGAAATCAAAAATTTCAAAATTTGCCCAGGCATACACTACTTATCAGTTTTGCAACACGCGATTGTGGCAAAGGAAAAACACGTATACGCGACTTCCTTTCACCAAACCTGTGTGTATACGCGTCTGTGTATAGGAAAGCTAGCGTATGGAAAGGTAAATAATGAAAAATAAAAATTATCAAGCCAGGTTAATGAACCAGGTCTTTAGTCTAACCGAGAAAAAACTAACTGGACTGGAAATAATGATTAAAACTGTCAGACACCTTTAAAACAGCTGAAACCACCCAACAGGGGAATCACAAGAATGTGATCGTTAGTGGAGTCGCTCGTTATGTTTCGGGAAATAACTCCCTAGAGGTAGTTGGGTCCAAAACCTCCACAGATCAGGGCATGCTATTCAAGAAGGACTCACACAACCAAACTTGTATGCTAAAAACTAGATAACATCGATTGTAGAACTCACCCATAGATCCTACGTTTGATGTAGATCCCACGGGATCCAAACCCCCACAACTCTTCTTCCTCTTCAACCTAGAAATCAAGAAAGAACATGCATGGAAATCCAGTTGTACAGCATATATCTCTCCTAAATGTTAGTGTAATCCATGCGAAACATCAAATAAACAATAATAAATGCTTAATTAATAATCTTTTCACATATGCAAGAAGATATTAACACGTGAATTTGGGAACAAGATGGTTCTTCTTCATTACAAACAGCATGTACAATAATATAAAGGTGGAGAGATCACTTGAATCCTTCCACGATCTTCGAACAGACCGTCGTCCGGATCCGTCCTGCCCTTGCCTCGCTAGGATACTTTCAAGACTTGTGCACACGAGATGAAATATAAGATGATGAACATCTCCAGGAAAGAAGGGTTTCCTGTAAAAATCTAGGAAGCGCAGGAGGCACGGGAAATCAGAATTGAATTGGGGCTCCAACAGAGTATAATGTCTATAATTTTCTCCCTCCCTTAGGCCATGCACATGAGGGGCTTTTATACTCCCTCAAAGTAGTTTCAATATGTTGGAAACAGTTGGCCACAGGCTGGGGTGGTTGAATTACGGGAATAACCATCAACCCATCCTTGAAAATAGGGATTTTTATATATTTTTTAATTATTTTAATGGCATACACGGAAAAGTATCTCTGGACTCGCGTATACACGTGGAAAAGTCTGGGCATACCCACGTATGGGATTTTAAACACTATTTTTTATGAACTTTATTCAAGTCTGTGGGAATGGGTGCCCAAGGCCAAAAAGACCATCATGAATCACATGATGGTGAAAAATGATGCTATAACACTTATTATTCTTTTTATATCCCTATAGTCCCCATTTTGTTATTATTGTGCCCCATAAAACCCCACTATTTTTATTGTTGTACACTTACATTATTCTTGTTAGGTCAGCTAGGATTATATTGTGACGCCATGGACTTATATATATAGAAAGGAGGTTTCTTCATTTGAATCATCCAAGAATTGTTAATTTATGTAATGTAAAGGAGGTTTCCCCCTTGAAGTGGCTTATTTCTAAGGATTTGATCTCTCTTTTCTTCTATTTTTGGAGCTGGTTTCAGAACAAATTGTCCATGACTTTCATAGTAATTTTTCTTTTGAGGAAAATTACTTCCACAGTCACTTAAAATTTGAAAATCCTTGTTTGCAAATAACCATGTCCCCTACCAAATATTTCTCATCACAATATTAAGTATATATAATCATACAAATAATTTATGATGACTTCCTAGTCATCTATAATTTTAGCATCCATGTTTGCAAATCGCCAAGTCCCCTGCCACATTCCATTTAGTACAATATTAAGCATATATAATCGTACAAATCATGTATCATCCATAGACCGTAATTAAATATATTTTCCACATAACCATGACCATCCATGGATCTATGTGGCTCAATCCTAGATCACCATCAATGTCATACACCTATGTCAGGATTACAAAATAGAAAAAATTAGTTTTTATCATAAGAATGTAGCAATCATGTGACCTTAACCATGTCTATAGAATACAAGTATATACATAAGTTTGATATGAATAATATCTATATCAGTGTATCAAAATTACGCTCTCCAAGTGTCACAAAACTAACCTTGCCGAGGTGGACACTACAATCTAAATTTGAGCAAGGTAGAAAAGGTGAAGCAACATAATTCATAGTATGATGTGGTACGATGACATGGTGTAAAGGACATATCAACATGATGTGGCATGTTGACATGATATGGTGACATGGTCTTAGGTCCCTATATTACTAAGGTAGTCCCTTATTGTTGTTAGTGTAGCCCCCCTTATTGTTATTGTTGTACCCCTCTAGCCCCCATATTGTTATTATTGTGCCCCATAAAAAACCATTGTTGTTATTGTTGCGCCCTTACATTATTATTGCTAGGTTGACTAGGATTATATTGTGACCCCATGGAATCTTGTATATAGCAAGGAGGTTTTGTCCTTTTGTATCATCCAAGAATTATTAATTTATGTAATTTCATTGAGGTTTCCCCCTCAAAGAGGTTGATTTCTAAGTCATTCAACACTCTTTTTTCTATTTTGTGACCTCGTTTCATAACATTTTGTATCATAGCTTTGGATTCTATGGTTTCACTGCTTCAAACAGGTCATCATGGAATTTAAGCTATAAATGTTTTTCTACGAAGGTTAGAAAGCTATAAAAAAAACCATTTCACGAAGAAATCCTTAGGAACTACATGTAAAAATTTCAGATCTTGATTCACAATATTTTCAAAGATATTATGTGTTGAAGTTATGGTTTTTGTAGGATCCCAGATTTCATCTAAAAGAGGTGACCTTCGGAAAAGCGTCATAACTCTCTCCATAAGCATTAAATTGGAATTCTGTAAAAAGTGGTCGAAAGTACATAGACTTTAGTTTCCTGTGTATCAATTGAAGAGCCGAAGGAGGAAAAATTTAGACGTGGCACGTCATACAAGTTTTCTCTACTGAAGTAGTCCATAATTAGGTTATTGCAGGATATTGGGCATAAATTTTTAGAGAATAATCCAAATTAGTTCTAACATATGGAATTATAAAGAAGCTTTAGAGGGATACCATAGGACTGAATTTTAGTTCTTGGAGATCCTAAACTACAAAGTTACAATCGTTTCAATATCGAGCTCCTAAAATAAAGAAAAATATGTCTATTTATTTTTTTAAAAATGAATAACTTTTGTATGAAAAAGCAGTTGAAGTGATTCCAAGGGAATATTGAAGCATTATTATCAGTACCTAGTTCTATAATGCCTCCCAAAAATAATTATAACCCATTAATTCCTTAGAAAATTATACCATTAAGCATGAAGAGGAACAATTATAGTATAATATATCAAAATTACGGTACCAAGTGCAACAAATTTTGATCTCACAAAGAGAAACCAAAGATGACATAGATGGTTTTAAAGAAGTTGTGAGGATTTATCAGGTTAATAGGGTATTATCGCAAGTTTGTTAAGAATTACGGGAGAATAGAAGCATGTTTAACAACGTTATTGAAGAAAGATGCATTTTCATGGACTCCTAAAGCAACTAAGGCCTTTGAACATCTTAAAGAGGAAATGTACCTAACACTGGTATTAGCCACTCAAGACTTCACAAAAACCTTTATTGTTGAATGTGATGCCTCAGGAAATGGAATTTGTGTTGTTTTAATGCAAGAAGGAAGACCCATTTCTTTTGAACTTCGTCTAATCAAAGGAAATTATTTACATAAATCTATTTATGAGAAGGAAATGTTCGCAATACTACATGCACTAAATAAATGGTGACGTTACCTAATGGGAAGACACTTCAATGTAGAAACTAGTCATGATAGTATTAAATACTTTTTGGAAGAAAGAATATATTCAAAAGAGTAGCAAAAATGGGTCACAAAGATTTTGGGTTATGACTTTGAAATCATCTACAAAAAAAGGAAGCTAAATGTTGTTGCATATGCAATCTCAAGAAAGGATGAAGAGGTTGAAGGATTTCTTTGTGCCATTTATATTATCCAACCAGATTGGATAACCGAAGCAAGGGATGAATAGAAGAATGGCGAAGAAGTGTGGACACTCATTTAAATGTTGCAGTAATATCCTAGTACATATAATACATTTATTTGGAAAAATGATTCCTTATGGTACAAAGATCACTTATATCTTTGTAATAATTCCCAACTAAACAAATACTCTTTTGGAATGGCCCACCTCTCCCTTTAGAGAAAATTGAGGATTTTTAAAAATTTACCAAATGGTGAATACAAAACTTTTTCTAGGATGGCCTTAAATCTGACATTCAAAATTTTGTTGCATAATTTTTGGTTTTCTAGAAAAATAAAGTTCATACAATTAATACTCTGGGTCTTCTATATCCTTTATCCATTCCAATTCAATGTTGGGAGGGTGTTTCAATGTATTTTATCACTATTTTACATAAGTCCAAAGTTGATAGTGTCATCATGGTGGTAGTTGATAGACTTACCAAGCATGCACACTTTTGTGCATTATCTCATCCATTTAAAGCGAGTACAATTGCTATTGCATTTATGGAAACAATTCAAAATCTACATGGAAGCCCAAAAATTATTATAAGCGATAGCGATCCCATTTTTACTGGAACTTTTTGGATGGAATTATTCTCTTGTTTGGGTACTAAAGTAGCTTATAGCTCATCTTATCATCCTCAGTCCAATGGGAAAACTTTGATATTTAACAAATGTCTGGAAGGATATCTTTGTTTCTTTGTATCTAGTAAACAAACACAATGGGTCAAGTGGTTACCTTTGGAAAAATGGTCGTATAACACTTCCTTCCATACTACAGAAAAAATGACCCCATTTATGGAACTTTATTGATATCATCCACCGTCCATTACATCATATTTAAGATATAATTCTAAGGTTCAAGTACCGCAAGATCACATCGAGCATCAACAACAAATTCTTCAACTCTTAAAGGATAACCTAAATTTGGCATACAATAGAATGCATCGATAGGCAGATCAACATCGCAAAGAGAGAAGTTTTGATGTAGGAGACTTGTTATTTTTTATGGCTACAACAATGCAAACAAATGTCCCTCAAGCAAGATAAGAAGGATAATAAATTATTGCCAAAGTACTATGTTCCTTACAGGGCGTTGCAAAAGATTGGTATTATCGCATACAAATTGGAGCTTCCTTCTTTGTCTCAAGTGCACCCAATTTTCCATGTTTCATGGTTAAAGAAGGTTATAGGTGAAAAAATTCCAGTTCAAATAATATTGCAATAACTTGATGATGAAGGAAAAATCACATTGGAACTTGAAGCAGTCACAGAAACAATAACTTGATAGTTATGAAGCTGATCAATATTAGAGTATCTCATCAAGTGGAAGAACTTTCCCATTGAAGATTCCACATGGGAGGATGATAATGTTATACAGAAGCATCCAGAGCTACTCAAGAATTGAGGAAAACACTTTTTTAAAGGAGAGGGGAATGTTAGGTCCCTATATTACTAGTGTAGTCATTTATTTTTGTTACTGTATCCCCCTTATTGTTATTGTTGTACCCCTGTAGCCCCCATATTGTTATTATTCTACCCCATAAAAATCCACTATTGTTATTTTTTGTGCCCTTACGTTATTATTGTTAGGTCGGCTAGGATTATATTATGAACCCATGGAATCATATATATAGAAGGAGGTTTTGTCATTTCTATTATCCAAGGATTGTTCATTTATCTAATGCAAAGGAGGTTTCCCCCTTGAAGAGTCTAATTTCTAGGTCATTGATCTCTCTTTTCTTCTATTTTGTGAGTTGTTTTCATAACACATGGCATGAAAATTTTAATGATGACATGGTGTCCTAATTATGGGGAGGTGATGAAGAAAGAGCAAGGATTAAAAAATATAGATTTTTAGTAAAATGAAATATTAAATAATTTTCCAAATCCAAGTGAAAAACAGGATATGTTTTATATTCCATTAGCTATCATCACATAGCCATACTCTCACTAAAGTTAAATATGAAATGCAATAATATGGAAATATTATATTATGAGAAAACTGTCATTAATGATTATCTTGGATCTATTTGCATTTAATAAGTTTTGTATTTGATTTTGTTTAATATAGTTACCATGAATATTGTTATCTTTTGAATAAACTAGAGTCAATAAATCTCTGATTTGGTAAAATTGTTCCTTTAAGTATTTTCTTACTTATGGAATTTTTGAAAAATTTGAAGTGGATTATGTCAAATGTTGTTGCTATGAAGGACTTGTGACATCTATCAGAAATAAGATTCCCAAACCATCAAATGATAAATGTGGATTTTTGAAAAATATTTTAATTCAATTATTTTTTTAGATCCAAATTTATTAATTACCATATTCAAATTTGGGCATCTGTGATCCATATCTTGAATAATGAGAAATACTTTTGGTAGAAATCACATGAGGAAATCACATACAAACATTCCTCATGTGATACTACTAAGAGTATTTCTAGTTATTCAATTAACATCTTTTTTGAATATTCCCATCATTTAACAAAAATCAAGTCTAGATTGTGTTAATCCATAGATCCTTCTTTTCGTAGAAGAGACATTTTACGGGTTTTTTTAATATAGATGTGTTTATATAGTTGAGTTGTCCACCCTATGGAGTTGGTATAATTTGGCATTGACACATATATGAAGGAATGCCATGTGTAAACCAAATATCACATGATATGGAAAAATGAAATGATGACACGTGGATGGAATCTCATGTGTCAACCACATGTTAGCTTATAACATGGGTGAAATTAGTGAAACATATAAAAGGAATAAATTTGTGTCCATAAATCATATTTCGATGAAAATTTTATCATTGGAAATCTCCTGATGAGAAGAAGGTGAAGGTGGTATTATATAGGAAATTTAAAGTGGTTAAAAAAATACAAATTTTCTTAAAAAATCTTTGAGTAGATTAAAGGGTTGGAATTTAGATAAAACAATGAGGCATTGTCAATAAATTACACATAATTTTTTTTTTATTATCATTCCTTATCATATTTTAGGTGGTTTTGGTAAAAATTTAAATTTTGATACATTTGTAGGTTTCAAATTGTTATAGAGCCATGGTTATAGCATTTAGTGTTATGTTTGTTCAAATAAAAAATGACAAAAAGATACTTATTGTATGTTTGGTTTAAAGAAAAATGTAAGACTTAACCTACTTTGACCTCATAGAGAGAGAGAGAGAGAGAGAGAGAGAGAGATAGAGAGAGAGAAAAGAATTAGGTGGCTAGCATTATGGGAGATAGACCACAATTCCAAAAATTTGATACTTAAGAAGAATAATGTCATGTGACTAGAGACAATGAGGGAGGTGATCATAAAACTTAAACAAATAAAGGAGGAAATGCGGAGCCTCCTTTGGATGTGATAAAGACTATGAGAAGTAAAAAAAAAAAACTTTATAGTTACAAAGAAAACATTGAAAATACTATTAAACCAAATGTTGTTATGTGAAAAAACTTGATTTAAATTTAAAATAAAATGCATCAAGGACATAGATCAAATAATGATAGTAAAAATTTTTGAAGCGAGATATCTGATAGTCATAAGGCTCAAGTTCCCCATCACGCGATGATGAAACTGAAACAAATTAACGAACAAATGCATAGACTTATTTAGATGTGGTAAATACCATGAGAAGATTAAAAATGAAACTTTAGAGTTAGAAAGGAAATATTTAAAATATTATTAAATCCAATGTTTTTTTTTTTGGTAAATTGGGATATTTAATATTAATTCAAGAAAGGAAACATTAAAAATGCTACAGATGGGGTTGGTAAGATGCGCTTAGCCAATCCCTTTTTTATTTGCTCAATTTTGGGGCTATCTCCGTGGAGGAAACCAACGTGGAAAGTTATTCAGACAGGAAATTACAAAATGTGCAGCAACGTTGAAGTATACAGAAATAAAAAAATATGCAAAAACAACGGTATAGCTCGAAATTTCTTGGTAATAGCATGCTTGAAAAAAACCAAGGAACAGTTGAGCAGGTTTGCAGTCATCAATATTAATCTTTATCATCACTGTTAGGGACTTGCTCTTATATGGGTCATGCGTACATCTGCACAGCCGCTTCCTCAGAATTTGCCACTAGATGCCTGCTTTTGGGGACAGGTGCGCAGAGGATGGGGGAATTTGTATCCTCGGAATCAGGAACGAGCATTCAAGTGCCTTCAGTGTCCATAACCCATACATCGGATTCATCGTCTTCCTCCACTTGAGCCTGTAAAATATCAGTCTTGGAAGGAAGGGTGTGTGCCTGGAGCATGATGGTAGACTTCTGGGGGCTGCACCTACCTCTCTATGTAGCTTGCACTAGAACTTATTCCTCTTGCTCAGGATCAGGGCTCTGTCTCTCAAAACTTCCAGAGGAGGAGATTTCTATAGACTCCAAACAATTTTCCTAGCCATGGTGGTAACATTCGGTGAGAGCCACTCGGACTGTTCTCTGGCGCAATCTGGGATCTATTACATTATGAGGCAAGGGAGAGGCTTCGAAGGATGGGTGCACAGCAGGGGGCCAGAAAAATGTCGAGGATGAGGGGAGTGGAAGGGCTAGGGATGAGATGCATAGACTGGGTAGTTGTAGCCCAGAGGGGTTTGTGCAGGGCATCACTAGACAGAGGATTGCACGACAGTATGGAGTCAGGGGGGTGCCAAAGCATAATCAGAAGGAAACAAATAGGGAAATTACAATGATTTTCTCAGGGCTGAGGGATCATCCTTTTATAGGGTCTAGGACACGTACCGAGGGGATGGTAATGAGTAAGCCTCACATGCAGGTATGTTCCATAACCAATTTCCTGAGCAGGCTCGAGGGAACAATGATGGTTTATAGTCAGTTCAATGTTGTTAATCATTAGTGATGATGGCTACAGAGGGGTACACTGGGGAAAACATTACTATACTTAACATGTCATCATCATCCCTTATCTTGTTTGTCTCACGTGGATGGCTAACAGTTTGAGGAACCACAACTGGTGAGGCTCTACACAGAAGATCTCCATCCTCAAGGATATGTGAGATATCATTATTAGTTGTGCCTCTTTTGTGACTCACATCCTAGGGATTATTAAATCCAATGTTGTTGTGCTATAAAATATTATTTAAATTAAAAATAACATGCATCAACGACAAGCATCAAATAACACTAGAAAAACCCTTTGAAGGGAGATATATCATAATGATAAGGCTTAGGTTCTTAGTGAGGATACTACATCATCAGATGCCTCAAACAAAAAAATAACTAGATGTAATTATTCCTCTAGCAATAAATATAATTCTTCTTCTAGGAATAACAATAACGGATTTTCTAAATATCCCTTATAAGGATATTTTAGGAAGGTCAAATCACCTACATTCAATCTTGATATAAAATCTAGAGAAGAAGTTAAATATCTGGTTTTGAAAATGAAAAATTATTTCAAGTACATCATTACTATAGAAATATGAGATTTAGAGTATTCATTTATAAGGTCAACAATAGAGCCACCATTTGGTTGGAAAATCTTAAGTAAATAAGACTAGTGAAAATAAAATCACTTGAAATGTAACAACTCTACTTACTCATTTTTTTTTTCTATTTACACCATTTATGCCACTTTGTCGTAATTTAATTTATTGAATTTCATCGTATTGCCCTCTTTTACAACATGTTTACTTTCTGTCATCAACATTTGTTATAACGACAATACTTGTTTCCAGAATTATGTTGTCCATGATGATCATTCCACCACATCATGTTTCCACAATTCATATTTTAACCTTCTTGTCTTTTGTTACATTTTGTCAATATACACAACTTCTGTTACAATAGTATTTTATTTTATTAGTACTTTACCTCTTGATAATACTATTCCTTACTAGTATTTTTCTTAGCATGATAAATTTAGTAAGTACCATATGAAACTTATCTAATTGAACATGTAACCCCATTCTAACTTCATACTCACTATCCATAGTTTCAATTATAATTATATTTAATACCATTACTCATAATTATGCTAAGAAAGATATCTTAAAAGTTATAACCAACATTTGAATTTTAATATAACAAGGACTTTATATCCATGTATGGACCTAGAACCCCTAAATATTTCATTGCTAACATCTAGACAATGAATAAATAATTACACATAACCACTCCAACGGT
The DNA here is from genome assembly GCA_034641835.2 of Pinus albicaulis. Lineage (NCBI taxonomy): Eukaryota > Viridiplantae > Streptophyta > Pinopsida > Pinales > Pinaceae > Pinus > Pinus albicaulis. Next base: position 944,943,478 of record CM076575.1, read on the forward strand.
GTATGGATATCATTGATAATTCATATACAATGCATTTTCAATTACTCCTATGACATGATCATTAGGATGATATTCAAATTAAATATTTAACTTTCGAACATTGTCTTTATAATAATATATGAATCCTATCCATAAAACATTACATATAGTCATATCTCCTTTATGATACTAATTTTGTTTCGTACATTTGAGTACCAATGCATCAATTATTTGAATTAGTAAATTAATATAAGGCTACAATATCTTATGTTGATATTCTACCATTAATTTTTGGATTGTTTCTTATATCTTTCATAAATTTTATGACAACTCCTTTATAATGTTCCTCTATTTGAGGCTATCCAAATTTAATGAATGGTACCTTTTATTTACTTCGTCACATGGCCTAAATGATTTTTTTTTCTCATCTGAACCGCAGACATGTGCCACATTTATGGAGGATATGAGGCCGTATATATTCCCTTCATTCTCCCCATTAGGTTTCGATGGCAAGTTCACCACCCATACCATGGCATATGAGGGTTTGACTCTCATTCACCACCCATGCCATTATTCCTTCTGAAGAAATTTCTTTTTTATTATGGTGGCATAGCCAGCCTCAAGAAAAAGAAAATAATTTTTTTGATTTATTCTTGTTACTTACTATTTTCGTTTTATTTATAAAAATTTTGAATCTACCTCCTAAACTAACTGCATTTTTGGTTTGGATGTTGCGGGGAGTAGAGCTGCCATTTCACAGAATGCATTGAAGCATTATTCATGCCCACCACTCACTACAACTTTGAGGTAACATAATTTCGAGTTTTTCAGGTAAGACAATCGATTACCAACCCTTTGGCGAAAATATTTTGTCTCTGGTACATATGTCAATTTCTGCGACTTATTTTGTCAAGCGTTTTTATGCTCCTTTCATTTTTGTAATGTAATTTCTTCCTATGAAGGAAATATTGGATTTACGATTTTCATGTCGAATTCATCCTCAGGAATTGATCACTAATTGACTGTACATTTTATGAATTCTTTTTTCCACAGATTCGTATTCCTTTCACAGAGATACGATTTGGTTTAGTTTCCAAGGAATGTTATTTAATGGATATGTCTCTTTTGTAATAAAATTTCCATGTTTCCAACTATATTCCTCACTGAATTCCTTTGAATTCTCTTGAATTTATTTTTGCTCTCTCAGAATATATACGTCTACCTTAACCCTCTGGTTTACTTCTCAGTTTATATAATTTTTTCTTATTTTCATATTATATATTCTGTAGGTTTCCAATTTGTTTTTCATACTCATTTTTCCTCCACTATGAGCATTTGCACGACATAGACCTAATAATCCTCATCATTCCTTACTATCCATGGTGTATGGAAACAATGGGTAATTAAATTTATTTAATATGGTGTTTAAATTTCTTACAGTTTGAATTAAAAGTACCACATATGTATACCCCAGAGATATGTTTGTAATGACTCTGTATTTAATTACAGAATTCTATTTTATTTAGCCAATTACATTTATGGCTTATAAATATATATCTTTTACTTATTCTCAAAATTAAATTGATAAAATATTTTTAATTTCTTCTCTCGCGATATACTTATTGCTTTATTAATTTCCCTCAAGTAATAAAATGATTTATTGCACAAGAATTCTTTCTCCTAAATTGAGATCATTCTGGGTTTTCATTATATACCTCGTCTGCCACAACACAAGTAAAGTTATTTTGAATTATTCAATAATGTCACTACAATATCTTTCTCTATATTGTTACTCTCATGAACTCATCAATTTTCTTATTTGAGAACATACATGGTTTCACTGCTTTATATTCACTCATAAGGTAATAATCTTTGGTAACTGCCCTCATCAAGTTCTCATATTTTTCATACTTATTAAAATTTTTATATTCATACAATAATCCTTCTGTCTATGGTGATTTTGTACATGTATTACACCTATCACAAATTACCACTCATCAACTTGTGCATTCCTTCTCACAACATTGACAATTAATTTTATTTCTGTTATTTATAGGTTGGTCAATATCATGCACATAAGTCAATCCACTAAATTCAAGGATATTTATTCCTATATAATTTATGTAATTATTAGAAAAACATTTGACTTCATTCGATGTAATAATGTCAGTTTAGGATGACATGTTCTATCATTTTTAATAAAAATTTATATTCTTATTATGATGATAAAAAATCATCTTTATAAGTAGTTTGTATATGTGTTTTTCCACATATTTTTAGTCTTTCAAATACCTATTATTTTTAAACATCAGTTCTACTTAATGTTATGTGTACCATTGTACTATCCTCTCGTATTTCAATATGTAACTGATGTTTAATTTCTTATTTGAACATAAGAATGAATAGACATATGTAACTTTTATATTTTATGTACAATAGAGGTATTTAGATGTAATTTGTACAATCATATTTTCTTCTATATTGACAATTATCTCTCATTGTATCTAAATTTCTGTTTCCTTATTATTTACAGAATAATTATGTTAAATATATCTCTTAACATCCTTTCCACCTCTAAATATGTCATGGCCGAATTTAATAAATAAATTCTTACAACCTAAAAATAGATTTAAATCAATGCCCCTGCAATGGTGCAGTCTGAACCCTCTCTACCATAATTCTCCGTTCGCCTTCCTCCTCACGACACCAGCCTGCTGGCATTGTCCGCACTGCAATGGCTGACCCTGAGGGGGGGGGGGGGGGGGGGGCTCAAAGCCTTCCCCCTCAGCCGAGAAATATCATGAAGCGAAGAAACTGACAATGACCTACGGTCCAGAACAAGTAAACACGGATACAAGAGATTCCCCAATGCAAGATATGACAAACGCCCCCACTAATCAGTCAGACAAGCACAGTGAATTACAAGAAGGTGAGAATGGGCAAAAGGAAACGCCCAAGGTTACATAAACGGCATGCAAACCCATAGCATCTGAACGACCCAAGATAGAACTTCCCAGCCATAGAATCAATGGAAAAATCCAGTACATGAGGCACCATGCTCTCATTGGAAAATTTATTGGATATTGGCCGACTGAAAAAGCTTTGCAAGGATGGATCTCTACGAAATGGAAACCCAAGGGACATGTTACTTTGCAGCTTGGACCAAAAGGGTTTTTCACTGTGATTTTTGTTTGCATCGAAGGTCGGAATATGGTCATGGATGAAGGCCCCTACTTCTTCAACTCCGTCGGTCTATATTTAAGGGAATGGGTAGAGAGATTTAACCCTGACAAGGAGGATTTCAGCTAGGCACCAGTCTGGATCCAGATGTACTCGCTCCCACTAGAATACTAGGATGAAGAATCACTGAGAGACATTAGCAAAGGGCTGGGAGAATTTATAAAAATTGCTGAAGAAAGGAAGCTGAGCAGATACACCTCTTATGCCCATATTCGTGTCTTCATGTGCCTAGACAAAGCCCTTCTGGACTCGATAAGTCTCTACCATGATGACTATGAATGGATCCAACCTTTATATTTTGAACATGTACCCTTTCACTATCGTAAGTTTCACGCACATGGACATCTTTTTTGGGACTGCTCTCTAAATGCTAAACCCCAAACCTCTGACCCCTTAGACAAGTTGGCCCAAGATGGCTTTACCAAGGTAGCTAGTCGAAAAATATCACATAAAAAACCTTCCTCTGGGAAAAAACCCCTGCAGGGCGCCGCCTCCATTCCCTCCACAAGCAATAGCTTTGAGGTTCTTGCTAAAACTTCAGAAGAACCACCTCAGAACATTTCGCCAATCTCACTGTTGATCATATCTACCTCTCCCCTCCCTCAGTATGGCTCTTCTCCCACTCCCTTACCCCTGAGTGACAACACTGGGATTCCAGAGGCGACGCGAAAGGACCCAGATTGGAAACCAAATGGAATGGATGTTGACTGTATCCCCAGTCAGACCCTGCAATCAATATTCACCTCAGTAGAAAGCAGTCAGATGCAACATATGGAAGAAGAACTGAAAAGCATTGATTTGGGAGGACTTGACATTTTTGAACTTGAACAAGAATGTAGAAGGGAAGACTACGACAATATTCAAGAGCATCAACTCAATACCCTGGAAGTCATCATCTCCAGGGCTTAGCAGCAATAACAAATGGGCATATAACCGGGTAGTCAATGGGATGGTAGCTTCTTTCCTAAAGACTCCAAAAAACGTGGAAGAAAGACAGATCTTCAAAGAACTATCACAATAGCAAAAATCTTGGTAGACTCAGGCAGATACGCTAAGTTGAAAAAGTACTATAAGCCCACCACTAATAGTGAATCATGAAGCTCACATCATGGAATCTAAGAGGGCTCAACAGCCTTGGAAAAATTAGAATGATTAAAAACATGATAAAGCAGGAGCAACCCCAGATCTTCTTTATGTAGGAAACGAAATGCAACAGTAACACTCTTGGAAACATCCTCTCTAGAGCATGGCTAGGTTGTCACTCGGTTGCAGTGGATGCTTTGGGTGCCTCCAGGGGACTGACAATCGCCTAGAACATGTAAGATATAATGCTCTCAGACTTTCGTGCCTCCCATCACATTATATAGGCTACTTTTCATATAATCGGCACCAACACTCATGGTCATCTCACCAATGTTTACTTCCCTCAGGAAGCAGGCAAAAAAATTGCGCTTCTAGACACAATAGAAGCGCTCAACTTCAATAGAATCCATCCTCTTTGGATCATTGGAGGAGACTTCAACATGATTACCAAGCTGGAGGAAAAGCAGGGAGGCCGCGCCAAGCTGGAACAAGAAAATAGCCACTTTAAAGACTTTATCCAAAACAATATGCTAATCGATTTGCATTTCTGAAATGGAATGCACACGTGGAGCGATCGCAGGGTAGGGCTGCAACAAATTGCTTCCAAACTGGATAGATTCCTCATCTCAGATAATGCAGTGCATCTAGGAGGCGACATATCAGCATCAATTCTTCCATTTTCAGGCTCAGACCATTGGCCGATCTCTCTCTAATGGCAAAGACCAGGAAACTTCACCAGGCGCCCTTTCCACTTCGAAGCTTTTTGGCTCAGCCACCGCGCCTTCAATGACCTTCTCAGATCCACCTAGACTAACTTCCGTTCACCAGAGGGATAAAAAATGTATCAGTTTCAACAGAAACTCAAATTCTTGAAATCCAAAATCAAGCGCTGGAATCAAGAAACTTTTGGCAACATATTCCAGGGACAACAAGATCTAAACAAATAAATGAGAGAACTCCAGCAACAGATAATCACATAGGGCTACAAGGAAGGGACTTTGGAACAGGAAAATAAAATTCACAATCAATTGGAGGAAAGAAGAAAGCAGGAAGAAATTCTATGGAAGCAAAAATCTAGAATTAGATGGCTCAAAGAAGGAGAAAGGAACACCAAATTCTTCCACAGAACCACAATACAGAGAAGAATGCACAATACCATCTCTTTCATACAAAAGCGAGAGGGGGAAAGAGTGGAAAGCCATGAAGAGATCAAACAGGAGTTTATCAATCACTTCCAAGAGGTACATCAAGAAACCCAAATTGATAGACGGCCTGCAATAGAAAAAATCACTCAAAATGTGCCCAAACTTATCACAGAAGAACACAACCAACACCTTCTTCAACCAGTATTGCCTCAAGAGGTGGAATTGGCTATGAACCAGCTCAAGGAGGGCAAAGCTCCTAGTCTGGACGGTTTCACTACTAGCTTCTTCCACTCTTTCTGGGATCTCATCAAAGAGGAGGTTTGGCAAGTGGTGGAGGAATCACGCACTCTTCATTGGCTTCTGCCATCTCTGAACTCTACTTTCATCGCCCTAATCCCAAAGGAAGAGAACACCAGTACTCCGGAAAAATTCCGTCCAATAGCACTTTGCAATGTTATTTACAAGGTGATATCCAAAGTTATTGCTAATAGGTTGAAGCCGCTTTTTTCGCTGCTCATATTGCCTGAAAAATCTGGATACATCGAAGGAAGATAGATATTGGACGGCATTATCCTCACTCATGAAATCACACACTCCCTCAAGCACTCCAAACAGGCAGGTATGCTTCTCAAGATTGACCTCTCCAAAGCTTTTGATAAGTTAAGCTAGATCTATATTCAAAAAATTCTAATAGCATTTGGTTTCTCCCCTATGTGGGTTTAATGGATTCTGAGCTTAATTTCCTCAACTTTTTTCTCTATCCTCATAGATGGCATTCCCTCTCGACCTTTCTGCCCCTCCAGAGGTATTAGACAAGGAGATCCACTCTCCCCATTCCTTTTTGTTCTAATGGCGGAAGGTCTGGGATGCCATATCAAACATGCCCTCCCCTCCCAGCAACTCAATGGTCTATCCATACAAAATTCCCCTACCATCACACATCAACAATTTGTTGATGACAACATGTTGTTTGGGCACCATTCTGTTCAGGAAGCCTCCTTGTTTAAATCCCTTCTGAATGATTTCTCTGATGCTTCAGGGACAAGCATAAACACGGCTAAATCACATATCTTTTTTCACACCCCCCTGTTACTCAACATGCTATTGTCTGCATTTTGGGCTTCTCCATAGCCTCCTTACCCTCTAAATACCTTGGTGCTCCTTTAATAGAATCTGCCATCAAGCACGCCTCCTGGCGTATGCTCCTTGAGAAAATTGAATCTCGTCTCACCCTATGGACTCATAGAACTCTGAACATAGCTAGAATATTAGTGCTAATCAAATTTGTGCTACAGGCGATGCCTCTATACCTTTTCTCTATTGGCAGTGCCTATATGGGTCCTTAATAAAATAAAAGCTCTACAGCGCAATTTTCTTTGGGGTGCAACTGGCACAAATCGCAAATGGGCTTTGGCAAAATGGTCGACAGCATGCAAGCCAAAAGAAAAAGGGGGCATAGTTCTGCAAGATCCTCATCATGATAATGCAATAATGGGTGCAAAAATATGGTGGCAATGGCTCTCTACTCCCAATAAGCCATGGGCAGCCATCTGGACTGCCAAGTATGCCAATCATAGACCAATGGAAGAGCTAATTAGGTTCACTCCCACTGAAAAGGGATCACTTATATGGAACGCCGCTAGACAACACTTCTTGCTGATCCAACAACACAGCCTTTGGGAAATGAGGAATGGCAGCACTGCTCGGTTCTAGACGGATTCCTAACACCAACTACCAAAGCTCAATGGCATCTATAGTTCACCTCAAATCCAAGAATGGGAGGAGCAACAACAGGACTCCCTCCAGCAACAATGGATTCTGGAGACAGAACAGGGATACAGACAATGGAAGAAGATCGATATGCTGATCAGGAATGCAGACAACCAGAATAAGGAGGTCATGGAGCGTGAGCTCCAAAATTGACGTATTAGATCTTATGAAGGTAGGGACATCTTAAGATGGGGATATACCCCAAAATGATCCTTCACCACCAAAGAGGCTTACAAAATTATATGCAACGATCCTATGCCCCTGGACCCTATCTGGAGCAGAATCTCATCACTGGGTACTTGACCCAAAGTCTCCCTTTTCCTTTGGCTTGTTAGACATCGAAAAATCCTCACTTGGGATAATCTTCAGAAACGAAACTTTCATGGGCCCTCCATGTGTCCCAATTGCAACTCTCAGAAGGAAACTCTCCAACACCTCTTGGATTCTTGCACTCTTGCCAACCAACTGTGGGAGAAGGCTAGCTTTTGTTGTCAAAAGAGTTGCAGAGTGTCTAAAGATATAATAAAATCCATTCGACATTGGCACCAGAACCCATTTAAAAGCGAACTACTCAACCAATTATGGAGAATGATTCCCGGCCTTCTCCTTTGGACAATATGGAAAGAAAGAAACAAGCGCATATTCAAAGATCAAAGAACTCCTTTAGATATCATTTGGGGCAACTTTTGTCTCAATCTTAAAGAGACCTTGGTATTTCAAACTTGGAATTTGGAAGATTTCCCCACTCTTGCAAATGAGAAAGCCATCTGGGAAAATTGGAACATACAACTTCCACAAGGTGCGCACCATCATAGACCTTTAGAAGGCCACAACATCAGAAAGCACTTATGGACCTCCCCTCCAAAGCACACTTTCAAAATCAATTTTTATGGAGCTTCAAAGGGAAATCCCGGCATAGCAGGATTTGGCAACATATTTAGAGATCATGAGGGTTTTCCTCTCCTAATATTTTTTGGAAACATTGGCTGGGACACGAACAAATCGACTGAATTGGAGGGTCTCTGGAAAGGTCCTCTCCTTTCCCAGCATCATGGCTTCCATCCTTTGGAGATCGAAGATGATTCCCTAATCCTCATCAACCTGGCCATTCAAATCCTCAATGGGGCACATGCACACAAAATTGCTAACAGTTGGAGACTCAAAGCCAGACTGGATGCAATTGAACAATGGCTTCACACAAATCGTGCCATCATATTAAATCACTTTAAATGGGAAGGAAACAAGGTCGCTGATCTTCTTGCCAATTTGGGGGTGGAAAGTGGGCACGCTCTTCTCACTTGAGCTCTAGACATAATTCAGAATCATGATCAAAATTAGGAGTGAAAAATACTTTTCCAAAGGGATGCAGCTCCCCCAGATGCAGGTGTATATATGGGCATTCAATTTTATGGGACAGGGGTGGGGCGAGGTGGAATGACACCTGCCTACCTAGGACATGGCGGATATTTGGCTTTTGTTTGACGGATCCTTGCATTTAAGTTGCACAGAGTTCAAAGGAATTGTTTTAAATGGTTCAGGATCTCATATCATGTCCTCCGCTCTGGTTCATGCCTCCGCATGCTCCAGCATGATGAAAACCTTAAATATCTTTAATGTATCAGTTATGGTGGGTGCTTCTCGATACGAGAGAGGGAAAGATAAATTGAAGCATGGCAATGGGCTTTCTGTGGAGCCGCTGCAGTCGAACTACACGCATTTCTATCTGGCCTCTGGCCTCAATTCTGGTTTCTGCATGTATGGTGTCGGCTCTATCATATCTGCTGCCTCTCGCTGCTTGACTGGGGAGGCTAATTTGGAGCCTCGCTCTAGTCTTTTAGCGGAGCTGCCTCCGTTGTACCTTTGAGATTTCACTCAGGCCTCTGGCTTTTATTCGAATAGTTCTTTCCCTGTCACCGTTGTTGCTTGACCTCAATTTGTTCCCGCGGCGGTCGTCTCCCCTATACCTTATCTGCGCCACAGAATGCAGTGCCGCAGGGGTGGCACCAGAGGCCGTCCATTGTGCGTGCCTTCCAGCCCTTCTTCCAACTTTCCTTCCCACTCAAATGATGTCTTTGTCGGACACTACCCTCGTACCCGCAGTGGGAGAGGGAATTTTATTGATACCAGCCACTGTTTGGGATCCCTTGCTCCCCGACCTCCTGCCACCCAGCCTTCTCCCACAACTGGCTCTGCGCTCTTCACATTCAACTATTCTCTGAACCACCCAAGGATAACCGCTCAAATTACGGCGGTCTTCCATAAGGAAGCCCAGTTGGGGGAGCCAAGTTCTCAACCGGCGGGCCTTGGGTTTGACAATGCATAGAATTCAAACTTCCAAAAGGGGATTGGAAGGGCGTCACTATAGGCTCTGGATGCTCAAGATCGCAGTGCTCCTGATGTTGTGATGGCGCCAATTGATCCAGTTCCTTTCGAATCCGAAGCTGCTCTTGCTAGAGATCTGCTCACAGCAGGTTGGTGTTGTATAGTTGAAGAGCCTCTAGATGATTAGTTTGCTCGTTGTGGTCTTGTTATCTTACCTTGCGGCCCCTACAATTGGGCATGTTTCTATTTAAACTGCTATGTGGAATTTTTGTTTATTTTTGTTCATTTTTGGAACTATGCAAACTCTGCAATATCAAGAATATTATAACTTTCTCCCCTGTGTGGGTTTTGGCGAACTGTTCAAGACTGGTTTCCCTATCACTTGGTAGTATCCATATGTGTTTACATTGACAATTCTTCTTTTCACTAGGGCAGTAGTTTTGACTATGGTCACGATGTAATTTTACTCCTTTTTTAATAGATCAATCTTATTTAGAAAAAAAAAACAATAGATTTAAATCCTCCTAATTTGGTTTAAACATTTTGTTTGTTGGTTTACTAATTTAGGTAGTCTATGTAACTATAGATAACTAAATTATGTCTATTATACTATGTTCTATTAAATAGATTAGACTCTGTAAACATAAAATTGTCATAATTCCATTATACTATTTAATAACCTACAAAATATAATTTTCAACTTATATCTATACATAAACCATCATTACTTTAAACTATAATTTTCATCATAAGAACAGAATCATAAGACACAATTAAATTAATTGCGCATACCAATTCTGGTAAGACTATTTGCCACCTAGCCTTGAGCTTTTTCTCCACATCCCCCCTTGAGAAGATACAAATTCCTCCAAAGTGTTGAAAACCTCTTGTATACTTTCAAATGGCTTATTTCAGCCTTCTTTCCCCTCAGCATGTTTCCATAACTGTGTCTAGTTAAATCACGATGTTGTTTTCCTTTAGCCTATGCTTTAGTTTTGTTTTTTTCCTTTAATATCCCTATTTTTATTGGTTTTATTAGACATTTGAAAAATCCTAAAGGTTGAGTGGACCTAAAGGAAAACAATTATTGTGGACATATTATAATTTAATTTTAATAAATGTTGAATTTTAATTATTTTGCAAAGACTAGAGTGTATTGGAGACTAGGATTAAAGTCCATGAGGATGGAATTAAATCCAAAGAATTTCCAAAATTCTCCAAAAATCCTTGGAGAAAATAAAAATATGAAATTGGAGACAAAAATATAAAATATACATCAGTAAAGAGGAAATTTACTGAGAAAAGGTGAAACAAAACTAGAACGAGGAAAAAGCTAGTTTTAAAGTACTTTTGTAGAAAGCCTAGGTAGAAAGGAAAACAACATCCTCATTAAATAGACGCGGTTATGGAAACATGATTAATGGAAATCAAGCTTAAATAATCTATTCCTAGGTAGAAAAGAGGTTGTCTACACTTGGGAGTAATTGGTATCTACTCAGGGGGGAGCTGTGGAGGTAAAGCTCAAGGTTCGGAGGAAAAAATTATTACCAAAATTGGTATTCACAAGAAATTTAATTCTGTGTTATGAATTTTAGTGGTAAAGAAAGTTCGACTTTATCTTTTTGTATTGAATTATCATTAAATTATAACATATTGAATTTTTTAAGAAATTTAGTTTTTATGAATTATTAAATTATGTAGAAAATTGATTTAGATAGTCTGATGTATTTAACAGAAAACAACTATATTAGATATAATCGATCTGTATAGTTACATAGAAAATTGTAATTAATAAAAAAACACTCAAAATGTATAAAACCCAATAATAAGGTTTAAATTTGGGGTTAGGTTGTAAACATCTAGACTAAATACATATAAATCTTACATAAATACATGCGGAAAGAAGGAAATTAGTGTATTTATTAGTGGTATAATTAAAACATTGAATCTGAAAATATGTACATAAAGAGAAAATTACCTTTCTCTTAGTAAAAATGGTTGCTCAAAATTAAAGGAGTTATTCTGTTGTATAGTAACTAGAATATTAATTATAGACATTAATTATTGCAATAACCTAGAAGTGTAAAAAAGAGATACAACATAAAGTACTAGCAGATAGTACACGCATAATCTATAGTAATGCAGTAAAGAAATACATTGCAAAATACCGATGATAATTACTGTGTATCATTACAATGATAATGTAAGCATGAGATTATTATTTATATAAATTACATTCAAAATCTGTCATAAATTATGGACAAAGTCCATGGTCTTATCTAAATAATTGCAACAAAATTATAAAATTGGACATAGTTTGGAATTTAGGAGAATGAATTCTTTAATCTATATGGACCAACTTGTATAGAAGAAATAAAATTGCACTATCAAGGAATGGCAGAGTTCTTTTCTCAATTTGATAGAATGATTATTTAAACTCAGATATTGTGCATTGAGGTTAGTGGAATACCTCCGCATAACAATATAAAAATATGACTTAGTATATATACATATACATCTATAAATTTAAATAAATTAAATAACATAAAAGTAGTTGACAAGGGAAATTAAATCGAAAAAATTACCTTGCTATTATATGTTATTAAGTGGCAGTAAACGTGATCATAAACATGAGAAAAATGCATAAGTTCGAGCATTTAATTAAACAGAAGATTAAACTAGAAATAATATGACAAGAGGAAAAGGGAGTGCCTTTGTTCATCTCAACAGAGAACATATTAAAAATATGAAGTGATGTGACTAACTAATAAAATTATTATTGTACAAATCATTATTTTATTAATTTGATGAAATTAATAAAACCAGAGATTCAGTACGAATCAATCTCAAAACCAACATCAAGTCAAAGTTGAAAAATTCAATGGAGAATGAAATTCTAGAATACTATAATCATACTTGTGTAGATAATTAAAAAATTATGAAATTCTGAATTCATTAAAATAAGAATTCTATGAACTAGGGTAACTCTAAATTCATTATTTTGGAGCGAGGGTTTTGGGTGAGTTCGAAAATCAAATTTCCTTAAGGAAAAGTATACTTTTAGAAGTCCAAGGAAATGAAGATAGTTTTGTTAAAAGATATGTATAAATTTCTTACAGAGACTTCCATTATAAAAATGAACCCAATGATAGAGGAGAATAAATCTAATTCTTGCCTATAAATTAAATTAAATGAAATCTTTGTAATAAATCAAAGTAGAGAAAGTTATTACGAATGAAAACCCCAACTCTGTAATTTCATTAACAAGAATGAAATGACAATATAGGGAGATTATAATTCAAATCAAAGACAAACCCAGCACATATAATGTGCATTGGTAAGACAACCAAGCTCAGTGCTATCTTTTCAAACAAATTTGGGGAAAATTGAAGTTATGTATTGAAAACAAATTGTAAACTCAATGCATAAAATTAATTCCTACAAAAAATTGTGAGTCCAACCTAGTATTAAGAAACCCAGATGATGTTACAAATTCAATAGGCTAAGAATCAAGAGAAAAGTATACATAAGAGATGCATGAGGACACTACTTTGAAGAACGAATAAAATACCAGAGGGTTCGCAAAAACATAAAGAAATGAAGAGATTGTCATGGCCTTTGTATGAATATGAAAGCAGCAGTCAAAACAAAATCCTTACCTGTTCATTATGGTGAAGAAATTTCCCTCATGGAATATGAAAGAATTAAAGGATGAAATGCTAAAAGCTCAGGTAAAATGAAAACCCTAAAAGAAAACAAGAACTCTTTAGTTACAGAGAAAATGAAATGGAAATCAAAAAATAAAATTTACATAGAGTCAAAAATAGAAAATTGATATTATAATCATAAAATTTCCTAGCATTTCTCAGAGGAAACAATATAAGTCTGATTATTTAGCTTAGAATTACATGAAATTGATAGACTGCATAGTAAAATAAACCACAGTTATGGACTACGTGGAAAAAACCAGAGCCGATGGTTGCAAGAATTCCAAAACGAAATTGAAATTTCGTGAGGGTAGGTCTTTGAATCACCCACGGAAAAAATATGACTTCATCTTGACCGTAAACATGTCAAGAATCAAAACCACGATTTTATCCAAATATCTTCATAGCCATGCCATCAAGTTAATGATCAGGAGTATAGTCATAAATAAATGAAGTCTCGAAAGTATAAACAAAATAAAGCCTCTGTCTTGGAGATATAATGATCATAAATTCAAATCCCAAAAATGATTTAGAATCATCAACATATTAACTTTTGACTGGAGTGTTAATATGTTAAATCATGTCAAATTAAAATACGCTCCAATTTAATAAGCCAACCAAGAATATATATATATATATAGAGAGAGAGCGTGAAGAGAATTACGAAGGATTCCTTTCGTATATAATTCTGAGGAAAAAGCTATGAATGGAATTTCATAAAATGTGTGTATAGTATCACATCCCTTCTGAAATTCGAAGTTCGTTAAGTCTTAAATGGCTAAGCAGATATTCGAAAAGTAAGTTATGTGGAATATGCAAATGGAAATTGTATGTATGCTCTAAGGATATTAGAGGTATCATAATTTATTCTAGGATGATCATTAGTATCAATTTTATATACTTTTACATGTATAAAAGGGAAATAGTTCAAAGGTTAAGTTGATAATATAGGTTCCATTATCGAAATGTAATTTTAAGTCAAACTCTTGTGGATATTAATGGAGAAATATAGAGGATGAAGAAACGGTTACTATAAATATAATCTTAGAATATAATTAAAATATATAAAATATAAAAGAAAGGGTTATGTTATTAAGCCACACTATAATAAGACTAAATTGATAAAGGCAGAAAGAAATAGAAAAATTATAAATTCTATTGTAGTAGTAAACGAGGAACTGTCCTCAATGAAATTCACTACTAAAAATGAATTGGGAATCCTTTAAGAGGTTCAAAGGATCTTTAATCACCAAAAATTATTCTTTGCATGAAACCATAAGTGGTTAAGGAAAATTGAATAAAAGTAAGTACGATTAAATAATTTTTTCGAATTCCGACGAAGAAGATTAATGTCATTAACGACAAAATAACAATCATGTTATAATTAGGGAAAAAAAAACTTGTGGTAAGTGGAGTTATTACAGATGGTATCATAGCCCAATGTAGAAACACAGGGCATATATGTGTCCTCACAGAGGAAACTAAAAATCCAAAATTTTTCTGCTGTAAATTAATTTCAATTGAAAAATATTTGCACTAATTTAATTTATGTGTATAGTGATTTAGTGTAGAAAATTACAACTATTATTATGAGTGACGAAGGATGGCTGTATGTAGATTTAGGTGGTGAGGAAAATCCACTAGATCAAAATTCTTATTCATTGGATATGATTAGAGAGATGCAACAAGAATTGATTCATCTGAGAACGAACAATGCATGATTGTTGCAAGCTATTGAAGAGCAAGAAAGGTTTATGAGGGAATTAACCTCAAGGTCTAGTCACAAATGTGAAGACCATCGAAGAAAGTGAAAAGAAGCTGAAACCAACTCATAAGGATATGAGGATGGTGAAGCAGCTTGACAAGAGTTGAGAAAGAAAAAAGAATTGCAAAGAGAATTTCAAAAAATTAAACTTCCCACTTATGATGGCGAAAATGAGGAAGATGAAGAATTTTGGCTTTTGAACATTGTAAAAAAATTTCAAGTCTATGAATATGGAAGTAACCTGAAAGCCATGTTGGATATTTACCAACTACAGGGTAAAGCTAGTTTTTGGTGTGAATAAACCAAAATGGTACATTGACTAGATGAGAAAATTGTTACTTGGGAAGACTTTCAAACCAAATTCAAATATAGATATCTGAATGAGAGATATTATGATGACGAAGCCAAACAGTTTCATGAGCTAAGATTGGGACAACTCACTATTGATGAGTTTATTACCAAATTCCCTAACTTGCTTCTTTATGTGCCTTATATCAGAGAGGAAAAGGCCAAATTACAACAATTTTTAAATTCCCTACCTACTATCTATAAGGAGAGAATAGAATTTTATAATCCCAAGATAATGCATGAAGTGGTTTGGAAAGAAAGAATGTATGATCAATAGTTCAAAGGAAGAAATGAGCAGCTAAAAGATTGACAAAACAAAGAAAATGGTAAAGGTGACTAGTGGAAAAAGAGTGAAACTAACAGATTTGAAAAACTTTGGGAAAAACCATGAAAGGAAGAAGTTTAACAAAACTAGAGAAAATCAACCAACACAATCACAGACTCAATCTAAACAGATAGATGTAAACAAAAAAAGGGAAGGGGTTGTAAAAATGAAGGAACCATTAAAGTGTTGGGGTTGTGGAGAACCTCACCTATTACGTGACTGCACTTGAGGATCACCAATCTCAACACCAATCAACCATCATCGAAATTGAAGGTATGATTATTGAAAAACCTATTTCTGTCTTGATAGATCCAAGAGCAAATTTAAGTTATATAATTCCTGAGATGGTGGAAAAGTGCAAATTAAAATTAGAAAAATTTCAGCAAGCATGGTTAGTTCAGTTAGCTACTAGAACAAAAAGAAAAGTGACCCATAAACTACCAAATATTGTTGTAACTTTAAATGTGTATGAAACTGAACTGAATTTAAATTTTCTTCCTCTAGGTTCATATGATGTGTTAGTGGGAATGGACTAGTTAGAGAAACATAGATCAATACTTAAATTATTAGATAAAATAGTTCACTCTATAGATGGTAAGGGAAAACCAATAATAGTGAAAGGAAAACCAAGACCCATATCAATAAGACAAATTTCAACACTACAGTTAAAAAGGACAACAAGAAATTTTTTTCAAGTGTATTGTACAAGTGGAGGAATTGGGACAACAAAATGAAAAAGAAGTTGTAGAAAATTTACCAATAATTAGAGAGTTTGAAGATGTGTTCCCAGATGAAATCCCCCATTTCCTCACTAAAAGATAAATTGACTTCTCAATTGAATTGGTACCAGTAGCTACATCTGTTTCTAGAGCATCCTACAGAATGAGTACTCGTGAGTTGTTGGAACTGAAACTGCAACTATAAGAGTTATTAGGCAGAGGTTACATCATACCCAGTGTGTCTCCTTGGGGAGCACCTATACTATTTGTAAAAAAGAACGATGGTACATTCAAGATGTGTATAAACTATAGACAACTGAATAAATTTACCATAAATAATAGATATCCTCTAACCATTATAGATGAATTATTTGATCAAGTTAGAGGAGATACTATCTTTTCAAATATTGATTTAAGAATAGGTTATCATCAACTAAGAATCAGAGATGAAGAAATCAACAAAACAACATTCAGGACTAGATATGGACACTATGATTTTTTAGTTCTACCTTTTGGATTGACTAGTGCACCTGCTACGTTCATGTGTCTAATGAATAGTGTCTTACATAAGTATCTAGAAAAAAAAATTTGTGTTCATTGATGACATTATGGTATATTACAAAAATGAAGCATAACATAAAGAACATCCCAAAATTATCTTACAAACACATAGAGAGCATAAGTTATATGAAAAAATCAACAAATGTGATTTTTTCAAGGACAAAATTTAGTGTTTAGGTCATATAATTTCAGAGGATGGATTGGGAGTAGACCGAGAGAAGATATAAGCTATCATGGATTGGCATGTACCTACAGATGTCCCACCCATAAGATAATTCATGGGTATTGTCGCATACTACAAGAGATTTGTAGAGGGATTTTCAGCCTTAGCATATCCTATTACTTCTTTACAGAAAAAGGGAGTGAAGTTTGAGTGGACAGAAAAATTTCAACATAGTTTTGAACAGTCAAAATTTAAACTAAAAATTGTTCCTATTTTGAAGATTGTTGATCCAAAAAAAAAAAATTGTAGTGTGTATAGATGCATGTGCGGAAGGATTAGGAGGGGTGTTATTACAAGAAAACTTAGTCATAGCATATGAATGAAGAAAATTAAAGAAACATGAGCAGAACTACACTGTATATGACTTAGAGTTAGATATTGTAATACATGCTTTGAAGATCTTGAGACATTATCTATTAGGAAAGAAGTTTATAATGATGACAGATCATATAAGCTTGAAATATTTTTTCACACAACCTGATTTAAATGCTAGACCAGCTAGATGGTTGTCTTTCATTAGTGAGTTTCACATGGAAATCAAACATATTAAAGGAAAGGAAAATAATATCACATATGATTTGAGTAGGAATTCTCGTAAAATTTTTAATAGTGCTGGAAGTAGTGTTAAATTTGATATAGAATGATTGACACAATAAGTGGCGATTCAATATCCAAACTGTAAAAAACTACAAGTAAATTGTAGAACACTAAAATACTGGGATACACTAAAAATCAAAAGGGGTTGATTTATTAAAAAAACTGATTATATATTCCAAATGTAATATCGTTAAAACAAGAAATTTTAGATGAGTATCATAAATGACCTTATGCAGGACATACTGGTTATCAAAAATTTATTTCAGCATTTAGAGAGAACATGTTTTGGCCTAGTATGAGGAAAGATGTGGTGATTACCTAGCTAGATGTCTAGAATATCAACAGGTAAATGTAGAACATCATCATCCAGCAAGATTGTTAAAACCTTTACCTATTCCCAAATTGAAATGGGAAGTGGTTTCCATAGATTTTATTGTTGGATTTCCTAGAACTAAATATCAACATGATTCTATAACGGTGGTTGTAGAAACATTAACTAAAGTTGCACACTTTTTACCAATGAAATATACTTTTGGTACAACTCAAGTAGCTAATGTATTCATGAAAGAAATTGTGAACTTACTTGGTATTCCTACAATGATTATATCAGAGAGAGATACAAAGTTTACTTAAGCTTCTTGGAAGACACTGTTTAGAGGAATGGGCACCAAATTGAACTTTAGTACTACCTACCATCCCCAAACATATGGAAAAATTGAAAGGAAAAACTATATTTTAGAAGACATATTACGCATGCATGTTATGGAAATACCTAAAATATGGAAATGTTTTTGGCATCTAGCAGAATTTGCATATAATAATAGTTATGAAGCTTCAATAAATATGATTCATTTTGAGGCATTGTATGGAAGAAAGTTCCACACACTGCTTAGTTGGACTCAGCCATAAGAAAAGTTATTTCTTGGATCAGATGCATTATAAGAGATGGAAAGAACTACAAAGAAAATTCAACAAAATATTAAAATAGCTCAAGATAGACAAAAGAGCTATGCAGAAAAAAATAGAATTCATAGAGAATTCAAAGTGGGTGACCATGTATACTTTAGGATTGAGCCTAAAAAAAGTAATTTATATACGAGTACTTGTGCTAAATTAGCAACATGCTATTGTGAACCATTTTAAGTTTTAGAAAGAGTGGGGCCAATAGCTTTTAACTTGGCTCTACCTAGTCACATCAAGGTTCACAATGTTTTTCATGATTCCTTATTGAAAAAGTATATACATGATCCTACTCATGTAATTGATTGGAATGTGATATAGGTGGAAATAGAAGGGGAATTTCTTCCAGAGCCCCTTCGTATACTAGAACGGAAAGAAATCGAGCTTTGTAATAGGACGCTAGCTAGGGTGAAAATGCAGTGGAGAGACTTTTCACCTGAATAAGCTACTTTGGAGCGAGAAGAGGAAATGAAGGAGAGATATCCATCATTGTTTTCAAAGTGAACTAATATTTTGCAACATCAAGGACACTGATTTGTTTTAGAGGGGGAATATGTAATATCCTTATTCTTACTAATTTTATTAGGTAGTTGAATGATCCTAAAGGCTGAGTGGACCTAAACGAAAAAAATTATTGTGGACATATTATATTTTAATTTTAATAAATGTGGAATTTTAATTGTTGTTTGAAGACTAGAGTATATTAGAGACGAGGATTCAAGTCCATGAGGATGGAATTAAATCCATATACCATCCCAAATTCTCCATAAATCCTTGTAGAAAATAAAATTATTAGATTGGAGATAAAAATATAAAGGATACCTTAGTAAAATAGATAGTTACTAAGAAGAGGTGACATAAAACTAGAAAGAGAAAAAAACTAGTTTTAAAGTACTTTTGTGGAAAAAACATAAGGAAAGCCTATGAAAAAATGAAAAGACATCATGATTAACTAGACGCAGTTATGGAAACATGTTGAAGGGAAATAAATCTTAAGTAATACATTCCTACGTAGACATGAGGTTGTCTACACTTGGGAGGAATTGGTATTTACTCGGGGGGAGCGGTGGAGATAAAGCTCAAGGTTGGGTGGAAAATAGTCTTAGCAAAATTGATATGCACAAGAAATTTAATTTTGTGTTATGAATTCTAGTAGTAAAGAAAGTTAGACTTTATATTTCTTTATTGATTTATGATTTAATTAGAAGAGATTGACTTTTGTAGGAAAGTTAGTTTCTATGAATTATTAAATTCTGTAGAAAATTGATTTAGACAATCTGATGTTTTTAACATAAAACAACTATATTAGATATAGTCGGTCTATATATCTACTTAAACAATTATAATTAATAAACCAAAACCCAAAATTTATAAAACCTAGTAATAAGGTTTAAATCTGAGTTTAGGTTGTAAACATTCTAAACTAAATATATAGAAATCATATATAAATACATGTGGAAAGAAGGAAAATTACTGTATTTATAAATGGTATAATTAAAACATTGAATATGAAGATATGTAGATAGGGAGAAAATTATCTTTCTCTTAGTGAACATGGTTACTCAAAATTAAAGGAGTTATTATGTTGTATAGTAACTAGAAGATTAATTATAGACATTAATTCTCACATTAAAAAATAAGTGTAAAAAAGAGATACAACATAAAGTACTAGAAGATAGTACAAGAATAATCTATAGTAATGCAGTAAAGAAATATGTTTCAAAATAGTGATGATAATTATTGTGCATCATTACAATGATAATCTAACCATGAGATTATTATTGATATAAATTACATTCAAAATCTGTCATAAATTATCGATAGATTCCATGGTCCTATCTAAATAATTGCAACAGAATTATAAAATTGATCATAGTTCAAAATTCAGGAGGATGAATTCTTCAATCTATATGGACCAACATGTGTAAAGAAATAAAATTTTACTGTCGAAGAATGACAAAGTGGTTTTCTCAATTTGATAGAATGATTATTTAAATTGAGATATTGTGCATTGAGGGTAGCGGAATACTTGCGCTATAAATATATGACTTAGTATATATATATATATATATATCAAAAAATTGATATAAACTAAATAACATAAAAGTAGTTGACAAGGGTAATTAAATTGAGAAAAATACCTTACTATTCTATGTTAGTAAGTGGCAGTAGAACTGCACATAAACATGAGAAAAGTGCATAAGTTGGAGCATTTAATTAAACACAAGGTTAAACTAAAAATAATACGACAAGAGGAAAAGTGAGTACCTTTGTTCTCATCAACAGAGAACATATTAAAAATCTGAAGTGACGTGAGTAATTGATCAAATTGTGCCTGTACAAATGATTATTTTATTAATTTTATGAAATTAATAAAATCAGAGATTCAGTAACAATCAATCTCAAAACCAATATCAAGTCGAAGTTGACAAATTCAATAGAGAATGAAATTCTAGAATATTGTAATCATAATTTCATAGATAATTAACAAATTATGAAATTCATACTTCATTAAAATAAGAATTCTAGGATTTAGGGTAAATCTAAATTCATTATACTAGAACAAGGGTTCTGGGAGAGTTCAAAAATTGAATTTCCTTAAGGAAAATTATATGTTCAGAAGTTGAAGGAAATGACGATAGTCGTGTTAAATACCAAACAAAATAAATGTAGAAATTTCTTACAAAGACTTCGATTATAAAAAAGAACTCAATAACAGAGGAGAATAAATCTAATTCTCACCAAGAAATTAAATTAAATGAAAGCTCTGTAATAAATCAAAATAGAGAAAGTTACTCCAAATGAAAACCCCAACTCTATAATTTCATTAACAAGAATAAAATTGTAATGTAGGGAGATTATAATTCGAATAAAAGTAAAACCCAATACATACAATGCACACTAGTAAGACAACTAAGATCAACGCTGGCCTTTCAAACAAATTTGCGGAAAATTGAAGTTATGTATTGAAAATACATTGTAAAATCAACCTAGAAAATTAATTCTAATAAAAAGTTGTGAGTCCAACCTAGTTTTAAAAAACCCAGATGATGTTACGAATTCACTGGGCTAAGAATCCAGAGAAACATATACAGAAGAGATGCATGAGGATGTTGCACTAAAGAATGAAGAAAATACCATAGGGTTAATATAAACATAAATAAATGAAGACATTTTCATGGCATTCGTAGGAATATGAAAGAAACAGTTAAAACAAAATCCTTACCTCCATTATAGTGAAGAAGGTTACATCATGGCCTCCAGAATAATTGAAGGATGAAATGCTAAAATCTTCGGAAAAACAAAAACCCTACAACAAAACAAGAAAACGTTAGTTGCAGAGAAAAATGATATGGAAATCAAATAATAAAATTTACACGGAGTTAGAAATACAATAACGATATTATAATCGTAAAATTTCCTAGCATTACCTGGAGGAAACGATATAAGTCTGATGATTTAGCTTAGAGTTCCATCAAATTGACGGACTGCGTAGAAAAATAAACCATAGTGACAGACTGTGTGGAAAAACCTAGAGTCGAGGGTTACAAGAATGCCAAAACAAAAATGAAATTTTGTAAGGAGGGTAGGTCTTCGAATCACCGAAGGAAAAAATAAGATTTCATGTTGACCGTAAACGTGTCAAGAATCCAAACCACCATTGGATTCAAATATCTCCATATCCATGTGATCAAGTTAATGATCAGTAGTACAGTCATAAATAAATGAAGTCTCGAAAGTATAAATGAAATAAACCCTTTGTCCTGGTGAAGGAGGAGCATTAAGGTAGAGTCAACAATGTGACAAGCTAGTCACAGATTATGGCTTGAGAAGAGGACTAGTAGTCATAAAAAATTGAAGACTTTATTTTAAAGTATTTTGTTTAAAGTTAGTTTGGGCTAACACAAACATTGTAATCTGTAGGTTAAAAAAATAATTATGTTAGGATTAGTTATAAATTTAGTTGAATAAGCTGTTCTGAAACTAAATAACAGTTTCTCAACCATATGGGGATTTTGGGAAAGGCATAAACATGAACTAAATCCACAATTGTGGGGTTATTCCTTCCATACAAAAAAGGAGATAATGAGCTCAAGGAAATAGGTGTGAGAGAGGGTTAAAAAGAGAGTAGGAACAAATTTAAAAACTAGCCATCCCAAGGCTTTGTTTTGTGTATTTTTCCTTATAAATAAATTCCATGTGTTTTGGATTGTGATCGGGCTCTCCATTTCAACCCATTGGTTTTATTTCCCAGTCAAAGTTAATTATTTCATTTATGTGTTATTATATATACATATTGTTTTATGTTAGTGAATCATTAGGATGAGCGAGAAGACAAATTTTCTGAGAGCTTTGTATAGACAAAGTTATGGAAAATACCGAGGGATGAGAGATGAAAGAACAAGCTCAGGAGAGAATCTATTTGTTTGTAGACCGCAGAAATATTAGGAGAGGAAACATTAAAAAATTTCAAAAAGACTCGTAAGGATAGCGGAGGAGTATTTTGGAGGAATAAAAAATGTAGAGTGCTGGCCGCTGAAAGAGGAGAAATCGACGAAAGACAAAATTACTTAGAAGAATTCTGAGAGAGGAATCGACAGCATGGATTGAATCACAGATTCAAAATTTTTAAGGATTTATGGCAGATATTGGAGTGGAAAAAAGAGGTGAAGCTGAGCTAAGAATATTGAGAGGAGGACTGCGATTAAATAGCAGATCCAAAGACAAGAGATGAATGCTTGAGGAAGAGCAGAATGAGCATGTGTTGGCAGGGCGAAATTTCACATCAACGATTGAAATACTTAAGAGTTGAGGAATTTCACAAGTTAAATATTTTAACTCGTGATATGAAGTGTCATAGAGGGGGAGTTGCGTGGGCCTTTGGATCATACAACAGATCAACAACGGACGATGGATTGTGACTTCGCACTTCACAAGATATAGTGGATATCATTGAAGTGTTCACACGAAATGTTAAAGGGTTGCGGTGTGATGCGAAGAGGAGGAAGGATGCATGTGACAAGGAACATCCACATGTTGGCTTGGTTCAAATGTGCATGTCGCAAATTTTAAGGGTTAGCGTATTTGTAGAGAGTTGAAATTTTCACGCAACTATTGCGATGTGTTACAATTTTTCGAGAGAGCATGGGACCCTCTGGTAAGGAGGTCTCGTGTGTATGAAACTGTTTTAGGTTAAGTGAATTATATTATAAATAACGTTACTGATCATTTTCACCTATGTATGTATTTTATTCTAATATTTTCCCCCGCTGCATATAAAGGAAGTTATGTGGGTCCTATGCCACAGGTCCATGATTTTATAAGTTTATTTGTAGCTATGGTTGCATCTACTGGTATCAAGGTAACAATATTTGATAGGCGGTGTGAAGGAATTTGAACTAAGAAAATTTGAGAATGATCTTCCAGTGATTCTAATCGAGTGAACCTTAAGAGGTAAGACTGTGGACTGAAGGCTTACGAAAAATCATGAGAGCAACAACAACATTGATGAAGTAGTAGAATAGAAAATAATGTAAGAATGTTTTGTTTCAATTTTATTTTGGATTATGGAACTGAAAAGTAAATTATAACACTCAGAAGAGGAGAATAAGAGTTTAATGGAGCTAGTAGCAGGAGTGAAAAAATCTTAGCAAGAAGATTACAGCCTTTAAGGGCAGTGATGAAGGAAGCTAGCAATGGTTTTTTAGGAGGAAGAAGAAGTGTTGTCAGAACCTAGTATTTCAGTTGAGGTTGAAATATAAGAGGACTGTAGTGTTCTCAAGTGTAGGTGAGTTGTGAGGGTAAGCCTCGAAGAAGCATAGAGGAGTGCTCAAGGAGGGTTCTATATTGAGGACCCATACTTGCCAAAACACCAAGAATAGAAGAATTTTGGTGAGGTAAGTTGTAATATGAGGAAATTTTACTGTAGAGGCTAGTGGAACTCATAGAGGGTGAAATAACTCAAGAAGATGACTATTTAAGGTCATATAAGAGTTTAAGGAGGAAATCACAAAGTGAAAAAGGAATATGCCAAGGAAAATGGCATGTGGAGTTAGATGACTGATGAAGAGTATGACAGAGAACTAGTTTAGATGAGAACTCATCTTGATCTATTAACGATGTTGCTACAGAGGAGTGTTGAATACCAGATTTGTGGATGGACTATGAGGAATAAATTGAAGTGGCATGGGTTGCAGATTAAGAGGGAGCATAGGTTGAATTCTCAAGAAGAAGAAGCATTAATCAGAGAAGCACACTATGAAAAGAAAGTTCTTGCATATGAATTTGAGACAAGTACTACACTTGTTTCAAAGATGAAAAAGGTTTATTGTAGCTCACAAGGTGGATCAGGATGATTCCACAGAGGGAAGAAGAAGAGATGACCATGAATGGTTATCTGAAATATTCAAAGAGGAGTCACAATTAGGAGAGAGGAGTCAACAGAGATTCCAGTAGAAGACTAAGCATTGAAAAGCTTGGTGTGGTATCTATAGACAGGTTGATGGAGTCAGCCTGTAGATATAGATTGTTTGTAGTCCATGATGAACAAAGAGGAGTTCATAAAGGAAAGAATACTATGGCTATCGATATTCATGGTAAAGGTTCTAAGGGAGATTACGAAAAATCGAGTAATAATAAACTTGATAGAGAATTAGCTAAGATAAAAGTGTAGCTAGAAGTATTAAGAGAATTCATACAAGGGAATATAGAACACCAAAGGTATGGTTGGGCTCCTCGGAATAAAATATTCAAGTAGAGTCAGTTTCAGAGTAGGCTGAGATCTGATAGAAGAATTTAGCTAGAAGAAGAACTCAGAGGAGCTAAGTTATAGCATAGGATGTGTGCTGAGGAAGAGGTTTACATATGTGAAACTAAAAAATGGTTTATTCTTGGTGATAGGAGTAATAAGGATGAAGGTATGAGATCAAATGATGGTTTCATGTATGCTTGGAAGGATGGGAACCAGTGGAAAGAGATAATTTTTTAGACAGCAAGAGAGGCTATGGATCCTTATGGTTTTGAAACAAATGATTATTGTATGTTTGCAAGTGAAATAGGTAAATAAAGACAATTTTTTGATGTTGGTCTCATGTACATGCACATGCACACCTAAGTGAAAGCAATCATTTCTAGCCTACTGTGAAGGCTAAGAAAAGGAGGACTTGCCTTATGATGGTGGCCAAGTACAGAAAGAGAGAAAAGTTGATATCAAGCATTCATATGTTATACTTGAGAAAGCTAAAAAAAAGACCAATGAAGACTTCCTGAGTTATGAAAGAGACTTAGAATAACAAGAGAAATATTTGGTGATTGAGTCATAAAATAAGACCAATGGGTCTTGTGAGTTTAACACTGAAAATTTGAATGTGTTTTCAAGTTCTGTAGAAGACAATCCAACCCTTGGAATTGTCTCAAGTAAAGTTGAATTTTATCTAGCAAAGTATAATGAGGAGGAAAATTGTCAATCAAGGTATAATGAAGAGTGCCTTTCTGATGAATACCTATAGTACATCTAACAAGAAAATGTATAAAAATGGAGAATATTCCCAAGAAATAACACCATAGAATATAAAACTTCAGATCTTCATTAATATGAAAACCATTAATGTAGGGCAACACCATACATTAGCTCCTTAAGGAAGGAGATCACTCCACAAGCCATATGCTTGCCAATACAATAACCATTGATCTCTCTCAATGGAGACTCTCTAGGCTCTATATAAGTTTCATACATGAAATACCATGTGTAGTTACCATGGGTCTCTCAACACCATACATCCAATACGATGGGCTTATCACATTATTCCATAGCTACATGTGGCCCCTTACATAACGTGGGTTAAACAATTTATTTATTAACTATGGCCCATTTATTTATCATTCTTATATTATTACATCATATGATTCCCTTGGGTACCTCCCTCTATACCTTATATTATCCCCCATAGGTGTACAACATTACACCCCCCTTAAACATGTTTCGTTACCGAAACATGAGAAGAACAAAAATAATAAGATCTGTTCAAAGGAGTATTCCACTGGTACCATTCACGTGCATCTAGCCATCCCAGAGAAAAGTGAACACTTGATCTAGTTTATGTCTCACTCCTTTGAGATCGAAGCGGGTTCTGGTGATTCCTCTATGTTGATGTGTTGTGGGTGGATCGTTGCACCTCTCTATGCGTCATGCATCGTTTTTTTTCCTTGTTGCTAATTCATTGCCACCTTGCTGGTTGATGTCATGCTGGGTGATGCGGGTGGTGGTATGTTGAAGCTTTAACTGATGAAATATCTTTCTGTAATTCCTCCACTATTGGTGATGGAGTGGTGTCTGGTGCTTTTGTTGGTACCTTCTTCGATGTCTATGTTTGGTTTTCTACCATCAAAGGCTCATCATTTGATGTTTTTGTGTCATTAGATATTGGTGCTTATTCTTCCCTAGTCTCTGCATGGTTGCTAATGCAAATATCATGCACTGTAATTTTCTTCTTTTTATACTAGAGCTTCATGAATTTCTTTTGCACATTAAAATTGACAGTACCAATGGATTCCATTCAAGGGTATCCCAAAAAAATATCCACAGCAACCATATCTGAAGGATAAAAATCATAATGAAACACATACTTATCCATATAAATCTTCAAATATTTATATATTTTAACATATTCATTATCAACTTGTGTGTTTTCAATATGTTTTGCTGGAACTTGCAATTTTTTAGCCAGATTAGCATTGATACAATTATTCTTTCAACTAGGAATGATAGACACAATGATGTTCTATTTTTGAATACTTCCATGAACCTGTAATATGGAAATATTAGTAGAAAACAAGTCTTTATGGCTCTTAGTGTCCTTATTTCCGGCTTGAGACCACTTGTCTAAAATGACTTTTCAAGTTTTTTCTCGAGCAGTTTCCTCATTGAGCTATCAACTAAGGTCCACCATTTATTTTTGTTACATTTCATATGAAGCCCTATGGAACATATCCAAAATTTTTGGTATTGAGCCTTGTGATATTGTAAAAAATCTTCAATCGTAGGGCCATCATCATTTCTTGTAAACCTCATCTTGCGAGAACCCTTAAAACAATGTAAGGGTTTTGAGGAAAACCACTTACTTTGGACAAAAATTTAAATGGACATTACTCAGTCAATATAACTTAGAATCCTTAATATAACCTATTTTCGGTAAGGGAATAGTCACTATGTATCTATCCATGCAACTTAAATCCCGATCTAGGTACTCTGGAAACATATATATGCACTGCAACTATCCCACCGTCACAAAATTTCTTAAAAAAATGGTTGATTTTAAATCAGTGATAACTCCCTTATCCAGAATTCAATTCATTAATATCAAAACCCTTGCGGTAGGGAAATGATGTGGGTTAACCACATTATTTATTAGTTATGGCCCATTTTTCTATCATTCTTATATTATTAGATCATATTATTCTTTTGGGTACCTCCCTCTGTACCCTCTGTTATCCCTCCTAGGTATACTAGAAGACCAAATTGAATTGTTGTAGCAGAAGGAATTTATAAATGCCTAATTTAATTAAGGGAATAAGTTTAATGGAGATGAGGCAGTAATGCCTCATGAGATGAACTTTGTTGTTGATGAGGCTAAAGAGGAATTGGCTTGCTTAAATAGAAAGAGGAATATTTTTGGACAGATATTTAGGACTGTCATAAAAATAGAGAATTGAAATTTTATTTTGGTTAAAGATGAAAGTGAGGTAGTTATGTCTCAGGCTAAAGCAAAGGAAATTCCTAGAAGTGGAAAATACTGAATTTATTATTAGGACTAGAAAATGGAGTGTTGTCAAGGAAGAGGAAAAGAGTTACGTTGAAATTATAATAAAAAATACTAAAGAGGTACTTGAAGGAAATCAAGTAATTAGTGAATATATGAGTTTCTTGCTGAAATAATTTGAGAAGAATAAAGAGATTACACACGAAAATATGGAATCATTTCAAACTATAGTTGAAACAGAGATAGATACTAGTTTGCAAAACATAATTATGGTGACTAGTATACAAAAATAATGAATAAATATATTATTGCATTCAAAGAATTAGAAGGAAATTCACCCTTTGACAGTCAATTTGAAAACAAGGAAAAGAAGAGGGATGTTGAGGAAGTTTGGGTGGCAGCAATGTCAGGAGTAATATTTGCAGCAATATCTAAGACAAAATGTAGTAGAATGTGTTGGCGGAGGACTGTAAATAAGATCAGATTACAGTAGAAGATTCAATGGAAAGAAACCATAGATGAATTATGTGAGTTCATGAAAATACCTAAGAAGAGTTATAGAAAAATGAAGAAAGAAGTCTACTATGGAATTGTTTGGAAAGTGAAGAACAGTGAATGTAGACATAGTGGAGCACTACAACACAAAGTATGGAAGCCTGGAAGATTGCAGCTAAAGAGTTGTGAAGACAATGCAGTTTATGGACAACAACAAAACAGATTTTGGGATCCTGGAAGATCCAAACATTGAAGACACATGACTAGGAGGTGATGAATTCTTTTACCTCGGGAGTCTGATGCAGGAGCATTAAAGTAGAGTCAACAATGTGACAAGCTCCTCACATCTTCTGGCTTGGGAAGAGGACTAGCAGTCCTAATAAATTCAAGACTTTATTTTAAGCTATTTTGTTTAAAGTTAGTTTTGGCTAACATAGCCATTGTAATATGTAGACTAAAGGAATATTTAGATTAGTATTAATTTTTCATTTAGTTAAATAAAATGTTCTCAAAACCAAATAACAATTTCTCAACCATATGGGGATTTTGGGAAAGGCATAAAACCAAACCAAATCCACCATTGTGGGGTTCTGCCTTCGATAGAGAAAAAGAGAGAAAAAGAGGGAAATATGTGTGAGAGAGGGTTGACCAGAGAGTAGGAACAAATGTAAAAGCCAACCATCCTAGGGCTCGGCTATGTATATTTTTTTTTATAAATAAATTTTGATTGTTTTGGAATGTGATCAAGATCACTGTTTCAAGCCGTTGGTTTTAGTTCCATGTCAAAGTTAAATATTGCATTTATGTGTAACTATATATGCATATTGTTTTATGTTAATAAATCTATAGGCCGAGCGAGAAGACGAAGTTTCTAAGAACTTCATATAGACAAAGCTATGGAAGAGACCGAGGGATGAGAGATGAAAGAACAAGATCATGAGGGAATCGACGTGCTTGCAGACTGCACAAA
Source organism: Pinus albicaulis (assembly GCA_034641835.2). Lineage (NCBI taxonomy): Eukaryota > Viridiplantae > Streptophyta > Pinopsida > Pinales > Pinaceae > Pinus > Pinus albicaulis. The sequence goes on from CM076575.1 coordinate 944,973,445, forward strand.
GCTTAGAAGCGACAAAGTTGAATAATTTCGAACAAACTTGGAAGGATAGCGGAGGAGTAGTGTGAAGGAATCAGCAATGCAGAGCGAGGACAGTTGAAAGAGGAGAAATCAGCGAAAGACGGAATTACTTAGAAAAATTCTGAGAGAGGAATCAATGATATGGATTGAATCGCAGATTCAAAAGTTTTAAGGAATGACGGTGAATATTGAAGTGGGAAAAGGAGGTGAAGCAAAGCCAAGACTGTTGATTGGATGGCTGCTATTAAATCATATATCCAAAGACAAGAGATGAACGACTGAGGAAGAGCAGAATGAGGATGTGTCGGCAGGGCGAAATTTTTCATTGGTGATTGAAATACTTAAGAGTTAAGGATTTTTACAAGTTAAATATTTTAACTCATGATGTGAAGTGGCATGGAGGGGGAGCTGTTTGGTTCGTTGGATCATACAGTGGATCAATCGCGGATGATGGATCGTGACTTTGCACTTCGCAATATATAGTTGATACTATTCAAGTGTTTGCATGAAATGTTAAAAAGGTTGTGATGCAATGCAAAGAGGAGGAGGGATATGAGATTCGACAAAAAGCAGCCACCTATTGGCTTGGCGCAAATGCACATGTCACAAGTTTTATGGGTTAACATATTTTTAAAGAGTTTAAAGTTACAGGAAACGATTACGATGTGTCGTGATTGGTCGGGATAGAGTGGGACCCTCTGGTAAGGAGGTCCCATGTGTATGAAAGTGTTTTAGGTCATGTACACTATATTATAAAGAACATTATTGATCATTTTCACGTATGTATGTATTTTATTCTGATATTTCCCTCGCTATGTATAAAGGAAGTTATATGTGTCCTATCCCATAGGTCCACGAGTTTACAAGTTAATTTGCAGCTATGACTACATCACCTAGCGATATAATTATCATAAATTTGAATCCCAAAAACGATTTAGAATCATCAACATATTAACTTTGTACTAGAGTATTAATATGTTAAATCATGTGAAATTAAAATACGTTCCAATTCAATAACCCAACCAAGAATATATATATATATATATATATATATATATATATATATATATATATATATATATATATATATATATATATATATATATATATATATATATATATATATATATAATCTAACGAGAATTACGAAGGAGTCCTTTCATATATAACTATGAGGAAAAATGTATGAATGGAATTTCATAAAATGTGTGTATATTATCACTTCCCTTCTGAAATTCGAAGTTATTTCATTATTAAATGGCTAAGCAGATATTCAAAAAGTAAGTTAAGTGGAATATGCAAGTGGAAACAATATGTATGCTCTAAGGATATTAGAGGTATCATAATTTATTCTAGGATTATGATTAGTATCAATTGTATATACTTTTACATGAATAAAATAGAAATAGCTCAAAGGTTAATTTGATAATATAAGTTCCATTATGGAAATGTAATTTCAATTCTAACTCTTGCGCATATTAATGGAGGAATATAGAGGATGAAGAAAGGGTTAGTATAAATATGATCTTAGAATACAATTAAAAATTGTAAGATATAAAAGAAAGGGTTATGTTATTAAACCATGCTATAATACACCTAAATTGATAAGGGCAGGACGAAATAGAAAAATTATAAATTCTATTGTAGTAGTAAAAGAGCAATTGTCCTCAAGGACATCCACTATTAAAAATGAAATGGAAATCCTTTAAGAGGTTCAAAGGATCATTAATCACTGAAAATTATTATGTGCATCAAAGAATACATGGTTAAGGAAAATTGAATAATAATAAGTACGGTTAAATAATTTTTTCGAATATAGAAATCATGTTATAATTAGGAAAAAAAATTGCAGTAAGTGGAGTTATTGCATTTCCAAAAAAGCTCTTTAAAACTAGCATTTTCCTCTTTCTAGTTTTTTTTCACCTCTTCTCAATAACCTTCCACTTTACTGAGGTATCTTTTATATTTTTATCTCCAATCTAATATTTTTAATTTATTTTATTTTCTCCAAGGATTTCTGGGGAATTTGGGAAAGTATTTGTATTTAACTCCATCCTCATGGTCTTAAATGCTGGTCTTCAATATACTCTAGTATTTGCACAATAATTAAAATTCCACATTTATTAATTTAAAAAATATAATATGTCCATAAATATATCTTTCCTTTAGGTCCACTAAACCTTCAGTATTTTCAAGTGTGTAATAAGAGGAGTAAAATATGGATATTAGATATTCCCCCTCTAAAACTAAACACCGTCCCCGGTGTTGCAAACTATCAGTCACTTTTTAAACATGATGGATATTTCTCTTTCATTTCTTCTTATCCCTCCAAACTAGCTTCTTCAGGTGTAAAGTGCCTCCACTTGACCTTCACCCTAGATATCCTCCTATTCCAGAGTTCGATTCCTTCCCGTGCTAGTATACAAAGGAGCTCTGGAAGAAATTCCCCTTCTGTTTCCACCTATATCACAGTCCAATTAGTTACATGAGTAGGATCATGTACATACTTTTTCAATAAGGAAACATGGAAAACATTTTGAACCTTAATATGACTTGGTAGAGCCAATTTATAAGCTACTAGCCCCACACTTTCTAGAACTTCAAATGGTCCACAGTAGTGTGGTGCTAACTTAGCAGAAGTACCGATATATAAGGTACTATTTTTAGGCTTAACTCTCAAGTAAACATGGTCTCTTGCTTTGAATTCGCTATGAATTCTCTTTTTGTCTGCATAACTCTTTTGTGGATCTTCAAATGTTTTAATATTTTGCTGAATTTTCTTCATAGTTCTTTCGATCTCTTGCAATGCATTAGGTCCAAGAATTAACTTATCTTCTAGTTGACTCTAGCTAGGTGGCGTGTGACACTTTCCACCATAGAATGCTTCAAAACAAATAATCTTAATTAAGGCTTGATAACTATTATTATATGCAAATTCTTGTACATGCAGAAAACCTTCCCATCTTGTAGGTTTGTCCATAACATACATGCGTAGCATATCTTCTAAAATCTAATTTGTCCTTTCAGTATGTCTATATGTTTGAGGATGGTATGCAATACTAAAGTTCAATTTGGTACCCATTCCTCCAAACAAATTTTTCCAAAAGGTTAAAGTAAATTTTGCATCTATGTCAGATATAATAATTTTTGGAATGCTATGGAGCTTCACAATTTCTTTCATGAATAAATTAGCTACTTGAACTATGCCAAAAATATATTTCACTGGTAAAAAGTGTGTAGCCTTAGTCAATGTGTCTACAACCACCATTACAGAATCATGTTTATACTTAGTTCTAGGAAATCCAGTAATGAAATATATGGAAACCACTTCCCACTTCCATTCTGTGATAGGTAAGGTGTTCATAAATCCTGCCACATGCTGATGTTCCACTTTGACTTGCTAAAATTCTAAACATCTAGCTAGATAATCAACAACATCTTTTTTCATATTTGGCCAAAACATGTTCTTCCTCAATGCTGAAATAGTTTTTGATAACTTGGATGACCTACATATGGTATTTTATGATACTCATCTAAAATTTATTGTCTTAATGATGTCAAATTTGGAACATACAATATTTGTTTGTAATAATTTAGTCCTTTCTGATTTTTAGTATGTCCCACTATTTCATTTTCCTGCAAATTCTCTTGCAATGTCACACAGTTTTGATCTTGCATCATCACTTCCTCTATGAGTTCTTCTATTTAAAATTTCACACTAATTATAGCATTGTTCAAAATTTGATGAGAAATTCTACTCAAAGCATCTACAATATTATTTTCCTTTGCTTTAATGTGCTTGATTTCCATATTGTGCTCATTAAGGAAAGAAAACCATCTAGCTTGTATAGAATTTAAATCAGGTTGAGAAAAGAAATATTTCAATATTATGTAATCTGTCATTAGTATGAAATTCATTCCCAACAGATAATGACTCCAAATATTCAATGCATGTATCACAACATCTAATTCTAATTCATATACAGTATAATTTTGTTCATGTTTTTTTACTTTTCTTGACTACTCGTAATCCTTCTGCGCATGCATATGTACATACAAAAAATTATTTATTTGGATAAAAAATATCCAATATGGGGGAAATTGTAAATTTAAGTTTTAATTGTTCAAAACTATTTTGACACTTTGTTGTCAATTCAAGCTTTACTCCATTTTTCTATAAAGAAGTAATAGGATAGGCTAAGGCTAAAAATCCTTCCACAAGTCTACGGTATTATCCAGAAATACCCATAAAATATCTTATGGTTGGCACATAAATAGGTACAGGCCAACCCATTATGGCTTGTATTTTATCTGGGTCTACTTCTAAGCCCTCCTTTGAAATCACATGACCCAAATACTAAATTTTTTCCTTGTAAAATTCATAGTTGTTGAGTTTTGCAGATAAATTATGTTCTCTAAGGTTTCTAAGAATATTTTGAGATGTTCTCTGTGTTCTTCTTCATTTTTGGAGAATACCAAAATTTCATCAATGAAAACAAATACAAACTTGTCTAGATACTTGTGCGGTACACTATTCATTGAACACATGCATGTAGCAAGTGCATTAGTAAGTCCAATGGGTGGGACTAAAAATTCATAGTGTTCATATCTAGTCTAAAATATTGTTTTATTGATGTCTTCATCTTTGATTCTGAGTTGATGATATGTTGTTCTTAAATTAATCTTTGATAGCATAATGGCTCCTCTCACTTGATAAAATATGTCATCTATCCTTGGCAGGGGATATGTTTTCTTTATGGTCAATTTATTCAATTGTCTGTAATCTATGCACATCCTGAATGTGCCATATTTTTTTTTAAACAAACAATACCGGTGCTCCGCAAGGAGAAACACTTGTTCTAATGTATCCTCTATCTAATAACTCTTGTAATTGAAGTTTTAGCTCTTAAAATTTAGGAGTACTCATTCTATAGGGTGCTCTAGAGATAGATGTAGCTCCTGGTACTAGTTCAATGGAGAAATAAATTTATCTTTTAGGGGGTAGATGGGTGATTTCCTCTAGAAATACATCTTTCAACTTTCTGATTACTGGTCAATTTTCTACAACTTCTTTGTCAGTTTGTTGTCCCAATTCCTCCACTTGTAAAACATACACTTGACCATCTTTTCTTGCTACCCTTTTTAACTATAGAGTCTAGACAATAAATTTTCTTGATTGATATGGGCCTTGGTTTTCCTTTCACTATCACAACTCTTCCCTCGCCATCTTTAAAATGAAATATTTTATCTAAGCAATTAACTATTTCTTCTGCTTCTCAAACTAGTCCATTCCCACTAAAAAATCATATGATCCTAGAGGAAAAATGTTTAAATTCATTTAAGTTTCATGCCCATTTAAATTTACAGGAGTTTTTGGAAGTTTATGGGTATCTTTTTTCTTTGTTCCCATAGCTAACTGCACTAACCATGCTTGCTCAAAATTTTCTAATTTTACTTTGCATTTTTCCACTATATGCAGACTTACATAGCTTAAATTTTCTCTTGGATCTATCAAAACAAAAGCAGGTTTTTCAACAATCAGAACTTCAATTTCTATCATGGTTGATTGGTGTTCCTCCTAGCGATTTTCAAGTGTAGCATTGATCCTTGAAATTTTTCTAGCAATTTCGTTTACAGTGGTCACCTCGCGTAACACTTCAATGTTATGAAATTTTCTATGAGGACAGTCGAATAACAAGTGAGGTTCTGCACATCCCCCACACTTTAATGGTTTTTTCATTTTTATAAAACCTTCCTTTTGATGTTGGCATCCATCTGTTTAGACCCAATCTGCGATTGTGTTGGTTGGTTTTCTCCAGTTTTATTAAATTTCTTCCTCTGATGGTTTTTCCAAAAAATTTCGAGTATGATGGTTTTAATCTTTTTACATTAGAGTCACTCTTCCCTTTTTCGTTGTTTTGCAAATTTTTCAGTTGATCATTTCTGCCTTTCAACTACTGATAACACAACATTTCTTTTTGAGCAGCTTCATCCATTTTCTTTAGATTGTCAAATTCTATTCTCTCTTTATAGATATTAGGTAGGAAGTTTAAAAATCGAAGTAATTTAGCCTTTTCCTCTCGGATATAAGGCACATAATGAAGCAAGTTAGTAAATTTCTAACAAACTCATTGTGAGATTTCCTAATCATAGCTCATGAAATTTTTTGGCTTTGTCATCATAATATCTCTCATTGAGATATCTAGACTTAAATTTCATTTGAAAGTCTTCCCAAGTAACAATTTTTTCATCGAGCACATGTACCATTTTGGTTTCTTCCCACCAAAGGGTAGCTTTACCCTGTAGTTGGAAAATGGCCAATCTGGCTTTCACGTTACTTCCATATCCATAAAATTGAAAGTTTTAACCATGTTGAAAAGTCAAGCTTCTGCATATTCCTCCTTTTCACCATCAAAATTGGGAGGTTTGATTTTCCGAAATTCTCCTTGGAATTCCTTTTTCTTTGTGGACTGATTTCTGGATGCTTCACCACCCTTATATCCGTTTATGTTGGATTCAACTTATTTCCTATTTTCCCTAGTGTCTTCACTTTCATGACTAGACCTTGAGGTTAATTCTTTTGATAAACCTCGCTTGCTCTTCGATGGCTTGCAACAATCATTAATTTCTTGTTCTTAGTTGAACCAATTGTCATTTTGAGATCCATGATCATGTAGAGGAATTGACAATTTTGATCTGGTGGATTTCTCTCACCCGCCAGATCCACGTACATCCCTCCTCCATCACTCATATTAGAATTTGTACTTTTCCTCACTTAATCATTCTACATGGGAATAAATTAGTGCATAATAATCTTAAATTTTTAAATAATGTAATATCCCTATTTTTACTACCTTTAATTAGAAAGTTGAATAGTCCTAAAGGGTCAAGTGGACCAAATTTAAAACAATTATTTTGGACATATTCTATTATTTAAATTTAATAAAATGGAAATGGAATTAATTGTGCAAATACTAGAGTATAATTAGAGATCAGGAATCCAAGCCCATAAGGATGGATAACGTTCCCATGACTATGCCAGTTCTCTTAAAATACTTGGATAAAATAAATTTAATATTCATAATTAGATTAGAGATAAAAATCTAAAAAGATACACCATTAAAGAGGAAATTTACTGGGAAGAGGTGGAATAAAACTAGAAAGACGAAAAAGCTAGTTTTAAAATACTTTTGTGGAAGAAACAAAAGGAAAGCCTTAGAAAAAAGGAAAAAAACATCCTAATTAAGTAAGCGGAGTTATGGAAATAATCTAATGGGAAAATATCCTTAAAGAAACAACTTCTAGGTAGACAAGAGGTTTTCTACTACTGGAAGGAATTTATCTCTGCTCGGGGGGGTGGGGGGGGGGCTGTGGAGATAGAGCTCATAGGTTGGGTGGAAATAGTCTACCAGAATTGGTATGCACAAGTTGATTCATTTTATCTAAAATTTGTGTTATTATATTGAAGTTAAAATGGTAGTGAAGAAATTATCTAGATCTTTCAAAGAGTATATTCTGTGCATGTCAATAATGTGATAACTTTTGTTAGTTGTAAACTGTTAGATTTGTGCATTTAACAAAACCTTCTATAATAAATATAGTATAGATCTGTAGTGTTTCACATATAGTTATAAGAAGGGCACCAACTCTCAGAATGTCTAAATCGTTGAAGTAGGTTTAAATCTAAGGTTAGGTGAATTATTTAAACCATTACATGCAAAAAGGAAATACAATGGAATTATTCAACTAAATATGAAAATATGTTAAATAAAATAATAAATATTGAAAGAAGTTATGTTTTGATAATTAGCTTGAATTTAGAACATTCAAAGCATATATTTTCTACTGTAACCTAATTGGAAGATTATGAATCTATACATAAGTCATGGTATTCTATCATAATTGAGCAAAGCCCATATAAAGTATAGCATATGATGGATAGTAAATTAAAATTCAATTCTTCAATTAGAGTATATTAGGCTATAGTAAATTCAAATAAGTTGGGAGACTTATACCCATATATATTTACTATCCAAGTAATTACTTTCCAAATAATTATACAATTTTGGGATTCTATCCCATAAATTATAAGTTCATAATCTCTGTGAGATTTGTTCAGATTTATAATAAAGGAAGTCCTCAAGAGGTTGCTGGACCAACCTGTAAATTTAAATCCCAAGTATTATGTCATTGTATGATATATATACTCATAACAATGTTGTAAAGTGAATTATGAGGGTAGAAGATACCTGTGCATAAACAAAGTAATAGCTATTAGTAAAATTACTTAAAATAGAGTATAATAGTGATGATTGAATTAGTTGATATGAGTAATAAAAGCATGAAATTTATTACCTTGTGGTTGAATTAGAGTCAGGAAGTAAGTCTACATACAAAGGAAAATTAAAAATAAAATAAATTGATAAGGCAGGAAAATATAATAGCATGGGAGATCAATTCTAAAAAGAGGAAATTATTTACCTGAAATATCTTAGCAGAGCATTGCACCAAAGATGAGGTATTGAGGAAATGTGGTGAACCTATATAAATTAGGGCAATTAATATGAGACCCTCTCTATCCAATAATTATTATTAAAATAATTATTTATGTACATGGTAGATCAACAACCATTATTAAGATATATTGAAATTTTGGCATTTCCAATTCTATTAATAAATTTAGGTAGATATAAAATCTCTAAAATAAAATCAACATAATTAAGTAAGTTTTATACAAGTTCTTGAAATTTCCCAAAATTTTATTGAGAAGCGGAGGAAAGTGGAATAATTGAAACATAAAGGATCTGATCGAAAAAAAATGAAATAAATAAATAAATAAAAATAAGGAGTGATATAGACTTAGAAAGAGAAAAGAATTATAGTTGGAAATGTAACATATAGGTGTTATAAATATAATTTATTTATTTACAAGCTAAGAGATGAGAAAACATTCTGACACTGCGAAGTTAAAGTAGACGTAACTGAGATCAATTGACTCGGGAGATGTTAAATTTCTTTACTTTGCAAGGAAATAAAATTATAACAAAATCATGATAACAACTCTGAGATTTCAAGGTAGAAAGGTAGAAAAGGATAACATATGTTTAAAACTAGTACCATGTATGTAGTTTATGAGAAAACATACGCAACAGAGGATGTTGGCTTCTCTGAGTAGAGAAGAGAGGGTAATAAAACTTCAGGAAAAAGAATAAATGAAAAAATGTGGTTGCATTTACAATCTGAGGGTTTCAAACATGTCGAAGAAAAAGAAGAATGCTAATGTATACCCATAGAGGAGGAAATTAGTTAGATATTACTGCATGTGAGAGAGGGAATTGACCTCACTACATGAATCCTCCACTTGCATTCAACCACGACAAATTAGAACTTCATACATTAAATTGGAAGCAATCTCCAAATATGACAAAGATAAACCAAAGAAAAAATAGAATGTAAAAAAATGGGATAAATTATCAACCAATACACATTAATATTCAAAGGTATAAAAATATTTTAGAAATCCCTAAACATAGTAAGTCTCTCAATTATATACTAGAGGTTTTACTTACCATTCATTTTGTCAAAGCATTATACGAAATTGGCAATGGGCTCTCTGTGGAATACATAGCATTATGGGGATGAAACCCATCACTGCAACCATGAGAGGAAATGCGTATTAGTTGTATAAATAGCATGGTAACATAATAATTACAAATCGAAACCCCAAAAATACTAGAGACCTGAAAATTTAAAACGATGCCATAAAGTAAAATTATGCAAAAACTAAGTATTACCTGAGAAATATCATGGAATTGATACCTCTGCCTCATAAGCTTACCACTAAAGAATAAGTGAATTAAAATCCACTTGAATTCGAATGACTATTGTGTGACCAGAGAAAAACCACGAAAGAAAAAAGAGGAATAGAGCTAAAACATGGTGTAGGAAGAATAACCCTAATTCGAGGTACAACTAAACCACAAACTTACACGTGGAATGAAACCAATGGTGGAGGTTGACCTAGTAGCTGTAGGGTTAGTTTTGATAGGTAAAGATCCATGTGAAGGCTTTAATAACCAAATTACTAGTGATAAATTTGATAAAATCCTGATACGATAACAACAATCAAACATCAGATACAACACTATACACAATCGAGTTCATTTCAAAATTCATAAAGGAAAAAATTGTTACGTGCCAGTTGATAGGTTACGTGCCAGTTGATAGGTCTCTAATGGATTATGTGGTAAACCCATGAGATCCAGCAATCTTATGTATGTACTTCTAGAGTTTTATACCAGTCCACGTAGGATTTAAAATGATAATGTGGAAGGTCAACTCCAACGAGAGCATATGAATACAAATATATTTCAAATTCAAAATGAATGGATTTAATATAACCTACGTGGGAGGAAAATTATAATTAGGTAGAGAGTAACTTAGGATTTAAATAAATGGGATAAACATGACTAAATTTTGAATTAAGATTAATGGGAAGTTATGTTATTTATGGATGGAACGTAGGTAAGTGGTTTATATAAAAGGTTAAGAGTACAACCTTAACTCTAATGTATAATTATCATTTGGACCAGAGTTGAAAATATAAGTGGAACAAAATATAAAAAGGATAATGTAGTGAAAGACCAATAGACGCCTATCCTTTATTATTATCATAAGGAAGAAGATTCCATTAGTTTCTAGTATTATTATGTGAGAAATTACATAAGAACTGCCATGGACGTTTTAGTGACATAAGGGGGATAAGGGATGTCACAGTAATTGATAATAAAATTGATTGAAGATAATTATTGAATTGGAATTCGACAATAATAAGACAAGAGTATAACAATCATCAAAAGTTCTAGACGGATTTCGTCAAAATGTGGCGCAATACATTAAGGCAGTTGTATGTAATTAGTATTCAATCCATAAATAGAAAAAAAAAATTGTGGAAGGAGTGTTGTTACAAATAATTTACAGCCGCATAATTTTAGGTTTTTAATTTTTTTTCCTATGTGGGGACACCTAGGCCTAGTGTTTTCAACATGGGCTATGATACCATTTGTAACAACTCTACTTACCCATTTTTTTTTCTATTTACACCACTTATGCTACTTTTTCGTACTTGTATTTATTTAATTTCTCCGTATTACCCTCTTTTACAACATGTTTAATTTTTTTCTTCAACATTTGTTATAACGAAAATACTTGTTTCCAGAATTGTGTTTCCCGCGATGATAATATCGACACATCATGTTTCCATAATTCATATTTTAACCTTCTTGTCGTTTTTTACATTTCGTCAATGTACATGACTTATGTTATAATAGTATTTTATTTTACTATTACTTTACCTATTCTTAATACTGTTACTTTACTAGTGTTTTTCTTAGCATGATAATGTTAATAAGTACCATATGAAAGTTATCTAATTGAACATGTAACCCCATTCTAACTTCATACTCACTATCCACAATTTCATTTCTAATTATATTCAATAACTTTACTGATAATTACGCTTATAAATCTCTTTTAAAATTTCTAACCAATATTCAGATTTTAATATAACGAGGACTCTATATACATGTATCTACCTAGACCCCTTGAATATTTCATTGCTAACACTTAGCCAACAAATAAATAATTACCCATAACCACTAGAGTAGTGTATGGATATCATTGAAAATTCGTATACAACACACTTCCAATTACTCCTATGACATAATCATTAGGATGATATTCGAATTAAATATTTAACTTCTAAACATTGTCTTTATAATGATATAAGAATCTTATCCATAAAATGTTACATATAGTCATGTCTCCTTTATGATACTATTTCGGCTTGGTACATTTTAGTTTCAATGCATCAATTATTTGAATTATTATATGAATCTAAGGTTAAAATATCTAATGTTGATATTCTACTATTTGTTTTGGATTGTGTCATATCCCTTACACAAATTTTATGACATCTCGTTTATAATGTTCGTCTATTCGAGGATATCCGAATTTAATGAATGGTAATTCATATTTATTTCTTTTTTGATCCTCTGACCCATGGATTTCTGCCACATTGACGGTGGAGATGAGGTCATATCTCTTCCCTCCATTCTCCCCGTTAGGTTTCAATGGCAAGTCATTTTTTTTTGTTCCATTTTTGGCCATGTTTTATGAGGGTTCAGCTCTGGTTCACCACCCATGCCATTATTCCTTCTGCAACCATTTATTTTTTCTTACGAAAGCATGCCTAGCCTCAGGAAAATGATAATCATTCATTTGAGTTATTCCTGTAACTTACTATTTTTCGTTTTATTTAAAAATTTCTAAATCTAACTCGTGAAACTAACTGCATTTTTGCTTTGGATGTTGTAAGGAGTAGAGCTGCCATTTCACAAAATGAATTGAATCCTTCCTTATGCCCATATTGTGTAACCAGCTCAAAATAGAAGAAAAGAGATATCAAACGCCTTAGAATAAGCCACTTAGAAACCTCCAATACATTACATAAATGAACGATTCTTGGATGATACAATTCACAAAACCTCCTTTCTATATATAGGAGTCCATGGGGCCATAATGTAATCCTAGTGGGCCACAATGTAATCCTAGCCGACCTAACAATAATAATTTAAGGGCACAATAATAAGAAAATGGGGGTTACAAGGGTACAATAATAACAATAAGGGGGTTACACTAACCACAATAAGGGACTATACCAATAGGGACTATACTCATAATATAGGGACCTAGTACATTACATAAATGAAAAATTCTTGGATGATACAATTTACAAAGCAGGGGGGCAACACTCCAATACATTACATAAATGAACAATTCTTGCATGATTCAATTTACAAAACCTCCTTTCTATATATAGGAGTCTATGTGGCCATAATGTAATCCTAGTGGGCCACAATGTAATCCTAGCCGACCTAACAATAATAATTTAAGGGCACAATAATAACAAAATGGGGGTTACAAGGGTACAATAATAACAATAAGGGGGTTACACTAACAACAATAAGGGACTATACTAGTAATAGGGACCTAACATGCCCCTCTCCTTCAAAAAAGTGTTGTCCTCAACGCTTGAATAGCTCTGGGTGCTTCTGTATAAAATTCTCATCCTCCCATGTAGAATCTTCAGTGGGTAAGTTCTTCCACTTGATGAGATACTCTGAAATTGATCGATTCCGTAGCTGTCGAGTTCTTGTTTCCATGACCGCTTCAGGTTCCAATATGATTTTCCTTCCTCATCAAGTTCTGGCAATATTGTTTGAACTGGAAGATTTTCACCTATAACCTTCTTTAAGCATGAAACATGGAAAACTGGATGCACTCGCGAAGAAGTAGGAAGCTCCAATTTGTATGCCATAGTACCAATCTTTTGCAACACCTTGTAAGGACCATAGTACTTTGGCGATAATTTATTGTCCTTCTTAGCTTGCTTAAGGGACATTTGTTTATATGGTTGTAGCCGTAAAAATACCCAATCTCCTACATCAAAACTTTTCTCGCTGCGATGTTGATCTGCCTGTTGTTTCATTCAATTTTGTGCCAAATTCAGGTTATCCTTTAAGAGTTGGAGAACTTCTTGCTGATGCTCGATGTGATCTTCCACTGCTTGAACCTTTGAATTTTCCCTCAAAGATGATGTGATGGATGGTGGATGATATCCATAAAGTGCCATAAATGGGGTCATTTTTGCTGCAGTATGGAAGGAAGTGTTATACTACCATTCAGCAAGAGGTAACCACTTGACCCATTGTGTTTGTTTATCAGATACAAAACAACGAAGATATCCTTCCAAACATTTATTTACTATCTCGGTTTGACCATCAGATTGAGGATGATAAGATGAGCTATGAGCTAATTGAGTACCCAAACAAGAAAATAACTCCGTCCAAAAATTTCCAGTAAAAATGGGATCTCTGTCGCTCACAATAACCCTTGGGCTTCCATGTAGCATTTGAATTCTGTCCATAAATGTAGTAGCAACTGTACTTGCTTTAAATGGATGAGATAATGCACAAAAGTGTGCATACTTGGTAAGTCTATCAACTACCACCATGATGACACTCTTTCCTTCGGACTTAGGTAAACCTGTGATAAAATCCATTGAAATCTCCTCCCCACGTTGACCTGGAATGGATAAAGGTTGTAGAAGTCCTGGGGTCTTAATTGTTTCCACTTTATTCTGTTGGCAAACCAAACATTCCGCCACAAACTTTCGAATATCAGAGTTAAGGCCATCCCAAAAAAATTCTTTCTTCACCCTGTGGTAAGTTTTTAAAAATCCTGAGTGTCCTCCTAAAGGAGAAGTGTGCAATTCCAAAAGAATCTTTTGTTTTAGTTGGGAATTCTTACAAAGATATAAGCGATCTTTGTACCATAAGGAATCATTTTTCCAACTAAATGTATCAGATGTATTAGGATCTTGCTGCAACTTTTGAATGAGTGTCCATACATCTTTGTCCTTCTTCCATTCCTCTCTTGCTTCGGTTATCCAATCTGGTTGGATAATAGAAATGGCACAAAGCAATGCTTCCACCTCTTCATTCTTTCTTGAGAGTGCATCTCCAACAACATTAAGCTTTCCTTTTTTGTAGATTATTTCAAAGTCATAACCCAACATCTTTGTGACCCATTTTTGCTGCTCTTCTGAAGATAGTCTTTGTTCCAAAAAAGTGTTTAAGACTATCATGATCAGTTTTTACCTTGAAGTGTCTTCCCATTAGGTAAGTTCGCCATTTCTTTAGTGCATGCAGTATTGCTAACATTTCCTTCTCATAAATAGGTTTCTGCAAATACTTTCCTTTGATTGGACGACTTTCAAAAGAAATGGGTCTTCCTTCCTGCATTAAAACTGCACCAATTCCATTTCCTGAGGCATCACATTCCACAATAAAGGTTTTTGTGAAGTCTGGCATAGCTAAGACTGGTGCCAGGCACATTGCCTCTTTAAGACGTTCAAAGGCCTTATTTTCTTCACGAGTCCATGAAAATGCATCTTTCTTCAATAATGTTGTTAGAGGTGCTGCTATTCTCCCATAATTCTTAACAAACTTGCGATAATAGCCTGTTAACCCGAGAAATCCTCGCAATTGCTTTATTGTCTTGGGGACTTTCCATTCCTTAATGGCTTTAATTTTGTTAGGGTCTGCTTTAACACCCTCGTGAGATATAATATGACCCAGATATTCTACCTCTTGTACTCCAAAGAAACATTTGGATGTTTTTGCATATAATTGTTTCTCCTGCAATAGTTTGAGCACCCTGTCAACATGTTCAACATGATCCTTCCAAGACCTGCTGTAGATTAGTATATCATCAAAAAATACTAGCACACATTTTCTAAGGAAGGGTTGGAAAATGGAATTCATCAACCCTTGAAATGTAGAAGGTGCATTGGTAAGGCCAAAAGGCATGACCAAAAATTCATAATGACCCTCATGAGTTTGAAATGTTGTTTTTGGAATATCTTCAGTCTTCATTCTAATTTGATGATATCCCGAACGAAGATCCATCTTGGTAAAATAAATTGCTCCATGTAATTCATCCAATAATTCATCAATCACAGGAATGGGAAATTTATCTTTAATGGTGAGCTTATTGAGCTCCCTATAATCCGGACACATTCACGATGATCCATCCTTCTTGTGTACCAATACTACAGGAGCAGAGAAAGAACTTTGACTAGGTTGAATTATACCCGCCTCTAACATTTCTGCAATCATACGTTCAATTTCGCTCTTTTGGAAGTAAGGATATCTATAAGGCCTGATGTTTGGAGGAACACTTCCTGGAATCAAATGAATAGCATGATCATGATCATGAATATGTGGGAGTCCTTTGGGAGTTTCAAACACCTTGGAATGATTGTCCAAGACTTGTTGGAGATCTACAGAAATAGATGATTTTGATGTTGGAACTTCTAGTGAGCATAATTGTGCAATGACGCCTCGTTGTTCTTTTTTTAGAAGCTTTGTCATGACATTAGAGCTTATTATCTTTCCTGGCTTCCCCGCAATACCCCGTAATTCAACTTCCTTTCCTTCTGAAAAAAATTTCAAGAAAAGTTCTTGAAAATTAAAAGCTACCGTCCCCAAAGATTGTAACCATAGTACTCCTAGTACAACATCAGCACCTCCCATAGGAATGGAAAGCATTGGACTAGTCAATACATATTCCCCCATGGTTAGCTTGATATTATGGCATTTTCCAGAGCAATTTATAGTTCCTCCATTTGCAACCATCACTTGACATTCTGATGTTGGGTATAGAAAACAATTTAATTCCTTAGCTACCTTATAATGAATAAAATTATGGGTGCTACCTGAATCAATCAACACTATTACCTTTTTCTTCTTGATATGTCCTTCTATCTTGAGAGTTTGAGGAGTGGTAATTCCTGCCAGTGCATTACACAATATGGTCGGATTCATTTCTTCCTCTTCTAGGGGTGGTTCCTGGTGTATATCCTCTTCTTGTTCATTTTCTTCTTCTTCTTCACAATCTATGTAAAATAATTTCTTCTCAGCCCACTTATGACCTTTAGTGTATTTGCTATCACAACTGTAGCAAAGCCCTTTTGCTCTTTTTTCTTCCAATTGTTGTGGTGTCAACCTTGTAGGTTGTGGAAATCTAGGCGTAGCAACACTTCCTTCTTTATAGAATTGAGTGGTAGGCTTCCTTGTCGCCATAATTTTACATTCAACTTTTCTTGCCAATCTAAATGCCTTCTCCAATGAATCAGGTTCCAAAACTCAAACTTCATGTTGGATGTTATCCTTTAAAGTGCCTATGAAGAGATCAATCCTGTGTTCCTCTGGAATATCAGTTACCCTTATATTCAATTTTTGGAAGTCCTCAATGTGCTGCCCCACTAAACCCCTTTGTTTGAGATTTATCAATTGGCTAAAGAAGGTGTTGCTCTTTGTATCCTCATAATGTGCTATCATTTCCTCCGTAAAAATTGACCAAGTGACGATTTTTTTACGGGAGCAAAGCCATCGATACCATACAAATGTATTTTGTTCTAAATGTAAAGTTGCAATGCGTACCTTTTGTGTGTTTTGCACGTTATGGAGATCAAAATATTGCTCCATCTGTAGTATCCATGTTACAATATCCTTTCCATCAAACTTCCTCATATCCATCTTTGGAATATGGTGGTTCTTCCCGCCAACATTAGATTTTATGAAATCACGATTAACATTTATTTTGTTCTCATCATGAGGTTCTTCTACTATCTTTTCACCATTAGGAAACATTTCTTGTATCAAAATTTTCAAATCTTCGATGTTTGATTTTAGATCATCCATCTTAGCTTCCATGCCAGCTTCCATGCCATCCATCTTAGCTTCCACTCCTTTCTTCAAACCGTCCATCTTCACTTCCACGCCATCCATCTTAGCTTCCATGCCTTTCTTCAAACCGTCCATCTTCACTTCCACGCCTTTCTTCAAAACTTCCATTTCATTTTTTGTTGCTCTTTGCGAGAGTGAAATTTGTTGCACTTACTCTTGTAATTTTGATAGATCATGTTGCAATTCTTCATCTTCATGAGTCATAGTAGACCCTTCTGAAGGC
This sequence comes from Pinus albicaulis, assembly GCA_034641835.2. Lineage (NCBI taxonomy): Eukaryota > Viridiplantae > Streptophyta > Pinopsida > Pinales > Pinaceae > Pinus > Pinus albicaulis. Next base: position 944,991,058 of record CM076575.1, read on the forward strand.
TTAATGGGTGTTGAATTATTTTTACGGGGCATATTTTTAGAACCCAGTACTGATATCTATTCTACAATATGCCCTTGGAATCAATTCAAATTGATTCTTCAAACAAGACTTATGAAATTCGGAAAAAAAAATACACACCTTTTTCTTGTTTTTGAGGAGCTCTATATTGAAATTGGATTATATACTTGATTGCAGAACTTCAATATCTGAATTTTAGTACCAAATTAGCCCTATTAATTATATTTTGAATGCCACAGGTCTGACCTAATTTGGATTCTCCAAGACAAAGTTGTGTCCAATCTCCCACAATGACCGAATTATGGACTGGTTTAGTAGAGCGAACTTGTACGACTTTCCACATGTCACTGTTTCCTCCTTTGTCTCTGAAATTGATAGAAAAGAAACAACAGTCTGTGTACTTGCGACCACTTTTTACGGCACTCAAATCCGATGCCCAAAGAGAGAGTTATTGAACTTTTCCCACGATCACTTCTTTGAGATGAAATTCAGGAGCCTGAAAAAGCACTACATTCCACATATCATATCTCAAAAAAATATTTTGAAACCAGCTCCTAAAATTGTTTGAAGATTTTCTTAGGGTTTTCAGCTTCACACCCTAAAAATTTCAGATTTTGAACCTTCGCAGAAATTTTTTTATAAGCGAAAACACCCATGATGACCTGTTTAGGAGCCTGAAAAAAGACCTAACTTCCACAGATCATATCTATGAAAATATTGCGAACCATGCTCTGAAATTTTTAGAAAATCTTCCTCAGGATTTTGGCTTTGCACCCTTAGAATTTCAGCTTCTGAAACTTCATAGAAAAAAAAGTTATAGCGAAAATGCCACGATGACCTGTTTGGAGCAGCGAAACCCTAGAATCCA